>CH002252.1:2378-23083 GCA_000149265.1 Ciona savignyi | reverse complement strand
CCAAGTGGGTTCGGACCGGTATGCCAATGCCCTATGTTACATAGGCTATGTAAGTCGTGTAATTAAAACATAACTCTGGTCATAAGCTGTTTTTCCTTTGTTAATTAAACAATATGATTAAATGTTTAATTAAAAAGCCATTTTAGTTGTAAAAACTTGTTTGTTTTTCATTTTTGTTTTCTAAACTTTATTTCAAGCATCAACAATTAACATATATATTAAAAATTGTAAACGAAAAAAGATCAAATATCATACGATACAAAAATAAAATAAAAGAAAACAATTTTTTAAAAAGAATAAAAAAAATAAACTGAGCTAAAATTGAACTGAAATTTTGTTTAACAGATTTCTTGTGTGTTGCCCTAAGAATGAATTATATGGAGAAGCATTCGGTAAGTAATAGGAACAATATATATTCTCATATGTTACTGTACGTGCTTAACAAGGATTGCCTGAACCCGTGAATTAATGGGTTCTACCAAATTAAAGGAACGTTTTATTCATACACAACGCACTGCAATAGCTGTGGTAAGCCGACGGTGACCTGTGTGATAATACCTCCTCTTCCATATATATTAATATAAATCCTTCTTCCCACCTGCCAAGATACAAATATCACTTCCATCCAGTGAAACCCAAGTTACCCGATGTCCGTGCCCTCGAAGAGATCCTACCTTCCCCGAGGTCTGATGCCACACCCCGCTCCATCAACAAACAACCATCCACCAAACCGATGTGGCACGGCAAACCAGTTGTGTACGACAGCGAGCGATCCTCCAGGTCTCCTCCCCCCCATTCTGTGCCGTACGGGATGCCGGAATCTCTTGTGTTCGAGTCCAGATTCGAATCGGGGAATCTGCGCCAAGCGAGAAGAATGTAGGTTTATTCTTTATGTATTAAAATTAGTCCAGCCTGTTAGCTCAATCGGTAAAAGGTGGCGTTTCACAGGTAATCGTAAGGTTGTGGGCTCAAAACCCACTGCTAGCTGGTCAATTGTATTCTTGACAAGGCACTTACCGCCTGAACTACACGGCTTGCCGAACTTATCTATGATAACAGTTTATTATAATTATTTATTCTCGAATTTATATTGACCCTGTGTGTGGGTTAATGAACATTAATCTAATCCAGATGTCTTTCTTTGCGGCAGAAGGGGTACCCACCCTAACCCCATGCTCTCTATGCAAGGCATTTCCCTTCAATAAAAGTTTTTCATTTGTTGATAGAGGTGAGAATGAATATGAACTGGTGTTGAAAACTGACATGTACACCAACCGCCACACCCAATGGTATTACTTCAAAATACAACAAGCGAAACCAAACTGCGTCTACAAGTTCAGCATCATCAACTTTTTAAAGAAGGACAGTTTGTACAACTATGGTAAGGACAGATTAGTAAATAAAGCTACACTTGGATCTGTTTACTTAGTATTTCTCACACATAGCTTAAATACTAACCTTTACCAAATGCTTTAGTTCTATTTTTCCATATAGTTCAGCAATCATGACTCTCCTTAGCTTAAAAACTAACCTGTTGTCGTACGCTGCAGTTCTTTTACCTTTTCCATATATCTTGCATTGGTTCATATGCTATAGATATGGGAAGGTTTTAACCATAGTTATTTTTATATATTTGTCAAGTTATCGAAGCTTTAGCAGTGATTTGTTTATTAATAATATGTTACTTAGTTGTAATACAACCCATTAATTTACTGGGTCCAGGTCAGATTGCCGAGTTCACATTCGTTTTGACCGAGTTCACGTTCGGTTAGCAAGTGAGAAGCAATTACTGAAATATCTTGGTTATAAAGTTCAAATCTACAGCTTTCAAGTGCCATATTGTCAATGTCTCAAGTTGTTTTTCAATGAACTCTTTGCCCCACAAAACCACCTAAGTTTACTCTCATATTGTCTCATTTCCCGTTTGGCGATAATAAAATACAATCAATAAATCTTTCATTTGAAGGCTTAAGAAATGAGAATATTATAATTTAAAGTCTTGGGTCACTTAGCAGGCAATCACAGAAAGATAAGTTATTTTGCTTCTCTATTCATACATAATGGTTAAAAATTTAGGAAATTTTTATTAATCATTTGATAAATGAAGGTACTGGAGATTTATTAATAAATTACTTGATTTTCACAATACAAAACAATATATTTAAAAATATAGTAGCATAATTTATTACTATTAATAAATAACAAGGCCATTATTAGCTAATAGATTTTCAGTTACTAGCTACTTATGTGTTGGTATTTTAAGACAGTTTATTTAATTTTTCATTAATAAAGACATGATCAAAATAATATTATCGAATACATACTCCTTGCAGTTTGGATGAAAATTCTTTAGGTTATATTTTGTTCCAGTTTAAAAAAAAGTGCAAATGAAGCAAATCATGAAACAGAAACAGTAAAATATGACAAAACAAGCAGTCGTTAAAACATGTCATTTAAAAAACTAATAATAAATATATACACTGCGCTGCTAATTGACTAAAATATTCTTTAAGAGCATAATTTTCATCAAATTTTATCAGTGATTGACAGTTTTAATTCTCAGGAATGAAAACCCTGATATCTTGGGAGCACCTTGCAATGGAGAAGGGTTTAGGCTGGTACAGGGCAGGACACAATATCAGCTATACTAGCCTCAATAACCCACGGAATACCATCCTTTCATTAGACTTGCAATATTACTGTCTAAGATGCGAGGTAATGTATCTACCTTTCTATTCAACTACCATTCAACACCGAGTTGTTTTTTGTTTCAAATTGGTCTTGCAAAAAAGTATTAACCAAACATTATTTTCTAGAAAATTAAACAAACTTCTCAGTTATATAAAACACACTGCAATAGCTCTGATAACCCGGCGGTGGTCACGAGGTGATCTGACGAATGCCGGTGTGTTAACCCCCTTGGTTTTCCCAGAAATAAACATGAAAATTCTATCCTACTGTGGATCAGGATTTTTATATTTCCTAGTTCTAGTGAATTTAAATAGGGTTTATTATTTTCTACTGTATTGCATCTATAAAGCTTAGTTAACCCCAATGGTTTGCCGGAGGTTATCTAATAATTTCCAGTGTGTTAAATCCCCTTGCGTTTTCCCATTCACCGGGATAACCATGAATATCCCATCGAAAGTTGCAAATTTAAATTTCCAGATGTCATTTGAGTGGGAAGAATGTGAGCAAGACAGCATCTACGTTGCCCACTGCTACCCATACACCTACTCCAATCTGATAAAGGACATCGATGCGATCATGTCGTGTCCGACCACATCAAGATATGTCAAGCGTGAGGTGTTATGCGAGACCCACGCCGGCAATTCATGCTTTCTACTCACTGTAACCGACTTCCCCGACAACGGACAAATATAAGGATTTGCATCAGGTATTTTCGGCCTACGTTTGTGGTCCCAGTTCTTCCTCATGCTATTGGGTTTCTTAATCTTAGCCGTCTTGGTTATTTATTGATTAGATTGCTACTGTAGCGAGCGCTTAATAGATTTAATACTCATGCATAAGTAAAAGAAATAGAATAACACTCGCGTCTTTATCTCACATGGTGTTGTTTTACCTTTCGTCCGGCTCGTTGGTCTAACGGATAAGCCTTTCAATCGAAAGGTTGCAGGTGCGAAACTGGTCACCGGCTAGTCAGGTGTCCTTGGGCAAGGCACTTTACAGACATTGCCCGAACACAACGGATTAATGGGTTCTACCAACTTGAAGGAAGGTGTCTATTATATACAACACACTACAATAGCTCCGGTAACCCGACGATAGGCGCGAGGTGATCTGACGATTGCTCTGTGTTAACCCCCTTGGTTTTCCCATTCACGGGGATAAAGATGAATATCCCACCTAACCTATCCTATCCTTTATTAAAAAAATATTAATAGTTTTGTGGCTCCCAATAATAATTTTTATTCTGTGAAATATCAAGAAATACTTGTGAATGAGTTTATTTCGGTTATCCAATTCTAGTTGTAAAACCTCTATGACAGGTGCATGATGCTGGATGATGTCATACTGTTTGTGTGATGTCATAATTTGTATTGTGATGTCATAATTGTTTGTGTGATGTCATACTGGTTGTGTGATGTCATAATTGTTTGTGTGATGTCATAATTTATGTATAACGTCCATAATATGAAAACTTTCTTCCAGCCCCCGATTTACGGCGAACATTGAGAGTCCACTTCATTAACTCAGCCGGGGCTGAAGAGGCTGGGCATGGTGCTGGGGTAACTCGGGAGTTTTACCAACAGTTGGTACGTACTGCGTTTGAACCTTCGCGCGGGTTGTTCAAGTTAACCGACGACGGGGATTTGTACCCCAACCCTTGTGCTGATGGGGTGGTCGAGAATATGAGTCAGCACTTCTTCTTTCTCGGCCGATTGTTAGGGAAGGTGAGTCAGCAAATTTTCACCATTGTTCAAAAATATTTTTTCAAATACACCTTGCATGTACTAACCCACCAAACCACAACCACATAGCTACCCATGTTTTGTAGCCAAACCATCCACCAAATGACCACAATCACCCAGGTGATATATGAAGGAATGAGGGTTGAGCTGCCATTGGCTGCTTTCTTTTTATGCAAATTACTTCGGCCAAAAAATGCTGATGTCGACATAAATCACCTTCAATCCCTCGACCCAGATTTTTACAGGTTTGCATCATTCATTGTTGAATAGTGTATAACAAGGTAGCAATAGATATAATGCAGGTTGAATACAATAATATTCCTTCCAATTCCCACCGTCCATAGAAACCTGATGTTCCTTCGTTCGTACGAAGGCGATGTCACCGACCTCGATTTGAACTTCACGGTTGTCGATGATCATTTGGGGGTGACGCGGGTGACTGACCTCGTACCCGGTGGGTCAGATATCCAAGTCACCAACGACAACTGCGTCAGGTGAAATAGATATCTTATATATTATGAGTTTCATAGATATCTTATATAATATGAGTTTCATAGATATCTCATATATTATGAGATTCATAGATATCTTATATATTGTAAGATTCATAGATATCTTATATATTTTTAGATTCATAGATATGCTATATATTGTAAGATTCATAGATATCTTATATATTGTAAGATTCATAGATATCTTATATATTATGAGATTCATAGATATCTTGTATATTATTAGAATTATAGATATCTCCTATATTATTAATAGATATCTTATATATCATGAGATTCATAGATATCTTATATATTATGAGATTCATAGATATCTTGTATATTAAGAGATTCATAGATATCTGATATATTATAAAATTCATAGATATATTATTAAACTGCAAATCAATTTGTAACAAGATATCCAATTTTTTATTATTGCCACATAGATTGTTAAAATTCATTAAAATCTAAGCTTGCAGATGACACAGTGGGCCGTATTCTATAATACTTCAGTTAGATGTCTCAGGCCGGATGATTTTGCTTGGCGGGCCGGATGCGGCCCGCGGGCCGTAGGTTGCCGACCCCTGGTTTAAAGATTCCCTGAATATATTGTCAAATACACACCTTGCATGTACTAACCCACCAAACCAACCACATAGCTACCCATGTGTTGTCTTATATATTGTGAGATTCATAGATATCTTATATATTGTGAGATTCATAGATATCTTATATATTACGAGATTTATAGATATCTTATATATCATGAGATTAATAGATATATTATATATTATGGGATTCATAGATATTTTGTATATTATGAGATTAATAGATATCTTATATATTGTAAGATTCATAGATATCTTATATATTGTGAGATTCACAGATATCTTATATATTGTTAGATTCATAGATATCTTGTATATTATGAGATTCATAGATATCTTATATATCATGAAATTCATAGATATCTTATATAGTATGAGATTCATAGATATTTTATATATTATGAGATTCATAGATATCTTATATATTATGAGATTCATAGATATCTTATATATTGTAAGATTCATAGATATCTTATATATTGTGAGATTCAAAGATATCTTATATACTGTTAGATTCATAGATATCTTATATATCATGAAATTCATAGATATCTTATATAGTATGAGATTCATAGATATCTTATATAATATTAGATTCATAGATATCTTGTATATTGTGAGATTCATAGATATCTTCTATATTATGAGATTTAATGATATCTTATATAATATTAGATTCATAGATATCTTATATTTTATGAGATTCATAGATATCTTATATATCATGAGATTCATAGATATCTTATATATTATGAGATTCATAGATATCTTATATATCATGAGATTCATATATATCTTATATATTATGAAATTCATAGATATCTTATATATTATAAAATTCATAGATATCTTAAAAATTAAACTGTGAATCAATTTGTAACAAGATACATCCATCTACTATCCAACTACAAACTCAACATTCAAATGCGAGTCGCGGTTGACCGATTTCGTGAGGGACTCGCTGACGTAATCTCCATCGAGTGGTTGCGGATGTTTGACCACCGGGAGTGCCAGACAATCATCTCAGGAGCGCAAGTGGCGATTGACGTTGACGATATGAAGACCAACGCGGCATATTCAGGTTGTCCATGGTGTCATGTGTGGTTGGTCATTGTTGGTGAAACTTTTCAAAACAAAAATATAAAAAAGTTTCAACAAATTGTTTTTTTTATGAAAATTCTATTTTTGTTTGTAATTTCTTATTATTGTAATATTTCCTTGTTGTTGTAATATTTTTATGTTTTATAGTTGTTTCCTTGTTGATTTATATGATTTCTATCCCACAGGAGGTTACACAGCCGAACACCCAACGATCAAAATATTCTGGAGAGTTTTGCGCAATTTTACCGAGGAAGAAAAAAGAAAATTTTTGCTCTTTGTGACAAGTTGTTCAAGACCTCCCTTGCTGGGGTTTAAGGGTTGGTGGTTTCAAACTTTAACCAAGGGTGCGGACGAACATTCTATGTATTGTTGTCCTTATATTCTCGAGTTGCTGAAGCTATTAACAGTGTGTGGATGGTTGGTTTATTTATATCTTCGTGGGTGGGAAGCCAGGCTCTTTTTATCCATGGGTATCGTAAGACACCTCATGTCCACAGTCGAGTTGCTGGAGCTATTGCATTGTGTGGATGGTTGGTTCATTTATATCTTCGTGGGTGGGAAGCCAGGCTTTATCCACGGGTATCGTAAGACACCTCGTGCCCACAGTCGAGTTGCTGGAGCTATTACAGTGTGGTGGATGGTTGGTTCATTTATATCTTCGTGGGTGAGAAGCCAGGCTTTATCCACGGGTATCGTAAGACACCTTACATGCTCACAGTCGAGTTGCTGGAGCTATTACAGTGTGTGGATGATTGGTTCATTTATATCTTCGTGGGTGGGAAGCCAGGCTTTATCCACGGGTATCGTAAGACACCTCGTGCCCACAGTCGAGTTGCTGGAGCTATTACAGTGTGTGGATGGATGGTTCATTTATATCTTCGTGGGTGAGAAGCCAGGCTTTATCCACGGGTATCGTAAGACACCTTACATGCTCACAGTCGAGTTGCTGGAGCTATTACAGTGTGTGGATGATTGGTTCATTTATATCTTCGTGGGTGGGAAGCCAGGCTTTATCCACGGGTATCGTAAGACACCTCGTGCCCACAGTCGAGTTGCTGGAGCTATTACAGTGTGTGGATGGTTGGTTCATTTATATCTTCGTGGGTGGGAAGCCAGGCTTTATCCATGGGTATCGTAAGAAACCTCATGCTCACACTAAAGTTGCTGGAGCTATTACAGTGTGTGGATGGTTGGTTCATATATATCCTCGTGGGTGGGAAGCCAGGCTTTATCCACGGGTATCGTAAGACACCTCATGCCCACAGTCAAGTTGCTGGAGCTATTACAGTGTGTGGATGGTTGGTTCATTTATATCCTCGTGTGTGGGAAGCCAGCCTTTATCCACGGGTATCGTAAGACACCTCATGCTCACAGTCGAGTTGCTGGAGCTATTACAGTGTGTGGATGGTTGGTTCATTTATATCCTCGTGGGTGGGAAGCCAGCCTTTATCCACGGGTATCGTAAGACACCTCATGCTCACAGTCGAGTTGCTGGAGCTATTACAGTGTGTGGATGGTTGGTTCATTTATATCCTCGTGGGTGGGAAGCCAGCCTTTATCCACGGGTATCGTAAGACACCTCATGCTCACAGTCGAGTTGGTGGAGCTATTACAGTATGTGGATGGTTGGTTCATTTATATCCTCATGGATGGGAAGCCAGCCTTTATCCACGGGTATCGTAAGACACCTCGTGCCCACAGTCGAGTTGCTGGAGCTATTACAGTGTGTGGATGGTTGGTTCATTTATATCTTCGTGGGTGGGAAGCCAGGCTTTATCCACGGGTATCGTAAGACACCTCGTGCCCACAGTCGAGTTGCTGGAGCTATTACAGTGTGTGGATGGTTGGTTCATTTATATCTTCGTGGGTGGGAACGCACAGGCTTTATCCACGGGTATCGTAAGACACCTCATGCTCGCAGCAGAGTTGCTTAAGCAAAATTAATTGTCCATTTAATTGCTGTAACTCTGGTTGGTATATAAATATTTACCTCATTTAGGAAATGGACCCCCCATTTTGCATCCACAACGGGGGAACCGCCCGACCGCTTACCCACCTCGTCTACTTGTTTAAACCTCGTTCGCATCCCCCAATATATTGATGACATCACAATGAGAGACAAACTTATTTATTGCGTCGAGAGTCGAGCTGGATTCGAACTTTCGTAGAATGTGTTTGTGGGAATGATTGATGCTATGCTAAAGACGTAAATATGGAATCAAAGCAATTTATACTTTTCCTTACCAACCATGTCCTAATCAATGGGATAACTATAAAGATAATATAATACCGCAATGTTCGTTGACTTTCTATTGTATTACTGGAAATAGTTTTAAATATTTATCAACAGATTTTTGTGTTTATATTATTTTTAGTACCGAATAAGATGAGTCAATAAAATATATTCACAATGCATAAAGAACTGTTTAAATATATGGGGAATTAAATCAACATTTAAACAATATAAGCGTTTATTGAATATATGGAACAATAATTAAATCAACATTTGAACAATATAATCGTTTATTGAATATATGGAACAATAATTAAATCAACATTTGAACAATATAATCGTTTATTGAATATATGGAACAATAATTAAATCAACATTTGAACAATATAATCGTTTATTGAATACATTGAACAATATAATCGTTTATTGAATATATGGAACAATAATTAATTCAACTCACGCATTTAATAATATACTGGTTCCATTGTGTTTTATTAATTTCTAATGTAAAATATATCACCAAGATAAACGTGTGGCATCTATGCTTTATAGCTTTGTACAGAAGTGTCGACAATGTTAGGATATTATATTATTTCTATTGTTCTTCCATTTAGATCAGTAACCCAACTGTTTTGGTTCAGTGATCGCGGATTTGTATTCTTCAAACCACACTTTGAGATCATCAATCTCATGTCCTTCTAAAATGAAATTCTGAAAGAAAATTTAAAATAAGTTGAACATACAGTTAAGCAAAAACACAACACTAATACTAGAGAGTGTCAACCACGAGTTTACCCACCAAAGGTATTTATGGTTTAAAAAAATCAATCATCAAACTTTTTTCGATTCATAAACATAACAGAATGGTGATTCTCTGTGTAATGGTCATTTTAACGGGATCACCCAAAGAGCCCAATTAAACTTAAATCATTTAAACTTGATTCATTTAAAACACATCAATCATACACAACATCACATAAAACTGAGGCTTACCTGGGGAGAAGGGAGTTGTTGTATTGCTTCTTGCAACATACGTTGACCTTCTGGTGAAAGTATGTTCCAGATCAAATCCAGTTCCGATATTTTGCCAACACACCCAGCCAGGCATTGTGCTGCGTGGTCATCCAACCTCCCATAGCTTCCCACTGTAAGTTTGATCTGTGTGGAACAGGAATGTTAAAACTCCACAATGAATATATCCTGTGAATTATATGTTCAATAATCAACTATCAAACAAACCAATTTGAATATTCATTTGAAATATAACAAGTTATAACAACTTAGCAGCTGGAATATTGGGGGTAAAACATGATTTGATATCTTTGTACATTTTATTAATATAGTAGCCCGTGTTGGAACTGTATGGTGATTCGCTGGCGATAGTCGTTACAGCAGGGTATCCTGGAACTTAACCAAATCAGGGAGTCACTGTGAACATAGGCAACTAACTTGTTTATCCGTGCAAAGTGTTAATATATTTGCATCGATGTTAATTCACTCATTTACACAAGAAACTATTCTTAATAAAAGGGTAAATAATGTTTATTAAGTTCTTAAAAACATCATCTTTAAACTGTAGTAAATAAAAAAAATCTTAAATAAATAAAATTAAATGGTATCACGGCATTTATAAATGTCTTAGCCAATTTTATTACATTTTTTATAACATTTTTCCATTTTTTTAAATATAAACATTAGATTTAGCAGCCACCTCTGGCTATACCCACACTAAATAATTGATTGTGGTGAAGAGGTGTCTAACGACTGTGGTTTTGCCCTCTTTTATCAGTTTTTAATATTTTTATAAAAGTCTCTGTGGCTTGTTTATTGGTGTGGACGACATTTATTTTACTTTAACCAAGCCTCCCACACGAGGTCAGACCATCACCGATGCTCTACAACATGGCGGAAGAGGACGGGTTTGTGTCACCCCATGTGTACAGGGGGGGGTTAAGCGCAAAAGAGACAGAATGTGGAAAAAGACGATACACACATATTTAATGCATCGATGATGATGTTAAAAACATGGAAGAATTTAGGAATATTTGTTGAAACAAGTTTGAGAGACACACAAGTTGGCGTGATGTATTTTAAAGTCAGCCACATCAAAATATCAAGCTTTGGGAGGGGGTGTGGGGATCTTGTAGTAGTGATGAGGATATCTAGTGATTGGGGCAGGGTAATATTGTGGTATGGACTTGTCGGTAATTGAAATAAGTGGGCAGGGTATATAAGTGGTAATGTGTGTGTTTTATGACAATAAAGCTCATTATTAACAACTCAGTCCATTTTACAGACAACCGCACAGAAAGTGGTCAGGGTGAAGATCGAACCGAGAACCTGTCTGGTTATAACCTCCACTCTTGTATATGAGCTATTGTATGAAGTAACCTGGTTCCAACCATAACAGTTGGCTCTCATTTTGGTACTTTCATTTGACGGTTACTATATATAAACTGATCAAGTGGAACAAAGTATTTTGATTATTCAAACATTAGTTTGTTTTGAAGCTAAAGTTTTATTCGAAAATCTTAAAACAATTAATTTTGTGTTATTTTTGTTTATATATAATTTTACTGTTTTTATAAAAAAAGATGATAATGTGTTTTTAGTCCATTTGACTATGAACATATGTAGTATATTTGATAATTAAATAAAAAAATACATTTAAATATTATTACATAAACAGCCCAAGTAAGCTTAAATCCTTTAAACTTGATTTATTTAAAACCCATCAATCAAACACAACATCACATGAAACTGAGGCTTACCTTGGGAGAAGGGAGTTGTTGTATTGCTTCTTGCAACATACGTTGACCTTCTGGTGAAAGTTTGTTCCAGTCCAAATCCAGTTCCCATATTTTGCCAACGACACCCAGCCAGACATTGTGCTGCGTAGTCATCCAACCTCTCATAGCTTCTCCCTGTAAGTTTGATCTGTGTAGAACAGGAATGTTAAAACTCCACAATGAATATATCCTGTGAATTATATGTTCTATAATCAACTATCAAACAAACTAATTTGAATATTCATTTGAAATATAACAAGTTATAACAACTTGGCAGCTGGAATATTGGAGGCAAAACATGATTTGATATCATTGTACATTTTATTAATATAGTAGCCCGTGTTGGAACTGTATGGTGATTCGCTGGCGATAGTCGTTACAGCAGGGTATCCTGGAACTCAACCAAATCAGGGAGTCACTGTGAACATAGGCAACTAACTTGTTTATCCGTGCAAAGTGTTAATATATTTGCATCGGTGTGAATTTCTTTATTTACACAAGAAACTACTCCTAATAAAAGGTTAAATAATGTTTATTAAGTTCTCGAAAATTTCATCTTAAAACTGTAGTAAATAATAAAAATATAAATAAATGGTACCACGGCATTTATAAATGTCTTAGCCAATTTTATTAAATTTTTTTATAACATTTTTCCATTTTGTTAAATATAAACATTAGGTTTGGCGGCCACCTCTGGCTATACCCACCCTAAATAATTGATTGTGGTATAAGGGTATTTAACGTCTGTGGTTTTGCCCTCTTTTATCGGTTTTTAATTTTTATATAAAAGTCTCTGTGGCTTGTTTATTGGTGTGGACGACATCTATTTTACTTTAACCAAGCCTCCCACACGAGGTCAGACCATCACCGATGCTCTACAACATGGCGGAAGAGGACGGGTTTGTGTCACCCCATGTGTACAGGGGGGGGTTAAGCGCGAAGGAGACATAATGTGGAAAAAGACGATACACACATATTCAATGCATCGATGATGATGTTAAAAACATGGAAGAATTTAGGAATATTTGTGGAAACAAGTTTGAGAGACACACAAGTTGGCGTGATGTATTTTAAAGTCAGCCGCATCAAAATATCAAGCTTTGGGAGGGGGTGTGGGGATCTTGTAGTAGTGATGAGGATATCTAGTGATTGGGGCAGGGTAATATTGTGGTACGACTCGTCGGTAATTGAAATAAGTGGGCAGGGTATAATAGTGGTAATGTGTGTGTTTCATGGCAATAAAGCTCATTATAAACAACTCAGTCCATTTTACACACAACCGCTCAGAAAGTGGTCAGGGTGAAGATCGAACCGAGAACCTGTCTGGTTATAACCTCCACTCTTGTATATGAGCTATTGTATGAAGTAACCTGGTTCCAACCATAACAGTTGGCTCCCATTTTGGTACTTTCATTTGATCGTCATTATTTATGTATGGGGGGGTGGAACAAAGTATTTTGATTATTTAAACATTAATTTGTTTTGATGCCAAAGTTTTATTTTAATACATTGAATTCTTTAATTTTGTTTGATTTTTTGTAAATATATAATTTTATTTTATATATAGAACAAAGTTAAATATTGCATTTTTAGTCCTTTTGACTATATACATATGTAGTATATTTGATAAATAAAAAAAATATTTTGACATAATTATTTAAACAGCGCAAATGAGCTTAATTAAATCACAAAAAATTGATTCATTTAAAACCCATCAATCATACACAACATCACATGAAACTGAGGCTTACCTGGGGAGAAGGGAGTTGTTGTATTGCTTCTTGCAACATACGTTGACCTTCTGGTGAAAGTTCGCTCCAGTACAAATCCACTTCCGATATTTTGCCAACACACCCAGCCAGACATTGTGCTGCGTGGTCATCCAACATCTCATAGCTTCTCCCTGTAAGTTTGATCTGTGTAGAACAGGAATGTTAAAACTCCACAATGAATATATCCTGTGAATTATATGTTCAATAATCAACTATCAAACAAACTAATTTGAATATTTATTTGAAATATAACAAGTTATTACAACTTAGCAGCTGGAATATTGGGGGCAAAACATGATTTGATATCTTTGTACATTTTATTAATATAGTAGCCCGTGTTGGAACTGTATGGTGATTCGCTGGCGATAGTCGTTACAGCAGGGTATCCTGGAACTCAACCAAATCAGGGAGTCACTGTGAACATAGGCAACTAACTTGTTTATCCGTGCAAAGTGTTAATATATTTGCATCGGTGTGAATTCACTCATTTACACAAGAAACTATTCTTAATAAAAGGTTAAATAATGTTTATTAAGTTCTCTAAAACTTCATCTTAATACTGTAGTAAATAAAAAAAACTTAAATAAATAAAATTAAATGGTATCATGGCATTTATAAATGCCTTCAAATTTTATTAAATTTTTTATAACATTTTTCCATTTTTTTAAATATATGTATTAGGTTTGGCAGCCACCTCTGGCTATATCCACCCTACATAATTGATTGTGGTAAAGAGGTGTTTAACGACTGTGGTTTTGCCCTCTTTTATCAGTTTTTAATTTTTATATAAAAGTCTCTGTGGCTTGTTTATTGATGTGGACGACATTTATTTTAATTTAACCAGCCGCCACACGAGGTCAGACCATCACCGATGCTCTACAACATGGCGGAAGAGGACGGGTTTGTGTCACCCCATGTGTACAGGGGGGGGTTAAGCGCAAAGGAGACATAATGTGGAAAAAGACGATACACACATATTCAATGCATCGATGATGATGTTAAAAACATGGAAGAATTTAGGAATATTTGTGGAAACAAGTTTGAGAGACACACAAGTTGGCGTGATGTATTTTAAAGTCAGCCGCATCAAAATATCAAGCTTTGGGAGGGGGTGTTGGGATCTTGTAGTAGTGATGAGGATATCTAGTGATTGGGGCAGGGTAATATTGTGGTATGGACTTATCGGTAATTGAAATAAGTGGGCACGGTATAAAAGTGGTAATGTGTGTGTTTCATGGCAATAAAGCTCATTATAAACAACTCAGTCCATTCTACAGACAATCGCTCAGAAAGTGGTCAGGGTGAAGATCGAACCGAGAACATGTCTGGTTATAACCCACTAGTAGCTAACAAAGCACCCAAATACCACTTAAAGTGGTTCAATGATGAAATAAAGGAATTAAATAAAACTAAACAAAAACTATACAAAAAGTATTTACTAAAAAGAACAGACTCATCTAAATTGGAATACAATAAAGCTCGTAATTTGTACCATCACAAAATCCAAGCTGCAAAAAAATGTCATTACAGAAAAATGTTCAAGACTAACAGAAATAACATAAAGGCTACATGGAGGTCCATAAATGAACTACTCGGGAAATCTAAACCACAAATCTCAAAGTCATTTGAAATTAATGGATCATCTACCAGCAACCCAATACACATTGCTAACCATTTTAATGATCATTTTTCAAATGTTGCAACTGAGTTGGTAAACCGGATTCCACCATCCACCTCACACCACACAGATTACCTAAAAACAAAATCATCTTCCACCATGTACATATTCCCCACTAGCCCACAGGAGATCAAAACAATAATACTGGACTTAAAATCTAAATCCAGCAGCGGCCTAGATCACATTCCAACAAAGGTTGTAAAATCCACAATGGTCAATATTTTGCAAGCATTATCCCATATATTCAATCTATCATTACAATCAGGCAAATTTATAAATGACTTCAAAATTGCAAAAGTCATCCCAGTTTTTAAAAAAGGCAAACACTCACTGATAAATAACTACCGACCGATTAGTCTACTGCCTTCATTCTCTAAAATAATAGAAAAATTAATGTACAGCAGAACCCACTCCTTCTTAAATCACAATAATGTTCTTCATAACAACCAATTTGGATTTAGGAAAGATCATTCAACTAGCCATGCTAGCAATCTCCTGGTTAATATAATATCTAATCATTTGGAAAATAAGAAATCTGTTATTGGTGTTTTTTTTAGACCTGTCAAAAGCATTCGACACCATTGATCATGACATTTTGCTTAACAAATTGTCTCATTATGGCATCCGGGGTGTAGCACTGGATAGGTTCACCAGTTATTTATCAAACCGACAACAAATTGTTGATTTTAATGGAACTCTATCTTCCAACCTGAGCCCAGTTAAATTAGGAGTTCCTCAAGGATCCATTCTAGGTCCTTTAATATTTCTTATATATATCAATGACCTGCCAAATTGCTTAACCCATAGTAAAGCTATTATGTTTGCCGATGACACCACCATTTTTACCCCTGGCCGCAACCAATCCATAACCTTTGTAAATGCCAATGCGGATCTACACAGATTATACACATGGCTTTCCAGCAACAAACTGGTTCTTAACACTGAAAAAACAAAATACATGTACTTTTCTAACTCCTTTAAATCTACTCTTTCAGTACCACCCCTCATTTCAATAAATAACTTTAAAATTGAACAAGTCAACAGCTTTAAATTCCTTGGTCTAACTTTAATTGACAACCTTTCCTGGAAACCACACATGCAAACACTCCTTAAGAAACTTAACACTAATTTACTCATGGTACATAAAATAAAACCCCTTGTTGACCAACCCTCACTTCTCACATTGTACCACTCACTAATACTAAGTCACATTCACTATTGCATATCCACCAGGTGTTATGGTAATAACTTAATGCTAACCAATTGACAGCGAGTGTGCAATAAATTCATTCGCCTAATATTTAACCTTGGTAAACGTGAAAATACAGTTTCTATAATGAAACAACATAGACTTTTAACAATTTATGACATGCACAAATTAGAAATATTATCCATAATGCACAAATGCCATCACAATACACTCCCCCCTGCCCTCCACAATTGCATACCCAACAAACCTAAAACTACCATGAAAACCAGAAGCAATTCCCAATTTTTAATTCCTTTTTGTAACAAGTCCCTATCACAACAATCCCTGAAATACATAGGCCCAAAGTTTTGGCGACAATTACCCAACAACATTCGTGAGATTAAATCGCTTAAAAAGTTTACCAAAGCTGTCAAACAACACCTCTTGGAAGACCCTCATCCGCTTCCCTAGTTCTACTAATATTTTACCCCAAATAAATTTTTTTTATTTATTTTTTTATTTATTTTTTTTTTTTATGATAAATCCCCTTTGTAAGTTTAAATTTCATTTACTCCTTGCACAGATAAAAGTTTCCAGATTTTGTTCTTTTTAAATTATAATCACCACATTAAAACACAGTCTTGACTTCCTTTGCATGTTAACAATATTGATTTGTTTACACAAACACAAGTGTTATTTATGGTAATGTTTTATCACAGTATTCTCTGTTACTTGGTAAGCCGATGGCACATTTGGTTTTTCTATGAAATAGTTTTTGCCGGCCCTAACAGAGCTCTGTATTTTATAACTTACCACTTTAGTCTTTTTATTTGTTTTTGGTTTTTATAATATTTTTCACCACCCAATTGCACACTACCCTGTTCCCTAACCTGTCTTTATTTCTATCTATTTCTCGATTTCTTTACTGTCTTGTAGTATTTTTACAACCATACTGCCAAGTCACTATTGTTCCAGATTATCGGTCACCAAAATTTCATCTACGAGGAGAAGGTCGTCCGGTTTTCTTGCGTGGCTCTTCCTCCTCCTCAAATTTACTATTCGAGAGTTGGCGGTGTGTTCTCCAGAAGAAGATGTCAATCAATATTAAACTAATATGTCTCAACAAATCTGCTTTAATATAATCGGATCCTTGCTGCAGTCTTTAGTATTTTTTACTTGCTAGCAACCCTTTTTTGACTTGCTATTTATTTATTTATTAATTTATTTT
Organism: Ciona savignyi; assembly: GCA_000149265.1. Classification (NCBI taxonomy): domain Eukaryota; kingdom Metazoa; phylum Chordata; class Ascidiacea; order Phlebobranchia; family Cionidae; genus Ciona; species Ciona savignyi. The sequence goes on along the minus strand of CH002252.1, from coordinate 5,558 downwards.
TTCTTATTTCTTATTTATTTATTTATTTATTTAAACATTTTGTTTGTTTTGCGCTTTTTTTTGTTATTTATGGTGCACTAGTGTAGTGCTCCTCTTTTCGCACTCCTACATAAGTGCTCTAATGCATTAGTGTTATGCAATCTGCGTGCTAAATGAGAATATTTAATGTAAATATGCCCCGGTAATGTGCTTGAAACAAATAGTGTCATCTGACATTGGTGGAATTTCATTTTAGGGGGTTTTTCTTTTTCCACTCTGGTCCACGCTTTCGGGCCACACCTTCTCCTAAAGCCGGCTCCCCCACAGTACTGGTCGCGCTTTACCGCACACTTTTCTTCAGGGCTTTATATCGTTTGATCCTAATTAAATTTGGATTTGTTCTTTTGCCTAGGTTTGGCGGCCGCGTCCGCCATATTTATTACATTATATCCCTTTTTTTAATGACGTGTTTTAACGACTGTTCGTTTTGCCGTCTTTTCCCGTTCCTGCGTCGAGATTATATTCGTTTGCCATTTTAAAAAAACTGGGGAAAAAAATGAATAAACTAAACTAAAACTAACCTCCACTCTTGCATATGAGCTATTGTATGAAGTAACCTGGTTCCAACCATAACAGTTGGCTCCCATTTTGGTACTTTCATTTGATCGTCATTATTTATGTATGGGGGGGGGGTGGAACAAAATATTTGATTATTAACATTAGTTTGTTTGATGGCAAAGTTTTATTTTAATATATTAAATTCTTTAATTTTGTATGATTTTTTGTTAATATATAATTTTATTTTATATATAAAACAAAGTTAAATATTGCATTTTTAGTCCTTTTGACTATAAACATATGTAGTATATTTGATAAATAAAAAAATATTTTGACATAATTATTTAAACAGCGCAAATGAGCTTAATTCCTTTAAACTTAATCCATTTAAAACCCATCAATCATACACAACATCACATGAAACTGAGGCTTACTTGGGGAGAAGGGAGTTGTTGTATTGCTTCTTGCAACATAAGTTGACCTACTGGTGAAAGTTTGTTCCAGTTCAAATCCAGTTCCGATATTTTGCCAACACACCCAGCCAGACATTGTGCTGCGTGGTCATCCAACATCTTATAGCTTCTCACTGTAAGTTTGATCTGTGTGGAACAGGAATGTTAAAACTCCACAATAAATATATCCTGTGAATTATATGTTCAATAATCAACTATCAAACAAATTAATTTGAATATTCATTTGAAATATAACAAGTTATACCAACTTAGCAGCTGGAATATTGGGGGCAAAACATGATTTGATATCTTTGTACATTTTATTAATATAGTAGCCCGTGTTGGAACTGTATGGTGATTCGCTGGCGATAGTCGTTACAGCAGGGTATCCTGGAACTTAACCAAATCGGGAGTCACTGTGAACATAGGCAACTAATTTGTTTATCCGTGCAAAGTGTTCATATATTTGCATCGGTGTGAATTTCTTCAGTTACACATGAAACTATTCTTAATAAAAGGGTAAATAATGTTTATTAAATTCTCAAACATTTCATCTTAAAACTGCAGTAAATAATAAAAATATAAATATCTTAGCCAATTTTATTACATTTTTCCTTTTTTTAAATATATATATTAGGTTTGGCAGCCACCTCTGGCTATACCCACCCTTAACGATTGATTGGGGTATAAAGGTGTTTAACATCTGTGGTTTTTCTGTCTTTTTTCAGTTTTTAACTTTTTTTTATAAAAGTCTCTGTGGCTTGTTTATTGGTGTGGACGACATTTATTTTACTTTAACCAAGCCGCCCACACGAGGTCAGACCGTCACCGATGCTCTACAACATGGCGGAAGAGGACGGGTTTGTGTCACCCCATGTGTACAGGGGGGGGTTAAGCGCGAAGGAGACATAATGTGGAAAAAGACGATACACACATATAATTAATGCATCGATGATGATGTTAAAAACATGGAAGAATTTAGGAATATTTGTGGAAACAAGTTTGAGAGACACACAAGTTGGCGTGATGTATTTTAAAGTCAGCCGCATCAAAATATCAAGCTTTGGGAGGGGGTGTGGGGATCTTGTAGTAGTGATGAGGATATCTAGTGATTGGGGCAGGGTAATATTGTGGTATGGACTTGTCGGTAATTGAAATAAGTGGGCAGGGTATAAAAGTGGTAATGTGTGTGTTTCATGACAATTAAGCTCATTATAAACAACTCAGTCCATTTTACAGACAACCGCGCAGAAAGTGGTCAGGGTGAAGATCGAACCGAGAACCTGTCTGGTTATAACCTCCACTCTAGTATATGAGCTATTGTATGAAGTAACCTGCGTTAAACCATAACAGTTGGCTCCCATTTCGGTACTTTTATTTGATCGTCATTATTTATTTCAGGATATTGAAACAAAATATTCGATTATTCAAAAATTAGTTTGTTTTGATGCCAAAGTTTGATTAGAAATTCTTAAAATCTTTAATTTTGTGTGATTTTTTGTTTATATATAATTTTATTGTTTATACAGAACAAAGTTAAATATTGCATTTTTAGTCCTTTTGACTAAGAACATATGTAGTATATTTGATAAATAAAAAAATATTTGGCCAGATTAATAAAACTGTATGGTGATTCGCTGGCGATGGTTACAATAGGGTATCCTGGAACTTAACCAAATCAGGGAGTCACTGCAAATACCATAGTTTATTTAAGAACTAGATATTCTAATATCGGGGAACTTATCATTGTAGAAGGAAGGATGTTGGGAACACATTTGGTGAAATGATGGTTTTCAAATTGTGACTGAACAAGGAGGCGACCGGTTATACACAATCGTCTTAACTCATAATAAACATAAACACGAGCTTGCTTAAACTACACTTGCTATCCAAAACACAGAAATTCCAGACTTAACTAACTAGATCAGTGTTTTCCAACCCGAGTCCGCGGTCTCAAATGAGTCCGTGGAAGGTTTAAATGAGTCCGCAAGCACATCAACAATTTGCAAAACTTTTATTTTTTATCGTTATAAACAGCAGTGATATGTTTTTATTAACGAGACATTGTAACTCAAGGTAATTTTAAGTTTGTCGTAGTGTATCGTATGCACATGCAGGCCCGGTGCTAGACCGCGGGCCATTAAATGGATGCGGGCCCTACTCTTCTAGCAAATTTATGGGTGTTTATATA
>CH002253.1:18331-44795 GCA_000149265.1 Ciona savignyi | reverse complement strand
GCCGTTGTCAATGAGAAATTGAAGCGTTGTTACCTTTTTCTTAAAATTAACATTTTTCATTGAAATGTAAAACAAATATTCGGTGTCTGGTGAAATTATTTTATCCAGAATGGTTTTAGTCACCATCTTGCTAAGGGTACTCTTTCCGATTCCAGGTAACCCTACAACGCTTATAGTGTTTCCATGTTGCTTGATATACAGTTCTTTGGCTGCATCACTTTTGCATTGCTTTTCAGCTTCCATTTGCGCAGTTTCTTTAGCTTTAGTAAAAATTTGGTCGATAGAAATTCTTGATGCATTAGATTGATAGATTGTATCTAATCTCTTTCGTTCCATATGGTTCTGCCAGTCATGACTTTTGTTCCAATCAGCATCAGATCGTTGAATGACAGTAGATATTTGAAGTTGAACCCTCTCTATGGCTCGTTCAAGATGAATTGGCAGGACGGTTTCTCCAACAACTTCGTTTGCTCTAACATTTAACTTCTGCTTCAAATCTTTAGCTGAAAATATTTACAAAAATACGATTTATTCTTATTTTATTTGACTTGTAATGAAACTTTTCATTTGTTAGACAACATGGTAAAGATATGCAGTGACTAAATTTTGAGTAATGAACCGGGGAAATTCCCTTGGTACGTTAAAATGCATAAAAGTATTCTTTATAGAAATTTCCCGGGGCCATGAAAAATAAATTGGGCTGTATTGGAATTTAGTTTCATTTCGCGAATGTGCTTGAAAAGAAGCTTTAATGTAAAACATTTCTGGTGAAATGTTAGTAAAACTAACACTTTTATGGTTTTTTAACTACCCATGAAAAGTTTTATTTGACACCTATGGCTTTTGGTCGATTCACACTAATAAAACGTGTTTTGGTCCGACGATTTGCGTGAGTATGTATATACACGTATAACTAGAATTTTATATGAAAAAAAGGTAAAGACATAATTTTAATTGGTATGCAGAGTACTATCGTCACAGGAAACCATTTAGCTTAGATAAATCCTATATTGGATAAACTAAATATGCTAATAGAAACTGAAATAAAATCACATTTTTGAAGTATGACAATCTTACTTTTTCCTGAATTACTTATAGACTAAATTATACAAAAGAAACATACTTTTATACATCAGTGTTACACGCTTGACCTTAACATTTGTACACTACATGGCTGCCAAAACCCTTCTAGAGGTGTCTTAGAATATTTTGGGTTGGTTGGTTCTGCCCAAGTTTAACAACAGAACCAACCTAAAAAGTGTGGCATAGTAATTTAAAGTGGTGCCAATATTTTTCACTTTGACAACCAAAAATCAACAACTCGGATAAATACATTGTAGGGTAAATGTATTGGTTTCATCTGTATAAATAGAACAATGACATTTGTTTTTTTTCTCACAGTTCATATCCCCATATAAACAAGCAGTATGGAAAGTGCTGTAGACAGAACAATGAACATGATAAATAAAATGGAAATTAACATCAACAATTTACTACACAGCACAAAATGGATACAGGAATGTAACTTAGTTAAATAGTGATATCAATCTAGTTTGAAAACAAAATGTTTATCGGGATGCTAGCTATCATTTTGAAAGTTCCTAGAACATTTTAAAAAGTGAAGCATTGCCTTGGTTATTTGTGTGCATTATTTCTGGTTTCCTTTTTTTGTTATTTTGGGGCACTTCATTGTTCTGTAGCCTCTGGTATGTATTTTTCAGTTACCAGCAGTAATTTGCAGAAGTAAAATTGATATTCTACCAGACTGTTTCATGGAAAATATTTTCCATAGCTGTATCTGTGTTGTCAGATGAATTACTGGAACTGGCCATGTCATGATGTAAACACAAATGTATACCAGTGTTATTCAACGTTTAATATACACAATCCACTTGTCTTTGTTTCCAAATTTTTAATTACAAGACCAAAAAATAAGTGTACAGGATTATAGGATTGATTATTTTTGTTTCACTATGGTAATGCAATTATCGATGCTAGAACCCGGGGCCTGTGGTAACTTAATGATTGCCTAGATGCAAAACTTCATTTTACCATTCAATGCAATAAAACGAAGTGTTGAAGGTGCGAAACTGGTCGCTAGCTAGTCGGTTGTGTCCTTGGGCAAAGCACTTTACGGACATTGCCTGAACCCAGTGGATTAATGGGTTCTACCAAATTAAAGAAATGTGTCTATCATATACAACACATTGCAATAGCTCCGGTAATCCGACGATGGGCGCGAGGTGATCTGACGATTGCCCGTGTGTTAACCCCCTTGGTTTTCCCATTCACGGGGATAAAGATGAAGATCTGATACTATCTTATCCTAAAACATCCTTATGTACAAAAGTGGTTAACAAAAGTTTTGCTAAATATTAGAATTAACATCCAACTTATAACGGGTAGTTTGGCAACTGGATCTGTACCGCTGTAATTGTATCATAACTAGACAAAAGGTAGAATCATATATAGAATATAATATATTTATAAATGCAACACTTTACAGACTTACAGTTTTATTCAAAACTTGAGCAATAATATTCCAAAATAACTCTTGTACAACTCAATTCATATAGCGGTATGCAGAACTGGAGATATTAGGCTTATATTATTCCGACTTAACATTTAATTCTTGAATTAGTAGTTGAAGTTTGCTCAGATCCACCATAATTCTACATGCTAAATATATATTTAACCAGTACCTTTCGTCTATCGGGAAAATTTATGTGAGTTCAAGTACGGGTACTGGTTTTATTCAGTTTAGGCTACACAACAGGCTTACATGAGATGCTGAACTAGTGTTATGCATTATTTGTTAAGGTTTTTAATCACAACATACTAAGTTTTTGATTTTAAGATACTGATTTTAAACTAAATATATCTATCTGTCTTGGCCTAATTGCTGTGCACTTTAGACCATATTTACTTTAACTTAAATGTTACGGTTATTAATCTCAAAGTTGTTGTATACGATTTCTATTATTTCCATTGTTATCAAAACCACCATGCATAACGGGCAAAATCACCATGCGTTACGGATTGCGACATTTCGTTGTCTCAGTGTGTACGCCAGTTTTCCAAATTGTTTAGCGTAGCTTGTGTTATGCTGATATTGTAGCAGTAATGTTTCACCTAGTTTAATTGTAATACTTCACTGTTAGGATTCCTAGCTATTGTGTAGCATTTGCAATTGTGAAAGTGTTAAACTGCCTCTATTTAAATTGCTAACTGTGTATTATATTTCAATAAGGTTGATCGAATCGTGGTTGAACACCTCAACAATTTAGTTGATTAGTCGTTTAGCCGATTAGTTGATTAGTTAATTACTCTATAAGTTATTTAATCTCAGTTCAACAATTGATTGGCTACTACCATTGTTCATTCATATACGTCACTGCACCTGAACTGTATAATACATTTTTCTGCAACTATGGTGATGTGTGTGATAAGCAGTTACTTAATCGCTGACAAGAATACCGATTTGACATACCACGACCATAGTGTCACGTAGGATACGGTTAAATTCTACGATTTCTGAGATATCAACTGAAGTTTAGTTGGCACACCCGTATATCGATTTCTAAACTGTCAACTAAAGCTAAGTTGGCACACCCGTATATCGATTTCTAAACTATGTAGCGGCATTCGCGGCTTGTGTAATATTTGTTGCACATTATATTATGTCTTGTGGAATTGTTTAAGTAAGCCATTATTGTATGGCGCACAGCTGCGTGTGCGCATGTTCTAAAAACCTTTGTTCCTCACTTCCTGTGCGTGCCAACGGGATATACTTCCCCCGCTATACGTTTTGCAAGCTGATGTTTTGTGTATACAGTTTTTGCATTAAATATTATAGAAAACGCGTTTTGGAATAAGGACCGAAAATAAATCGCCTGCACGGGTGCGGTTCCGAGCATGTTCAGGCAACCAGTTGAAGTGCATGTGTTTTACTGTATCAGCTTATAAGATACAATTAGGATACCTTCCGAGACGGAGTCAATTCGCAGTCTAAGTAGTTGGAGAATTCAGGTCAGGTTCAGTGCTATAGCTATAAGCACGCAAAACAACCGACAACAGAATCTCTTGATTCTCCACAACTATCAACTGAAGTTGAGTTGGCACACCCGTATATCGATTTCTGAGAACTTCAACTTTGTCAAGTTGGTTACATACCCACAACAAGAGTAGGTCAAACATTTTTTAAAACATTGACTGAAGATAAGTTCTTTGAACTTAGACACTCAATCCGAGGATAACACCCCTCAATGCGGATCAGAGACAATTTCCACATTAAAATCAAGATGAAAGACTGCCTTAAGCAACTTTACCAAGCTGGAGAAGAAGTTGCTCGGACTTATGACTGAAAATTGTGATGATACAACACACATTGTCAGTCTGAAGGCTAAGTATGATAAAGCTTACACAGATTGTTTGCAGCTCTGTTGCCAGTTATATGATGCCCTGTCTGACGATGAGGCAAGAGTCGAAGCGACCAGGAAGCGGGACCATATAATACAACGAAAACAAGATATTGATAAGAAATGTCAGATCTACATACGAGACAACAAAGGAGCTCCTGTCGCTCCATCTTCCCGTCACACTTCCAGGAGTGCCATTAGTTCTGCCCGTCTGAATGCTAGCATGAAGCACGTACAGCTTCAACAAGCGGAGTATGAGGCTTCGCTTCGCCGGCAGAAATTGGAAAATCAGGCCAGGAGAGAACAGCTCCGACTAGAGCTTGAGCAACAAAAAAAAAAGTTCAAAGAAAGAAGAAAGAAAAAGAACTTCAGATTGCTCTTGATCTGTCTAATATCAGAGCGGACACAAGAAAAGCAGAACTGCTAGTCGAAGATGAAACCAGCAGCCGTGCCACTTACAAGTCATAAAAGAAGACAGCGTTGCGGGAGTTGCGGTGGAAACACAACCTCTTAGTTTTCAATCGCCCCCGTTTCACCTGCCACAAGAGGATTACACCAGTGAGTCCAGAGTCCAGGATCTATATGATTGTGAGGACCTAGTTACAACACTGGGGCCGGTGACGCGTTACCGACCTACCCCACACCCAGTGGGGCTGGTGTCGTCATCTAGAGCGCCACTGCCAGAAATTGAGCCACTGCGACCTGCCACCGAGTCGGGTTCAGTGGTCAAGGAGGAAAGGGAGCAGCCGAATGTAGTTCGTGCCAGGCACACTACTTCTCATGAGGAGAATCGGTTTAACTTTCTTCCACTCTACAGTGACCCAACGATGCCGAAGATGGAACTAGCTAGCTTCAGTGGGCATGTCCTGGAGTACCAATCATTCCGTGATGACCTAAACAGATTTGTTGAGTCTCGGACCTTTGATGACTCAATCAAACTGCGATACCTTTTGAACATGTGTAAAGGAAACGGTTTTCAGACTATCAAAGATTGTAAACTTTATGGTGACCATGTTGTAGGATACAGAGAAGCATGGAAACGCTTGGACCACAAGTACGGTGAGAGAACCACCCTGGTGCAGAGTCACCTTAAGAAAATCACTGAGGGACCACACATACACCCAACGGACACTGATGCACTGTATTATTTGGCGGATGAGATGTTCTACTGCTACAGGCTCCTGACCAAATGGGGTTACCAGATTGATGTCAACAGTCAATAGAACTTGGAGAAGATATTTGTGCGTCTCCATAAGGAAGCTCAACTGGAGTTTAAAAGACTCCCTATAGAGAAGTGATCGTTCTCTGAGTTGATAGAAGTGGTGGAAAAAGCTGCACAAGAGTCAAGGGACTTTCCTAACAACCTCTATTCATAAGGAACTTGCTATTTCAAGGAAGAATAGCTTTAGCAGACAAAATCAAGGTTGCAAATAAGCAATCAAGGCAATTCACAGCGGCGCAGAAGTCAAAGGATGAACAAACATCACCCACTGCGGACCACAAGGTGGCAACCGTCTGTCCATTCTGCGGTGATGCTCATCTGCTGTTGAGGTGCAACAAGTACTTGGGTAAGTCCGTTTTAAAGCGAGTTAACTTTGTGAAGACTAAGACGCTCTGTTTCAATTGCTTACGCACAGGCCACCTGATTCGGGGCTGTGAATCGAAGTGGACGTGCCGAACATGTTATCACAAACACCACACTCTGCTGTCATCTGTCGAGCCTCGTAGGAATGCAGAAGACAAAAGGGGTGTAAATTGCTGCAACAAAATTTTCCAAGCAAAGAAATCTTTTCGTCATTTCAAGGTTGTTCCTGTCAAGGTGCGGGGCAACACTCCAGCCAAGTGTGTGGAAACATATGCATTCCTTGACGATGGATCCTGAATTGGTCAGAAAACTGGGGTTAAAGGAAACAAATGGACGCGTCGCCCTATATACAACCCAACACTGTAACGAACCACACACGGCGGGTTGACTCCTTACATGTGCAGGGTCTAAGAACCTGAATCGTTCGACCTGCATGGTGTCCTTGTTCTGGAGGACATGATTGATATCAGCGATAGCATACCGACAGAACAAGTGGCAAGTCTTTACCCACATTTGAAGGACTTGAAGTTCCCCAAGTTGAACCATACCAAGGTGGAGCTTCTGTTGGGGAACAATGTACACGAGGCATTCCGGCTGATTGAGCAACGCTGTGGCGAACCCGGTGAGCCATTCGGACTCCACACAGCGTTGGGCTGGACACTGTTCGGCTCAGATTACTCTTCGACACCTGAGAAACCTGAGCGCAGTGTGCATCTGCATTTCATGCACCAAAGAGGATAAGCAAGCCATGGTGATCATGGACAAGACAGTAAAGAAGATCAACGGTCATTATCAGATTGGCCTCCTATGGAAGCATGGTCCAGACAACAGAAAGATGGCTGTGCGAAGTCTCCAGTCTCTCAAACGACGTCTGGAGGGGAACCCTGACCTGTTTGAAAAGTATAGAGAGAACATCAAGGACTATTTAACTCAGGGGAATGCAAGCATCGTACCACCAAGAGCGTGTGTATATACGGACACTACCTGGTACATACCACATCACTGCACAGGACCTAAGTTCCGAGTTGTTTTTTACTGTGCAGCTAAGCTTGGCAGGGTTTCCTTAAACGATGAACTTTTGCAGGTACCCGACCATCAGCTAACAGTCTTGTCAAAGTGCTCATGCGGTTCCGCCAAGAAAAGGTTGCCTTTGTTGCAGATATCAAGGGAATGTTTCACCAGGTTCTGGTTGATCCCAAGGATCGGGATGCACTTCGGTTCCTGTGGTGGCCTGATGATGATCTCCATGCGACGCCGGTGGACTACCAAATGAACGTGCATCTCTTTGGGGCCACCTCATCGCCGAGCTGTGCGAGTTACGCCCTGAGGAAGACGGCAGACGATAATGTAACTGGAACTTATGCCTTCTTGTTGCAGACTGTAAGGCGTAATTTCTATGTTGATGATATGCTAAAAACGTGTAGCTCGGTCCAGCAAGGCCCTAACTTAATTGGCCAAATCAACCCATTGTTGGAAATTGGTGGTTTCCACCTTACTAAATATTTAAGTAATAATATTGATGTACTTTGCTCCATTTCACCATCAGAATTGGCATCATCAATGCTCAATCTCGACCTGCATGAACGGAACGAGCTCTCGGAGTCTTCTGGAACACATCACATGACTGTTTCGAGATGAAAGTAAACATGCAGCAGAAACCGCCAACTCGACGTGGGATGCTGTCTATGGTAAGCCAGATTTATGACCCTCTCGGTTTTGCTCAGCCGTTTATCTTACCTGGTAGGAATCTGCTGCAGGAAGCATGTCATAAGCAGCTTGGGTGGGACGATATTGTTTCTGATGAACAGAGTAGTACATGGGCCGCATGGTTACAGACACTTGATTGATTAGAAGCAATTGGTATTCCAAGGTGCTTCAATCCACCAAGTGGTGAAATACAACAAATTCAACTTCATACCTTCTGTGATGCAAGCAAGCTGGGGTATGGAGCAGTCAGCTACCAGAGGATGACGGACATGGACGGGAACGTGCACTGTTCATTGGTGATGGGAAAATCGAGAGTCTCTTCCATCAATCCTGTGAGTGTGCCCAGATTAGAGCTCATGTCAGCAGTGACCGCTGTCAAACTTTGCAACCTCATCAAGGGCGAACTAGAATATGAATTGCAGGAAGTGGTATACTGAACTGACTTGACAACAGTACTGCAGTACCTCCTGGATACTTCATCAAGGTTCCACACGTTTGTTGCCAACCGTCTGGAGCTGATACATAATTCGTCCACTCCAAGTCAGTGAAGGCATGTTGACAGCAAGCGCAATCCTGCAGATATTGCTTCAAGGGGACTCATGCCGGATCAAGTGGACAAGGCTAAACTATGGTTTAAAGGACCTGCATTCTTATGGCAAGAGGAGGATTGCTGGCCGGAACGACTGGTCACGACATCTCTTCCAGATAACCACCCAGAGTTAAAGGGAGTCGCAAAGGTTTATGCTCTTACCAGCGACATACAGGAATCTGTGTTTCAACGTCTCTTTCAACGCTACTCTTCGCTCCAACGCCTACAGTGTTCAGCAGCATGCATAATCCGTTTCAGAAGGTTTCTGATGTGGAAGTCCTCGCAGGATCGTGTTCTCCAAACATCAACCCTCCCAGAAGTCGGGCCTTTAACATGCACGAAACTAGACCGTGCAATGTTGTCGGTTGTCCGAGTGGTACAAGGGGAAGTCTTCTCGGAGGAAATGAGGGCTCTGCATAGCCATGACAGCTTTAATTCTCCACCACAGCTTTATACCGCTAAGCAGCTACGAGGAACGCCTCCTCTGCAAGCCCTCAAAAAGTTGAGCCCTTTTGTGGTGGACAGGGTCCTGTATGTTGGTGGACGATTACAAAAGTCGGCACTTTCCCAAGATGCCAAGCACCAGATGATCCTACCTTCCCGCCATCCTGTCACTGACCTTGTCATTGAGATGTAACACCGACGCCATGGTCATAGTGGAACATTACATGTTCTATCTGCAACCAGAGAAAAGTTTTGGATACTGCGAGGCCAAGCTGCAGTGCGCCGAGTTCTGCGCAACTGGGAGCGTATGATTCGATCGGTCGAAAGCGCATGCGTTCTCTCATCGGAAAAAGGATGTTGGATGACTTCGGCCTGCTCACACTGCTGGCTGTGGTTGAAGGGATCCTGAATGATCGACCAATTACACCTGCATGCGATGATCCCAGAGACTTGAGCACATTGACACCTAGCATGCTGCTGACGGGTGCACTGGGTGACTCGTTCCCACCAGATGAGTTCACTAAGGCAGATGGCTACCGAAAGTCATGGCGCCTTACTCAGCTGCTTGCGAACCAGTTCTGGAACCGCTGGCCGCTGGAATGTCTTCAACTACTGCAGCAGAGACAGAAATGGCTCAGGCGGGTCAAAAACTTTGCATTAGGAGACATTGTTCTCATTGTGGATGAGACAATGAAACGCGGACATTGGCCGAAGGGAATCATTGAACATTGCGAGTCCGATAAGAATGGGATGGTGAGACGCGTGCGCGTGCGGACGGCGACATCTACATTGGAACGGGACATTCGTAAATTGTGCCTAATATAGGCACACCGGTGATCCTGGACCTAAAGCCCTTCTGAGATTTTGAGTGTGTAGACCTCATAAAGGAACACACAACCTTTCTTCCTTTTCGGCATGTTTCTCCCATGTGGTGTGCATGTATTGCTTTGTAAGTATGTGTTATTATTGCCGTTTTCTGGAATTATGTATAACCCCAGCTGTGATAGATTCTGGTTTACGTACTATGTGGAGCGATTACACTGTACCGGTTTTATGGTTTTATACAGCCCTCATTGCAAATTTGTTATTTGTGTGCTACTTCATACACTTCAGCCTTCTGCGTAACCAAACAAAGTTCATTGCTGTCAGTGCTGTTGCTTACCTTATTGCCGCTCACATTGCCGAATAGCTCGAATGTATTCACTCATTCAGTGTTCATGTCACTTTCGTTGTGTTTGCTTACCTAGTTGTGCATTTACTGTATGCTGTGTTCATAATAACCGTTTGTTTAAAATGACTTCGTTGACTCTTGTCATTGGGGCCGGTATGTTACGGTTTTTAATCTCAAAATTGTTGTATACGATTTCTATTATTTCCATTGTTATCAAAACCACCATGCGTAACGGGCAAAATCACCATGCGTTACGGATTGCGACATTTCGTTGTCTAAGTGTGTACGCTAGTTTTTCAAATTGTTTAGTGTAGCTTATGTTATGCTGATTTTGTAGCAGTAATGTTTGACCTAGTTTAATTGTAATACTTCAATGTTTAAATCAGGAGGTCGCTACAGTTTATTTAGCACATGCTGTATATAATTTGAGACATACAGTCGTATGGCCGAATGGTTAACGCGACCGATACATATATCGACTTTCATATAAAAAAAAATGGTCCTTGTGACGAGCGCATCATTGGTGCAAAACTTGAGTTACCTTTAAATTTTGATATTCATTCCCCGTAAAATTATATTCTTGTATGTTGATATTTGTAAAACAGATAAATATTGCAAACATTATCAACTAGACAAAATAATGATGGGGAGAATTTCTCCGTGTAACCTGGTTTATTTCAACTCTTTATTTAACTTAATATTCAAACTATTGACGACCATAAATCACAACTCACCAAGTGTGTTAATATCAACAGGGGGAGGTCCAATATAATGCTTGATGTCACCATACAGATGTTCAACATGCAGTTGTGAGTGCTCTCCTACAATGGGGGGGTTGGATGTTGAAGGCTGGTTGCTCTGTGGAAGATTGTGGTTATGAATATTAGGTTTTTGTGTTCGTTTCCTTTACACTTTTAACTGATTTTATTTTCGCGTTTCTATTTTAACTCGCACGTTTTTATTATCTCTCGGGTAATCATGTGATTAACGTTGACGTCAGTGTAATGTTGATTTCGGTGCTGGTGTTGTCAGCACAAGAATTTAGTTCCCAAAACGAGAATCATGCACCTAGACCAACGGGGCCCCGCTTGGATTTTTAACGATTCGTATGTATTTTTATTACGAATATTTTATACCAAAATGTACGTGCGTGTTTTAATAGTTGTGATTTTAGTCTGTAACACCAGGTAACCCGATTAATATAAGGATCACCATTTGAAAACTGAGCTAGCTTTGACCACATCCCGAGTGTGAAACTTAAAAATATTGAAAAACTATTAAGTTGAATACTTTCTTAGTTAAAGTAGAGTTGAAAAGTACAATTGAAGCAAATAATTAAGCAGACGACGGAAACACAGCAACGCATAACAGAGGAATTGGCGAAAACACGGGAAGCAAATACTTCGAAGTCATCGTTTACTTTAATTTATGACGATATATTGCAAGTCGACGATAATTGCTTCTCGGTTATAAATCACAACGTTGACTACGTAATCATCAAACCGGGGAACTCCCTTTCTATAACCATCACGTGACATCATTAACCAGACGTTTTTCAGTTCGGGTTTTCTCGATTTAAAAATCGAGTTTCTCGTTCAGTTCTAGTTTGGACAAACACAACCGTTCTAATTCAAATAACTCGTTTAACCAAGACAATCCCCCCAAAGGTTTATGCAGTAAACGCTAGGGCTGCAACGATATATCGATAATTGCGACACTATACTCAGCTACGATACTAATAAACGTGTTTCGTGATTATCGTACCACAGACGCTTTGCATAAAATTTGTTCGTTTCTGACGCAAATACACGGACTATTTATTCAGTAGGTATAAAGAGTGGTTAGGCTTTACACATCAGGTTTGTAAGATTATTGCAATAATAATTATTGTTATTATGCGTATGAAATGGCTTAAATATTAACCCATTTTTGGAGAACCCCCCAAAATGCAACTCCAAGGAAATGTCCAATCGAATTAATTCTATTGGATGTTTTGACTAATACGGTTTGTGTATGTAGAAGCAAATTCTTGATGAATTGCACCAAATCACCAAAAGACCTAAGCATATAACCACGATGGACGTTTTGTGAACTTTTTGCTTTGATTATTTATTAACAGCCATCATTTCGTTACTGATAATGGCTATTCACTTCAAATTGTAAAGATATAAGTCAGACATGGGCAAACTACGGCCCGTCGGCCCTTTTATTCTAGTGCGCCGGATGTTATCGATATGTTGCACGACTAAATAGCGATGTCACAGCTGAATTTGTGCATCGCTTAACACAACATTACTTTCTGGTTTTAACTAGTAATGCACTGTATTTCTTAATTTAGAGTTTTTTCTATCATAGAATACTAACTTACAGATACTGAATTGCTCGTGTACTGAATTGCTATAGCTCCTACCGACTTGCTGGTTCTTTCGAGTTTTTTAAACAAAAAATACGCTTTTAAGCAAAAAAATGCCATCCAACTGTGAGCCATTCCTGGATGTAAGTGGTCGCGGAAGTTTGTCAAGTAAAAAAAGACAGTTGCCCAACAATATTCACAGTGTAGCGACCAGGCCATGCAAAATCTAGCCAGGCTAAAGCTCATCGAATTGTTTTGACTACCTATTTTTTTCAATTAGACATGCAGCAGCTGCCGATGATATTAAAGACATGCTAAAAAAGGAATCGTAAGTTTGCCGGTACATGATATTATCGGTAACTATTTTTTGTCCAAGTATATTTTAAGTCCGCTAAACCTCCATATATGTGCCTAAAAACAGCCCAGCTTATAATGTAGTAGTAAGTCGTAACCTACAATGTAGTAAAATCCTGTGCAGAAATGTTAGTGTTATAAAATTTATTATACATGTTTATATGGAATTTGCGAAACTAACTTTGTATCTGATGATATCATTGGTACCGGCAATATAATATGGATTTTAGAATTTCAAATTGTCAGTGTATTTTTTGTATTTATAGTATATAAGGCTATGGTAGTAAAGTTGATATGCTGCATGTTATTTTAATTATATTACTTGTTTAAAAAGAACATAAAAAGATCCAATTAAAATAGCTGAAATACAATTAATGTCTTCATAATTTGTTTTTTAGACACATGGACATTCTGTGGTTTGCTGGGAAACTAAAGAAAGAACATTTAATATGAGGTAGTATAAAACCTTAAGTTCTAATTTAAAAAAAAACAACAGAGGTAATAAGTTTTGACAGTTTATCATTTTTTAATTTTTGTTATTTTTAAGCATTGTTTACAATTTCAGAATAGTATTCGGCTGCAATGATTGACACCATTCATTCGGAGAAAACAAAAAGGGGGAAGGAAAGCGGGAAGGAGGGAAACCGCACATTAAAATGAACATTATGACATTATAATTCGTTTTAAAAATGGGGTTGGAGTTAGGGTTAGTTCTGGGGTCGAGATTAGTGTTAAGGGGAGGGTTTAAATTAGTTTCCGTAATTTTACTGAGCAGTTTCCCTTCTTTTAGTGTTGTCCCATTCATTCTGTTTTGAGTAAGTCTGTACAGTGTACAATTTGATGGTTTGTTGCAACTATAAACTTGTTATGTTAAGTTAATAAAGGTTCAGTCACTGTATATTATCTATGCAAGGGGATAAAGGATTGTCAAATTTTAAAGTGCACCGGAAATTGTATACAGACAGAATACATAATTAGATCACCTAGCTGCAAGATAATAGGTATCCTGGATTCTGGACGTAACCAATTAATTTTACGTATCCCAGTTTATAACCTACATTAAAAAAGAATGGTGCGTTGGTATATAACTGATTTTCGTTTATTTTTTGCCCCACTGATAAATAGGAGTGCCCTATCCTATATGTTATAGGGCAAACAAGCTCGGAATATAGGTATAAAATTTATTTTTGTTATTGTTTTTTAGAGATCACTTGAAAGTCGATCAGAAAATCCCAATAACTACTTACGGAATAGTACAACATAATACAACAAAGTGAAGTGTGGAAACAACACTTTCGGTATTAAAAATCCATGGACCACTGTATGTCATGAGCCAATTACAAAGAAAATGCTTGGAATAGTTGTTTTTTTTATTATTTTGTTTGTAATACACATTTATAAACAATATACTGATTCAGTTTAACAAAAATCTTGCAGGCCTATTTGAGAATATGTTAAGTACTTGTAGCGGCTGCCTGTTTAATTCATTATATTAATTATTTAGTTTGACTTTACACGGTAGACGAGTAGCGGTTTTGTTTTATTATTAATTTGTTGGACTCCGATAAGCACAACGGTACAAGTAAAATAATGCAAAAGCATAACCGGCTACGTAGTTTTATAAGTATCGACGGGCTATTTCACCCGCCATGTTACCACAAGATGCTAGGCTATACAGACTGTGGATTTGAAACACAGTGCTGTAGGCTTAGACATCTCGTGTCTGTGTATTTCTCTCTGATAAAATAAGGTCTTTTATATGCGATCTTGCTCCAAGAAAAAAATGCGATGCAAAGTATCTAAAACACGCACAATAGGTGGTTTTTGCGGTCAGTACAATGGAAGATAATTGCGCGCTGTATTTAGACGTTTTCCCAGGTCGCGTTGAGCGCATCGTTAATTTAGACAGTCGTTCGTCCTTAAGCGATTTCTTTGTTCCTTGGAATTTTGATAATGCCGTCGTCAGCGGTCAATTATGTCGGTACGACATACTCAATGATATTGTGTTCTTCCTTTGAAATCCCAAAAAACAAAGAAGATGCTTCGTTTCAGTATTTTGGGAAGTGAAATACTATTTTATTTTCAGCTCTGTGGCTGCTAAATTCATTGCACCACTATTTGACTAATTTCAACCCGCTTTCACTGAGTTTTACATCATCAGGCAAGGCTTTGCCCAACACTGCTTTGTAGCAAATCTCATTTTGACATGTTTTCAGCTTTAAAGACAAATGGATATGTCCATCTTCAGTTATTAACTGTTTAATCAGCTCCTTTGTCAACTTAACCTCCCAATTAAAATCCCTCTCTGCTATTTTTAATTTCGCTACGACTAAGGCAAGAGTAGCCTACAGTGGTAATGTTAAGGTTGTGCGTACAAAATCCGTCTTGTTATTTCTACATATTAGTTAATGGTTAATTATTAAAGTTTTTTTAATTAGGAAATTTATATAAACAATTAAGTCGGTAAAACTGCCGCAATTTTAACCGTTTTTCATATCAAAACATACCAAAGTTTTGATTGTGGTAGCATTCGGTAAACGAGTACTCAAGCGTGACCGTAACAATCGGCCGAGTTACCGTTCTATCTGTAAGTTAGTATTCCATGTTTCTATCAATGTGACAAACTATATGTGAGTGGTGGCTCGATTACTTGGCCCGCCAGTCTAAGAATACTGTATACATATCACTATCATAATTAGTTTATTTATATTTTCTAGTGCAGTAATGTTCTGCACTTAAAGTGCTTTCTTTAATAAATGTAGTGCAATAACTGTTCTTGCACCAATTATAATTTAATGTTTTATAAAGTGTGTTTTGAAACGGTTTTTAACCACTGGTGGAATTTCATTTTAGGGTTTTTTTCTTTATCCACTTAATCCCAAAGCCGGCTCCCCCCTCAGTACTGGGTCGCGCTTGTACACTTTTACTCAAGACTTAAATAACATCAAATTTAATTAGTTAATTTTGATTTAAATTGTTTTTTGTTGAAATTTATTTTTTTTAATGTAAGGTTTAACGGCCACGTCATTTTTTTTCCATAACTTGCAATGTGTCTAGTCACTGGCGTGTTTTAACTACTGTAGTTTTGCCGTTTCATCCGGTCTCCTTAATTTGTAACAAATGTTGTATTCTTCTTTATTGTAATGAAGGAGCAAAAAAATAAACTAAACTAAACTAAGAATGAAATAATTTTGAACCCCTTTTTAAAAAAGTGTGCCCACTCCTGTTATATTAAAGAATACACGTTTTAGAGGTGTTAGCTTATATGTCTTAGTTTGTCAGTCAAAGCTTCATTAGTTTGATAACATCAATTGTATTGACTATTGAGCAATTGAGGCGATTAACTTAGTACCAGTTACCCAGACGCGCACATACACCTTTGGAATATAACATTTCTTTCACCAATTATTCCACGCGAGTAACGAAAGTCGAATGGTTTACGTCGGGACGATTAGATTATTTTATAACTCGGTCCTTTGGCTTATAACCGGAAGCTAAGGAATTTTTATAGGATTGGTTGGGCTATAAACAGTTACACAAGTTTGATATAGAGGCGTACAACAACCACTGGATACTATTATATCTTATATTCTATATAGGCGTCTAAAGGAACTCTATAAAGACTAGAGAACCTCATACGGGTAGTGCGTTTCTCCTTAGCTCATCTATCCTGCGAAGACGTCTGAATTTTTTTTAAAGCGAGAGCTCAAAAAACAACTTGCATCATCGCATCGCTTTTCATGCCAATAGAAGACACATTACCGTAAATGCCAGTTGTAGTCTAAAGTCAACATTGCAGAACACGAGAAGTTTATACAATTTATTCACTCATTTTATTTTGTTTTTAGCTGGAGATTTTATTTATTCTCGAATTTTCTATAACCGCGAACTCAACTTAAAACTGCTTCGGTTTAACGAACCGCTTGCATTTCCCACAACCAAGACCATTCCGGTTTACTTTTATCATTCGCCATTACGACATGGCACAAGTGCAAACCATGCATTTGGCTGAAACCTATTGATCGGCACATTTTAATATTCTTTTTTGTCACAAGAGGTATCCCCTATATTTGCTACATTTGGAAGCATTACACTCTCTGTTGATCCTTCCCGCTCAAACCCGTTAGACGTTACCGCATATTTCTTATATATAACCGTTAGAATGCAATGATTTGAATTAGTTGTGTTGAATGGGTTTTTATACTGCTTACCGACAATAAAAGCATTATATAACATTACACAACCTTAAGAATAAAGTATAACAGCAGATTCAATAAAATGAAAGTGCTTGAAAACAGAGGCGGTGAATACCCACCCCAAAAAACTGCGTAGATTAAAGTGGTTCAATCGGATGGTGGCATAACAGAGCAATATTGACACAACCAAGACAAGGATAGGATATTGATTTTTTGCCCCTTTAAATGGGAAAACCAATGGAGTTAACACACGGGCGATCGTCAGATCACCACGCGCCCCCAACGTCGGGTTACCGGAGCTATTGCAGTGTGTTGTATATGATAGACACGTTTCTTTAATTTAGTAGAACCCATTAATAGGCAATGTTCGTAAAGTGCCTTGCCCAAGGACACAACCGACTAGCTAGCGACAAGTTTCGCACCTGCAACCTTTCGTTTGAAAGGCGACGTACTTAACCGTTTAACCAACCGGCCGGACGTTAAAGTAATATCATGGTGATAACAGAAGCAAATCAGCTTTATATGGGGGGAAGTCGATCAAGTTAGCCACTTTGCCACACAAGGGTTCGACAACAAACACTGTAGTCAGATATGTCCCGAGAACAAATTGTTATATAAATATTTAGTTGCCGTACAAAACGTTTGGGAGATTTACATTATAAACAAAACTTCGTTTGCTCGTTCGTTTAATCAAGGTATTTTAATGTATTTAATGATAGTTGAAAACAACTGTTTTGTGGCAAATAGTTAGCGCTAATAGTACGTTACAGCCCTAGTTTACAACTTGCCATATAAAACGGACAATGGGAGCATAGAACATTCCAGGAAGGAGGTAATGGCGAAAACAAGGCGAGCAAATATTTGGAAAGTAGTTATTTACTTTATTATTTTACCTTTTGATCTCAATGAAATTACCTGGTTAATAAAAAATCACGTTTTAGTTTTTACACATTATAAAGCCCGGTTTTAAGCCCCATTTTAGTATTTTTTAATTGCCAGGCAGAAAGTTGTTTGGACGCTTAAACCGTGAGCTATGGTGAACACATAACACGTAACAGAGTAATAAAAGCGTGATCATTACATAGAAAACAGGCAAGCACGAATCGAGACGTTACCTTGATATTAAATGTACAAAATACATACACCTTTATTAAATACACATCGCAAATGCAAAAAAATCCGTCTGCCCTTCAGCAGGTTATATTTACATAGATAGAATATATAAATTAACCTTTGTTGCCGCCATGTATTGGTCGTTTCGTTGCCTCCTGGTCTTAAATATTTATATAAATTTAAATTATTGTGTTCTAATTCATTGTTGTTGTGCAGACTAAACAAATAAATGATTCTTGTATGGCATGGGATCAATATTGACTTCGTTCACACAGACAGCACAAGCGGTTGTATCGTCTGATGTTGGAAATGCATGGAAGCTACTATTTTGCAAACCAATTCAAAACCCAACATCTAATATGTTTTAAGTAAGAACAAAGTGTCCAAACGAAATAAAGTAAAACAGTGAAGTAGTTAAAATTTAAGAATTTTCCGATGTGTGAATATGTTACAGAATTCCTATGGTTTCTCAAGACGCTGTCTTAACGGCCTACCGTGAGACCAATTACAAGGGCTTGCAACGTTTTTGCTTTATAAAAATACTCATAGTTACGAAACAAATATAAAACTAATAAAAACGATCAGATATTAAAAACAAGTCCGTACAGTTTGAAAGCCAAGAGAGAACTGATTTTTAGAAATATAAATTTGAAGACATCACGTTAATTTAGCACAGCACCGAACGTTGATTATTTGAATACCCCGAGAGATAAAAACGTGCGTGTAAAATAAGCAAGCAAGATAAAATGATTAAAAGGTGCAAAGGGTGTAAAGTACGTGTAAAATAAAAGGGGACAAACAAAAGGCGTAAAGCAGTGTATTAAAATTGTATAAACAATGTGGTATTAAAAGTGTATAAAAGGTGAATAAAATATATATAAACTGTGAATAAAAACAGACAACAAACGAGTCCTCCGTGCACGTTACAAATAAATAAAATTAAGTGAAAGCATCATATATTGACGTCAAACGTAGATATAAAGCTATAAACTCGTGAATGGATTTGGTGAATTTATTGCGCAAGGATATTGTTAAGTCCATGATATAAATATGTTTTGTAATGTCAAAATGTATAAGTGCGTGTTATTGGTAGATGAAATTGTTAAGTGTTTTTAGTTAGTTTAGATTAGTTTAGTTTTTTTTTGTTTCCACGATGAAAACATAAATCAGGACTATTAAAAAAATCTTAGTAAATAACTCAATGGTTATAAAACTACTATACACGTAGGGGTCTTTTATGCCATTGCGGTATTTTCAAACTTTTCCTTTCACGTTTCAAACAATTTCTGCATAACTCAACATATTCGACAATTTCGCGGCTGAAACAAGTTAGTTTGTTAATGACGTAATAAGTTGTGTGATAACAGAAGGCAATTATAATATAAATGACTTAATTACAAAATGCTGCTTGTAACAATCGGTTGTCATATCACGTTGCCTGACCATAAAGCATTAATTCTATTTCCAACTGTCTGCAAGCAAAATGTTGCGTGACAATAACCTAAACAACAAGTTTGTTATCATTAGTTTCCTCACCGAAACCTCCCTACAATGTCAACAAATGCCAGACGCGATCAACTTGGTAAAATGTTCAATGCGAGGAAACATAATATTTAGTTTGCAAACTGACATGAGTAAGTCGTTATTGATATTAACAATGCTAAACATCTCTTGTATTATAATATACAATGCATATTTCCACGTGTTCATTAGTTGGTAGAAAGAAAGCTTAACAGTCGTAGTTACAAAAACGGCGAAAACCTACGACACTTACAAGAAATACCCGCTTTATCTAAACCGCATCAGGTTAAACAAGTAATTCTCGTATTATAGATGGCGTATTAACAATTAGGACCTTGGTGCGCGGGCGGATGTGACGAGTGGTACCCTCCCTTAGTCAAACAATGGTGGCGATTCCCCAAATTGTTTGGTTAAAAGCAGCATGTGCTAGGCTGCGCGCCAGTGTTCTCGGTTGGCTGTAAAGTTTTGTAATAGCGGAGCGGTGCTTTGTAAAATAAAGGTGTTGATTGTGCATCTGCTAGCTGTTTTGTTAGGGAAAAGTTGCCGATGTACGAAGCGGTATGAGCTTAAAATTTTGAATTACAATTTTGAAGGGTTTTGAGTTTAGGTTGCAGATCCAAGGTTTAATTTTAAATTGTAAAACAAAATCTAAGACTTCGTTTGGTAGAATTTTGAGTGATAGTCGTTTTTGTGAGGTTAGTTTGCATTGGTAGGAAAGGCAGAATAATTGGTTAAACGCCTCTTTTCCAAGGAATACGAAATCGCATTCATTATGTCAATTGTTTATACAAAAGCATTAATCGAGTATACATTTAGTAGGATAGATGCACTATCACGTGATTGTAACAACTTTGTCACAATACGTTTAAGATAATCATTGTTTACACGTAATATCCATTCCCAGGTTAAACAACGCAATGCTTAACTTTACTGCTTTAAAGCGGAGAAGGACGTAAGATTAAATAGGAATTCAGGGTTTTTGGTGGGAAATTCCACCGGTAATTATTTTAAACGCTTTAAAAATTAATATCTTGCCGTTTAGTGCAAACCATGCACAATTGTAAGCTTCATGCATATCCAACATGAACCAATTTCATCCCGGGTCTATTATTCTGGTCCGCGATGTTATCGGCATGTTGTAAAACGAAATTATGCCATAGCTACATGTTAAATGAACTCCCATCTATATTTGTGCGTCGCTTGACCAAACAGTGCTCTCTGGTGTTAACCAGTAATTTACCGCATTTCTTAGTTTAATTATCAACAGTGACAAACTCACTATATGTGAGTGGCGGCTTGATTACTTGGCTCGCCAGTCTAAGAATGGAATAATTTGGGTCCCTGGTTCAAAAAGTGTGCCCACCCCTGATGCAAGTGTATGATACTCTGTAGTTTCAATTCAAACTGCGTACATATTAACCCCATGTATATTTAACATATGTTGGGACTTGATACAATATTAACCAACTCAAGCAAATAAACCAACCAACTTACCGCGGCTTGTTCTTCCCCCTCCATTTCAGCTTCTCATACTTTGTGCTTGAAGCCTCCGCAGGAATCGCTTGCCTCTACGCGTCGTCTTCGTCGTTTCCTCGCATTCGTCGATTAAGTAGATTTCTGCATAGAATGGTACAGAATAAGTTCATTTAGCACTGACAAATACAAATTAATTATTTTACACCGACATTAAATATATAAGTTATCAAGGAATTATTCGTATACAGACAACCAACACAACCTTTCACTTTGCAACGGGAAATCCAGCACGAATTCCGATTCGCTCCTCCGAAGTCTCTCACAGCGTTTCTCTTGTTCAATTAGTAGTTTCTACATGGTAGAATTGGGGTTAAAGTTATTATCTACATGGTAGATTGGGGTTAAAGTCAATATCATCATGGTGGATTGGGGTTAAAGTCAATATCATCATGGTGGATTGGGGTTAAAGTCATTATCATCATGATAGACTGGGGTTAAAGTCATTATCATCATGGTAGACTGGGGTTAAAGTCATTATCGCCATGGTAGATTGGAGTTAAAGTCATTATCATCATGGTAGATTGGAGTTAAAGTCATTATCATCATGGTAGACTGGGGTTAAAGTCATTATCGCCATGGTAGATTGGGGTTAAAGTCATTATCATCATGGTAGATTGGGGTTAAAGTCATTATCATCATGGTAGACTGGGGATAAAGTCATTATCGCCATGGTAGATTGGGGTAAAAGTCATTATCATTATGGTAGATTGGGGTTAAAGTCATTATCATCATGGTAGATTGGGGTTAAAGTCATTATCATCATGGTAGATTGGGGTTAAAGTCATTATCATCATGGTAGATTGGGGTTAAAGTCATTATCGCCATGGTAGCTTGGGGTTAAAGTCATTATCATCATGGTAGATTGGGGTTAAAGTCATTATCATCATGGTAGATTGGGGTTAAAGTCAATATCATCATGGTAGATTGGAGTTAAAGTCATTATCATCATGGTAGATTGGGGTTAAAGTCATTATCATCATGGTAGATTGGGGTTAAAGTCATTATCATCATGGTAGATTGGGTTAAAGTCATTATTATCATGGTAGATTGGGGTTAAAGTCATTATCACCATGGTATATTGGGTTAAAGTCATTATTATCATGGTAGATTGGGGTTAAAGTCATTATCGCCATGGTAGATTGGGGTTAAAGTCATTATCGCCATGGTAGATTGGGTTAAAGTCATTATCATCATGGTACATTGGGGTTAAAGTCATTATCATCATGGTAGACTGGGGTTAAAGTCATTATCATCATGGTAGATTGGGGTTAAAGTCATTATCATCATGGTAGATTGGGGTTAAAGTCATTATCATCATGGTAGATTGGGGTTAAAGTCATTATCGCCATGGTAGCTTGGGGTTAAAGTCATTATCATCATGGTAGATTGGGGTTAAAGTCATTATCATCATGGTAGATTGGGGTTAAAGTCAATATCATCATGGTAGATTGGAGTTAAAGTCATTATCATCATGGTAGATTGGGGTTAAAGTCATTATCATCATGGTAGATTGGGGTTAAAGTCATTATCATCATGGTAGATTGGGGTTAAAGTCATTATCGCCATGGTAGATTGGGGTTAAAGTCATTATCATCATGATAGATTGGGGTTAAAGTCATTATCATCATGGTAGATTGGGGTTAAAGTCATTATCACCATGGTAGATTGGGGTTAAAGTCATTATCATCATGGTACATTGGGGTTAAAGTCATTATCATCATGGTACATTGGGGTTAAAGTCATTATCACCAACTCGTCTAAAAAAAAGTTATAACTCGTCTAAAAAAAGGAAAAGACTATTAAAATTCTGTATAATTTGACGTGGCCGCTAAACCCAAAAAAATGTCGAGTTATCCAATAAAAGTTGAGAATTAACTATGCAAATAAAATATCATAAATGTATATTTTGATCTGTTTATAGTTTTAAACGTATAGAAAGGTGGCAGAAAATTTTAATAAATTAAAAAGGATTTGAAAGCATGGAAGTTTGAGAAGGCCTGATCTATACCATCAGCATGTGGAAAATCATTCTACAATTCGTAAATCATGCAAATCAACAGCCATAATTATCTTAATATTAAGTTGTAACAATAGTAACTATTAAGTAGTGTAGCATTGCGAGTTATATCTACCGTTGTCGCTGAATGTTTTCGCGAAGTTGCTTTCATTATAATATTATTCATAAACTGGTACACTGTATTTAAAAGGTTTGCCGACCCCTGGACTAAACTATTGGATTGGAATTGCTGGCAAACCTTTTACTACGACCACGCACATAAACAAATAATTATTAATACGATATCACTCACGCTTTCACTGTGTTGTCGAAATCCCAGCAAGGAACACGGGATACTTGTTTCGTCTCCACCGATGTCCGTTCTCCTCGATTCTTTTCTCCGCAAAAGCTGGTTTTCAGGTTTTCTGCAGATTTTGATTTAATTATAATGAGTATTAATTGCACGATTCTCTCCAGTCTCATGTTTACACTTTGTACAGGAAATCTCAGTAATAATCAAAGACTACTGGCCTCTCGTCAGCGTTAGTTTTGCTTTTCTTTTAATTTATTATATTCCTTATCAGATGTTGGTTATTGTGCACAGAATTTATCGGGCACTCTTGCTCGATCTTACATTGGATAATATGTTTAAAGCAAGTTTTAATAAGTATGTGTAGATTAAAATAACAATTATCATCTTCGGTCCTATCTACCCTTTTTACAGGAACCCCAGGAAGTATCGTCGACCACCTGCTTGTCACAGCCGCTTCGTGTTTGATTGTTTCCACGGTTGATTAAGTAGTTTTGTTACAGATTTCCTATGGTTTCGCAGGACGCTGTCTTAACGGCCTACCGTTGGACCATTTACGAGGGCTTGCAACGTTTTCGCTTTATAAAAATACTACTACTTACAAAACACAAATACGACTTATAAAAAGATCAACAATTAAAAATATGTCTGCACAGTTTAAAAGTCAAGAGAGAACTGCTTTTTAGAAACATAAATTCAAAGACATCACGTTAATTAGCACAGCACCGAGCGTTAATTACTTGAATACCCCGAGAGATAAAAATGTGCGTGTAAAAATAGGCAAGCAAGATAAAATGATTAAAAGGTGCAAAGGGTGTGAACTACGTGTAAAATAAAAGGAAACAAACAAAAGGCATAAAACAGTGTAATGTGGTATTGAAAGTGTATAAAAGGTGAATAAAACATATATAAAAATGTGTCAAAACAGAACAAAATAAACGAGCCCCCGTGCGCGTTACAGTATCTGCGTGGTGGATTGGGTTAATACCAACCTAAATTGATTATTAGGATGTTATTATTATACCATATTTAAACATAGAATTGAAAACGTTTTAGTAGCAAAAATACGTTATAATAATAATGTTGTAACTGAACGTTGGTTATTTGTAGTTACGTAGGAACAAAAACTTAAATTTAGCTGGGCCGCAACGTTAACGCCAACCCATTAGGGTGGTTATCAATTAAGTACACAATTCTATGACGTAGCACAAATACGACGCGTCTCACCTTTGCACACGAAACACCAGCGAGGACCACAGATCGCCTCCTCTACCACAAGTCCCTTCTGCTGCTCTGCTGATTGAATAGTTTTCCCCGCAGGAGAATTCTGTTGCAATTAAGTTACAAATATTTTACTTTCTCTATACAACTTCTAACCAGGTAATGAATGGTTGGATGAGATGCTGCCATTTATAACACAGAAACGCGCAAACACCATCGTCATTGCCTTTTTCTCGTTTAGCCCAATGTTTACCTCATGACTGAAACCAAGGATTCGCATTCAATCTCTATCGTTCTGTCTGTACAAAGATATTTGTGGTTTGAAAGAATGTTCTTTCAAAGCGGAACGATGGTCATATTAACCTCATGCTGATGGTGGTCGATATAAGACCTGATTTAGCCTGTTCCTCTGTTAAATATATTCTTGTTAATCATACGTTTGGTGGGTTTGCGTGTAGAAGATACAATGTCGGTTCACTCAGCTGTAGGAATAAGAGTGATGATCGTACATGAACGATCGGTAATATTAGGTGGAACAGGGGTCGGATAGTCGGACAAACATCTGGTGGTCAATGAAACACATGTAATAGCAGTTAAGTCTATGTGTTTTAAGTGTATATATTATCTCGAGTAGTTTAATCAATCCAACAAGCCGCATGTTTTAGTTGATTGTTGATTATTACTAGTTGTTAAATTCTGTTCATTACTTACAAAATGGGTCGAGGTATCTCAGAGAAACGACCAACATAGCCATTCGTCCACACAGCCAAACCCCCAACGCGGCGACATTAACGCGGCAGTTAATGCCATTAACTGTTGAACAATAGCGTGAAATAACATGCTCTGGCGACACCAAACGGAATTTTCTGCTTATACAAACCACCAAAGTGTGTTAGTTCATACTCATCTATTTTGCGTTTAGACTTGAACTTTCGTCATGTTTTTTTATAGAAAAAAATAATTTTAAGGAAATGAGACAAACAAACGGATAACAGATTGGCGGACGCGGATTACGTCAGCTAAATATCTGCGAGTGCGTTAACAGTGGCTCTTGCGTTTGTATGCAATTCAAGTTCTCGTTGATATGTTGTGTTATAAAGCTAAAATGATAAATATTATTTCGTTGTAATGTGGTAAATGCGAAGAAAAATCTTTCTGCCTAATAAACCAGAAGTCATTATTTGTAATTACTTTAAAATATACGATATTGTTTCTATTGTGCGGCTATATAGGTACGTTTATATCAACTACGAATACAATAAGTGCCACCGACTCTTTTAGATGTATACGTTTTGTATTGTAAACTGCGCTAAGAACTTCCAAATTAACCCACGTAATTACTCAATTACGCATTAATATGAGGTTTTAATACAAATATATTTTGCCGTGCCAGGTTTCGTACCCGGATGTGCTCGTGACCAAGACCCACCTGGGGTATAAGCATCGTCCACCACACCTGTGGTATAAGCATCGTCCACCACACCTGTGGTATAAGCATCGTCCACACCTGTGGTATAAGCATCGTCCACCACACCTGTGGTATAAGCATCGTCCACCACACCTGTGGTATAAGCATCGTCCACCACACCTGTGGTATAAGTATCGTCCACCACACCTGTGGTATAAGCATCGTCCACACCTGTGGTATAAGCATCGTCCCCCACACCTGTGGTATAAGCATCGTCCACCACACCTGTGGTATAAGTATCGTCCACCACACCTGTGGTATAAGTATCGTCCACCACACCTGTGGTATAAGTATCGTCCACCACACCTGTGGTATAAGCATCGTCCACCACACCTGTGGTATAAGTATCGTCCACCACACCTGTGGTATAAGCATCGTCCACCACCACACCTGTGGTATAAGCATCGTCCACCACACCTGTGGTATAAGCATCGTCCACCACACCTGTGGTATAAGCATCGTCCACCACACTGTGGTATAAG
>CH002254.1:21356-64088 GCA_000149265.1 Ciona savignyi | reverse complement strand
CATTTCGCCAAATCTGATCAAAATAAGAGCAGCCGTTCAAGCGCTATATGCCCAAAAAAGCTAATTTATTGGAAAACAAACCTTTTGGATTTTAACGTCTCAGGGGAATTCCCCTGGATTTATTACCCAACATTTTGGTTTCTGTATATCTAGACCATGTTGTCTAACAAATACCAAAGTTTGATTGCGATTCCATTTTTCCTTCTGGTAGATGTCGGGGCGACATGGCGTGCTTGTCACAATCATGATTTGAGAACAACATCTTATTGTTTAGGGTATTTCCCTAGGTAATTTTTTTATTTCTTCTAAGTGTTAAATCAGTGACTAATGCACTTACATTTCACCAAATCTGATTCAAATTGGAGTTGTCGTTCAAGCGCTATGCCCAAAATAGCTATTTTTGTAGAAAAAAACACCGTTTTGGTTTTTAACGTCCCAGGGGAATTCCCCTGGTTTTATCTCCCAAAATGTTGGTTTCTGTTCATCTAGACCATGTTGTCTAACAAATGGCAAAGTTTCATTGCGATTCTATTTCTCCTTCTGGTAGATGTCGGGGCGACATGCCATGCCTGTCAAGCGTTTGACGAAAAAAACGAAAAAAAAAAAAAGAAAAAAAAAAACGGACAAAAACAATATGTGTCCCATTTTTCCAAATGGGACCCATAATAAGTTCGGTAGAAATCAGTAACAGTAAATTCAAAATTCAGTAAGTAACAGTAAATTAATCAGTAAGTCAGTAATCAGTAGGTATAACAATAAATCATTATTCAGTAAGAATCAGTAAATTCAATATGGATCAGTTGAAAACTTATGTAAGGCCTCTATCTGGTGCGACCTATACTTAATTAAACACCCGAGTCCTTAACATGAAAAACAGTGTTAACGCGCTGGCCCGCACACTTGATCTCACTTGGTTGATGGTAGTTTATTTACTGATGAGTGTTCAGCGTTCAGCGATCAGCGATCAGCGGTTTTCTATCATACAATTTAACATAAACACGCATAAATAAAGCAACAAATATTAATAATTAATTTGCTTACCAACTGTTTTTTCCGTATAGGTCTATTCAAATTCGGTAAAATTGTTTCAGTATAATGTAACGTGTCGGTAGAGGAATCGGAACAAAAAAGAAAGCAAACCACGAGGTTGCGGAAATATAAAGCATAATATTAATTACTAAAATGACGTGACAATAATGAACATAGACGTTTCAAAAAACAATAATTTTGAGTCAAAACGGATTTACAGATGTTACAGTCATAATCTGACATCCAGGAACGGCGCTTCTTCTTTTGCACGGCAGACATTTCGTCAAGACTCGTCGAACGGCAACTCCAATTTTCAGTATCCAAAATCTCCCACGTAGCGCAGATAAGGTGTGTCCGTAACCAGAATGTCCCACACTCTGGTGGTATTCGTCGATGATCAAGTTCGTTACGTGAGAATAACATGGTAGAATAATCGGGTGTTTTGCGTCATACTCGACCGGTGCTTTATCAATACGACCGCCGACGCGCATGACTCCATTTCTCAGTAAGGGGTTTAGTTTAGAAAGAGCAAGAATACAGTCCCCTTTCTTTATTTGCCTTTTGGAATTCAAAATCGAGATCGTTGATTTGAAATATTTACGCTGTTCATGCTTTATTAGTTCAATTTCTGCACTTTCAAGCTCTTTCACGCTGAGCGAAGCCGTCAAATGACCTGCCGGTGGGCAGACATTGCGAATCTTTTGGAGCAGGAACATCTTGTATCTAGACAGCCAAGCCGTTGCCTTTTTTAATCGATGCCACGACGAAAAGTGGCCAATCAAGCGATCAGTACTAAATTCAGTAACCATTTCATCAGTAGTAGTAAGTTTACATTGGCGTTCTGTCATTTTAGGGTAAAAATTCATCTGGGAACTTTGGAAGCGAGACTGGACATTCAGGCCATTTGCTCTCCACTTGCCATAGAAAGTCGGGTCCATTTAGCCATCGTCCAGGAATCCGGATTGTGTCAGTAGTTTAGTGGTAAGTCCGCGAGTTGCGTCAAGAAAGATATTACACTCTTTCACGCTTGAATGATTTCCCTTTATTATAAAAGAGTTTCATATCATTCTATTTATAATCATTGTCCAGAGTAAATTAAAGCATAGTATACTAAACAGATCTGTTTAGTATACTATGATTAAACGGATGTATTAATTTTAAGATTTTCTAATATCCAGAATTTAAGGTTTCATTCATGGGGAATTCCCTAGACTGGAACATACCTTTGTACGATGTTGGCTTCACATTATACATCATTTCCACTCTATGCTGATGGATATATTGTCGCCCAACCCAATATGTGGGTGATAGTGGGGAATACCCCTCTTAGACGGGTACCCAGCATACCACCATGTCGGTACTTATCCACGTCATACCACTCACGTCATACCACTCACGTCATACCACTCCCGTCATACCACACACATCATACCACACACGTCACACCACTCACGTCACACGTCATACCACACACGTCACACCACTCACGTCATACCTCTCACGTCATACCACACACATCATACCACACACACGTCATACTACACACGTCATACCACACATGTCATACCACACACGTCATACCACACATGTCATACCACACACGTCATACCACACACGTCATACCATACACGTAATACTACACACGTCATACTACACACGTCATACCATACACGTAATACTACACACGTCATACCACACACGTCATACCACACACGTCATACCACACACGTCATACCACTTCAACAAAATGATCAAACGGTCATTCCCAGAAAACGTCGTCATCATTTACTGCAACAAACCGGTTCATGTCAAACTCGCCTTGTTTCATCTTAAACCAAAACTTTTAATTAAATCACTATTTACCCGCTTGAACGAAATAAGATTTTGGTAAAAACCATCGATGGAAACACGTGGTTAAGTTCTTTTCAATAATTCTCGCACTCCCCCCACAATCCAACACCTCTGGAAGCCAAACTTATCCCAAAGACACCCCTCACCCCTTGTGACGTTGCAACGTCGCGAGCGGTGAACAGTAGGAAACATATTGAACCAATCACAGAACATACGACAATCAAAGGAGGAAAATGGGAAGGAGGGAAACTGCTCGCTAAACATTATGGAAACTAATGTGAAACCTGCCCTGTTCATTAAAAATTATTAAGAATAAAGTTTAAAATTCGAAATAACACTTTTAAATATTGTAAACAACATAACCTAGATTTTCCAAAGCAATGATTATAAAAAGAAAGATATGAGACTCTTTCACGCTTAAATGATTTCCCTTTATTATAAAAGAGTTTCATATCATTCTATTTATAATCATTGTCCAGAGTAAATTAAAGCATAGTATACTAAACAGATCTGTTTAGTATACTATGATTAAACGGATGTATTAATTTTGTGATTTTCTAATATCCAGAATTTAAGGTTTCATTCATGGGGAATTCCCTACACTGGTCACAATACTATTACCCTTTACTTTTGATTTTCTAAGGATCGTGGATTAACTTTTCCTTCACTCGATTACACACTACATATAGCTCCGGTAACCCGACAGTGGGCGCGAGGTGATCTGACGATTGCTCGTTTGTTAACCCCTTTGGTTTTCCCATTCACGGGGATAAACATGAATATCCTATCTGTTCTCCTATTTAATTTGGTCAAACCAAAATGGTGAGATTGACCGGTTAATATACAACACACCACGTATAACGTGATTTTAAAGCGTCGGCAAAGACAGATATTGATGAAGACAACGATAAAGTTTTCAGTCTGCATTGGAGAGATAGGGAGAATAATTAAGCACAACATACCTTTGTACGATGTCGGCTTCACATTATACATCATTTCCACTCTATGCTGATGGATATATTGTCGTCCAACCCAATATGTGGGTGATAGTGGGGAATACCCCTCTTAGACGGGTACCCAGCATACCACCGTGTCGGTACTTATCCACGTCATACCACTCACGTCATACCACACACGTCATACCACTCACGTCATACCACACACGTCATACCACACACGTCATACCACACACGTCATACCACACACGTCATACCACATACACATCATACCACACACGTCATACCACACACGTCATACCACACACACATCATACCACACACGTCATACCATAAACGTCATACCACACACGTCATACGTCATACCACACACGTCATACCACACACGTCATACCACACACGTCATACTACACACGTCATGCCACACATGTCATACCACACACGTCATACCACACATGTCATACCACACACGTCATACCACACACGTCATACCATACACGTAATACTACACACGTCATACTACACACGTCATACCATACACGTAATACTACACACGTCATACCACACACGTCATACCACTCACGTCATACCACTCACATCATACCACATACGTCATACCACACACGTCATACCACACACACGTCAAACCACTCATGTCATACCACACATGTCATACCACACACGTCATACCACACACGTCATACCACACACGTCATGCCACACACGTCATACCACCTCAACAAAATGATCAAACGTCATTTCCTGAAAACATCGTCATCATTTTCTGCAACAAATCAGTTCATTTCAAACTCGCCTTGTTTCATCTGAAACCAAAACTTTTAATTAAACCACTATTTACCCGCTTGAACGAAATAAGATTTTCGTAAAAACCATCGATGAAAACACGTGGTTAAGTTTCTTTTCAATAATTCCCGCACTCCCCCCACAATCCAACACCTCTGGAAGCCAAACTTACCCCAAAGACACCCCTCACCCCTTGTGACGTTGCAACGTCGCGAGTGCGGTGAACAGCAGGAAACATATTGAACCAATCACACAACATACGACAATCAAAGGAGGAAAATGGGAAGGAGGGAAACTGCTCGCTAAACACTACGGAAACCAATGTGAACCCTGCCCATGAACACTAATCTCAACCCCAGAACTAACCACGAGGTTGACGGAATTATACACTACACTCATTGTGACCAGATAAACCTCACAATAATAAACATCGACATTTTAAAAAACATTAATTATAAATCAAATTAGGGTTTACATATGTTACACTTACGTTATAACTCGTCAACGTTTTCCCAATCACTAAAATCTGAATATATATTGATAAATTCCAAGTAAACAAAACGAACACACCCCGAAAATGACAGAATTGATCGCGCCATTTGGCTGCAAGGTGACAACCTAATCTAACAGTTATTTATGGTTTGGGAAATCTAGGAAAAATCCGGATAAATGCCGTAACTATTAATAACATATAACAGAATCCTGCAAAGGAAATTAGAAGAATTGCCGTTTTTCTTGAAGAAATTAATGAAGAAGATCTTTTAAAAATCATTGAGGCCACGTCGTTTTCACATAATAAAAAAAACAGAGTGACAAAATAAACAAAACCATGATTTTTTTACGAAAAGGTAGAAATGTATACTACTCCTTAAAACCCTCCTTTAGTTTTTCATAGTATGTTAGAGTTTCAGTATTTCACTCCAAATGTTGTAAGATCAAAACTAGCGCTTGGGTTCTTTGGTTGGGTCATTAAAACCGGTGACGAACTTAACATCAGTCTAATGTGGCCGCTCGACTCCCAAAAGTTATATTGTTTCATCCATTTTCCCAGCTAAGTGTGTACGGTCGTGTGGCCGAATGGTTCTTGGGTGGTCAACGGTTAATTAGCAGAAAAATCATTGGCCAAAATTAGCAGAAAATCATTGGCCATTTCGATATGTATGGCTCGGATGGTAAGGCAAGTGAATATACATCCGTACCTTTTAATTTCACTCCGGTTTTTGCTTCACATAGAACGGACCGAAGTAGTCAACCCCGGCATGGCTAAAAGGTAGGTTCGCCAGCCTGTAGGCGCCCAGAAGGCAGTTCTGCCATAATCTGACATCCAGGAACAGCGCTTCTTCTTTTGCACGGCAGACATTTCGTCAAGACTCGGCGAACGGCAACTCCAATTTTCAGTATCCAAAATCTCCCACGTAGCGCAGATAAGGTGTGTCCGTAACCAGAATGCCCCACACTCTGGTGGTATTCGTCGATGATCAAGTTCGTTACGTAAGAATAACATGGTAGAAAATAATCGGGTGTTTTGCGTCATACTCGACCGGTGCTTTATCAATACGACCGCCGACGCGCAGGACTCCATTTCTCAGTAAGGGGTTTAGTTTAGAAAGAGCAAGAATACAGTCCCCTTTCTTTATTTGCCTTTTGAAATTCAAAATCGAGATCGTTGATCCGAAATGTTTACGCTGCTTCATACTTTATTAGTTCAATTTCTGCACTTTCAAGCTCTTTCACGCTGAGCGAAGCCGTAAAATGGCCTGACGGTGGGCAAACATTGCGAATCTTTTGGAGCAGGAACATCTTGCATCTAGACAGTCAAGCCGCTGCCTTTTTTTATCGATACCACGACGAAAAGTGGCTAATCAAGCGATCAGTAATAAATTTAGTAACCATTTCATCAGTAGTAGTGTTGCAGATTTCTTATGGTTTCGCAGAACGCTGTCTTAACGGCCTACCGTCTGACCAATTACAAGGGCTTGCAACGTTTTCGCTTTATAAAAACACTTATAGTTAAGATACAAATATAACACTAATAAAAACGATCAGCTATTATAAACAAGTCTTCACGGTTTAAAAGCCAAGAGAGAACTGCTTTTTAGAAGCATAAATTCAAAGACATCACGTTAATTAGCACAGCACCTAGCGTTGATTACTCGAATACCCCGAGAGATAAAAATGTGCGTGTAAAACTAAGTCCAGCAAGATAAAAATGATTAAATGATTAAAAGGTGCAAAAGGTTTAAACTCGTGTAAAATAAAAGGGGACAAACAAAAGGCGTAAAACAGTGTATTTAAATAAAAAAGGGTGTTGTTAAAAGTGTATAAAAGGTGTACAAAAATGTGTAAAAGACATATATAAGAGTGTATCAAATCATAACAAAACAAACGAGCCCCCGTGCGCGTTACACTCCCCCCGACCAAATTCTGACCCACTCCTGTGGGTATTCCGCATGTCAGTTTCGATTGTTGTCGAGGGGGGTAACGGGGCTTAGTGTTCTTTCCTCATCGGGGTAATAAGTTGGGCGTCTCGTCCCGCTCCGGAGACGTCCTCTGTATGTATTTCCTACCGCCATATCGGGGTTTAACAGATTCGCCCTATTCTATTTCTAATGGGTTCGCTTGTGGCGGTTCTTCCATCGTCATCATCGGTGCTGTGCTTGCTGGTACGATCCGTACTGGTGAATATCTTTGTGTCACCACGGGTGTAATGTGGTCGTCCTCTGATGGCGGTGTTGTTCTCTTCCTCGTTTTGGTCCAAATTGATTTCTCTGCAAAGTTTCAGTCGATTATAATGGACCAGTTGTGTGTTACCGGATTTGTCGCGTATAAAATAATTTAATTCTCCCTGTGTTCCCTCCACGATGTAGGGGCCCTTGTATGGCAGGTTAAATTTTCTACACTTTCCCTTTCTTTAATTACGGGATTTGTTAATACAACCTTATCGCCGACTTCGATTTGCGGACCAAATTGCTTGGTGTTGT
Organism: Ciona savignyi; assembly: GCA_000149265.1. NCBI lineage: Eukaryota > Metazoa > Chordata > Ascidiacea > Phlebobranchia > Cionidae > Ciona > Ciona savignyi. The sequence continues at coordinate 56,467 of CH002254.1, read as the reverse complement.
AAGTTTTCTCCATTCTAGCCCGTTGTTCGCGGAGAGTTTCTCTAACAACCTCTTCCGCCAAAACGAGTCGATTGCGCAAACCTTCCAACTGCACCCAGTGGGATGTGGTTTCTTTCACTGTTGGATCCTTGGCCATCAGATCTGCAGGTAGGCGAAGCGGACGACCTGTTAAAAGGTAGTGTGGGGAGATACCGGTACTGTCATGGCGACTTGCATTGTAGGATGCGATTACCGCAGACAGGGCTTCATCCCACCTTCTTTCGTCGCATTGAACGTAATTCCTCAACATTGAAATAATTGTTCTGTTGTTCCGTTCAACACCGCCGTTCCCGGCTGGGTGATAAGCTGTTGTGCGGGATTTCTTACTCCCCGTTAACCGGAGCAACTCTTCAAAAAGTTTGCTTTCGAAATTTCCACCACGGTCAGAGTGTATCACATCTGGCACCCCATGCACAGTAAACCAACGGTGAAAGAGTAAACTCGCAGTTTCAGCTGCTGGATTGGTTTCGCATTGACCAAGCTCGCACGTATTTGGTGAAGATGTCACAGGCCACCAATATGTATTGATGTCCATTTCTTGTCAGAGGTAAAGGTCCCAAGGCATCGATTTCGATTCTTTGCATTGGTTTTATTTCGTCGGATGGTTTCAGTGGCGCACGAATTGTGGTCGTTGGTTTCTTGTTAAGAACGCTTCGAAAACATTTCCTGCAGAAGTCTTCGACGGATTTTCTCCAATTTGGCCAATAAAATCGTTCTGCCACTTTGGAGGTAGTTTTCTGCACACCTAAATGAGCACCACCATGTTGTTGGTCGTGTAGTGAGGCTATAGTTTCGTGTACCAAAGCTTCCGGTACCAGCACTCGTTCCACTTCTACTCCAGGTTGAGTTAATGTCCCTGTCTTTATATAAATTACTTCTTGATGGAGCCGTAGCTTGGGAAACAGACTCCAGTAATGTCGGGTTTTGGTCGTGGATGACTTTACTTTTCGGTAAGCTGGTCTTACTCCGCGTTGGAGCCATTGAAACACTGGTTCTAAATCGAGGTCGTTTTGCTGTGCCTGACGCATGTCTTCCGCCGTGCGTCCTATGCTTCGTTGCAAATGCAAGCTGTTGATTTCAGCCCTTTCCTCGTGCCCATCTTGTTCTCGATTTACTTTGTAGGGGCAAGCATCTTCCCCTTCGTAAATTCGGCTGAGCGCGTCCGCGTTTGCGTGGTTCTTGCCTGGTCGGTGAAGCAGCTCAAAGTCGTATTCCGAGAGGTATTCTACCCATCTCGCACATTGTCCATACATTTATCTCGACTTCCAGAGCCACCGAAGCGATGCGTGATTGGTCCGCAGGAGAAATTTTGAACCAAGCAAGTAGCATCGGAATAATTTCGTTGCGTGTATTACAACCAGAAGCTCCTTTCGGGTGGTAGAGTAGTGTCTCTCAGCTTTGCTAAGAGTTCTACTGCCATATGCTACGACGTGTTCTTTTCCATCAACAATCTGTCCGAGAACGCAGCCCACCGCGGGAGTCTGAAGCATCCGTATCTAATATGAAGGGTTTGTTGAAATCTGGGTATTGCAAAACTGGTGATGTGGTCAGTCGTCGTTTCAGTGTTGTGAATGCTGCCTGACATTCGTCGTTCAATGCGAACCGTTTGTTTTTCTCGGTTAGCTTATGAAGTGGCGCAGCTACAGCAGCATAATCTTTAACGAATTTTTGGTAGTAAGAGGTGAGCCCCACGAACTGCCTCACTTGCTTCACTGACTGTGGAACGGGCCACTTAGCTACCGATTGCACTTTCTTGGGATCGCATGAGATGCCTTCACTTGACACAATGTGCCCCAAAAAGTTGACTTGTTGTTGAAACAGCGAACACTTTGTTGGCTTTAGTGTGAGTCCTCTGCGTCGACAATCCGTGAAAGTACGTTGCCAAGTCTATCTAGGTGCTCTTCGAAGGTTCGAGCATAGACGATTATGTCGTCAAGGTACGCCAAAACACCTCTCCATTCCACTCCATTTAGGACTATTCGCATCAATCGTTGGAAACTTCCTGCTGCATTGCACAGCCCCATAGGCATTACGTTAAACTCAAATAGCCCCATGTGACTAGCGAAATCAGATTTTTCGCGAGACTCCGGTGACATCGGTATTTGCCAATACCCAGATTTTAAATCTTACGTTGAAAAGTAGGCGGAACCAGTCATCTCGTCCAAGCTTTCGTCAATCCTGGGGATTGGATAACTATCTCTTTTAGTGACCTCGTTTACCTGACGATAATCGACACAGAATCGAGTCTCACCGGATTTCTTTTTAACGAGGACGATTGAACTTGACCATGGCGACGTGGAGGGTCTGATAAGCTTCTGATCCAGCATTTCTTGGACGATATCCTCGACCTTCTTCTTTGCGTTGTGACCCATCCGCCTAGGTGCTTGTCGTACAGGCTTTACATTTCCTGTATCGATGTGGTGTTCAACTATGTCCGTGCGACCGAGGTCATATCTGCTGGTGGAGAAGGCAGCTGAATAATGTTTAATAATTGATAATGCGCGCATTTTCTGTTCGTGGGTTAATGCGGAGTTGATATTAATACCTTCGGTAATGGCCTGCCAGTGTTCATCCGTGTCTCTCCGGTAATTTACTTCCTTGCTTTGCACGGATAAAATTTCCTTCGGTGAGGTCACGTCGGCGTACCGCTTGCAGCATGTGCATTTATCTACGGTTTTTGAGTTGCCAAGTAGAACACATGTTTCGGGGATGTTGCATTCTGCATTTTCTTACGCAATTATCACCTTGTACGGCCCTTTGTATTTCCTCTGGTTTAAATCATTAACATAGTTTTTTGTCCGGCCCGGTGGTCTAGCGGTTAAGTTCGTCGCCTTTCAATCGAAAGGTTGCAGGTGCGAAACTGGTCGCTAGCTAGTCGGTTGTGTCCTTGGGCAAGGCACTTTACGGACATTGCCTGAACCCAGCGGATTAATGGGTTCTACCAAATTGAAGGAACGTGTCTATCATATACAACACACTGCAATAGCTCCGGTAACCCGACGATGGGCGCGAGGTGATCTGACGATTGCCCGTGTGATAACCCCCTAGGTTTTCCCATTCACGGGGATAAACATGAATATCCTATCCTATCCTATCCTATCCTTTTTCCACCTAATTCCCCACAGTTAGTCAAACGTGCAGATGTGAAACGTCTGGCACGTAAACTTTTCGCACCTTGTTAATTCCCTATATATTCTGGAAATTTGAATAACCTAATATAATAATGTACAATAACATACTTGGGATAACTTGCGTCATGCTGTATAACGTACCTTAGACCAGGGCTTCCCAAACTTGTTTACGAGCGACCCTTTACTCATTATCAAAAAAAATTACGACCCCTTTTTGTCTTTTTAACTTATTTTAAGTTGTAAGAATGTAAGAGTACGGTAAAAAAGCAGACAAACAACAGTATTTACAAAGATCGAAAACTGAGTTTGTTATTTAATGAGCTGCATGGTTCTGCATGTTTTTGCACAGTAAGTCAAACCGTGGCTCAATGTGTACATAATGTACATTATGCTGTAACAATGGTAATTCGTCACAGTACTACAGACGGAATTTAACAGTGTAATGTATCTTTATACTGTAGTCAAAAACGCCAATAATGCCGTTTCAATTCAGAGAAAGTTTTTTAATAAATAGGCTACGAAGCATAAAGTAGGGTATTATAAGCAATTTGTATGAAAAACAGGAAGCTTTTGCGACCCCAAATTTTTTTCTTGCGACCCCCGTCGGGGTCGCGACCCCTAGTTTGGGAAGCACTGCCTTAGACTATACAACTGGCGTCATGCTGAATGATGTACTAAGTAACTTGAGTCGCGAATAAACCGTATATATGTTGAATGAGGCGCAGAATACAACTGAACTGAATCAAGAGTTAGACTTCGAGTTTGAGATCTAGACAACTCTTTCACTCCCGGCCAAATGCATTAATTCAAACATGCTGTCCCGCAGTGTTTTTTACAATTTTTAGTCATTTTCAAATTAGCACATTTTTTCTAAAGTTTATGCTATGATTTCATATTTAGTATGGTTGGAAAGATAATTTATCCCTCTTTTAAACAAGCTGCACATCTAAAATCTATCTCTAATAAAGAATATATTATGTAAACTTTAGTGAACACCACTTTTTATGCAAAGAAAATTCTGCTCGACTTTGAAAAATTTGAGGTGCACTGACAAACGAAATACTCACTTATTATTGGAATGCCCAAATGATATGAAAATTGGAATGTAGATTGTCTAATAGTTTTTGTACTCAGGAAAATTCGAACTGTATTTTTATCTTCAGTAGTTTTTTTACTATTTGTAATTGAAATTCGAGCTCTCAGCAGGACGCTCTCAGCAGGCACAGCCGGGTTCATGCTTTGGTGAACACGCGGCGTACCGCCCGTGGCGAAAACGTCACCAACGCTCTCCTTTTTATCTCAACGGCACGTAATTTACAGAGAATGTAAAGAAAGACTTGCTTGACAAAAAGAGCTTCTCTGCAAGTTAACACGACTCCTATTGGCTGAGTTAGTCACGTGTAAATTCGTGTAAAATCGATAGAAATAAGAGGCGAAGCCTTGAAAAAGAAAGGCTATCACTCCTCGCATTTTTAATATTTCTCCACGATAATCACAGAGAATAAAATATAGGGTTTCCTTGATCGAATGAGCCATAGCTGAGGTCTCTACCATTACGCATTGCGGAGAAATCGTTTTTTAGATTTGTATCCATTTATGGACAGACGGGATACCATGTTTTCCCACCAACTCATATATGGCGAGTTGGGAGGGAAAGAGTTAAATCATGGCTACTATAACATTTGGTGGGCGTTCTGTGGAATGTAGATTTTCCGCTGCGCAGCTCGCGAGAGACCGTAAGGCAGCCTATCGAACCAAGCTAAGCTAACGTCCCGGTCAGTAAACTACAAAAGAAAGCGCTAGCCCACAAATCTGTTAATATTTGTGTTAAAATTTATTTACAGTGTTTAGTGTAGTATTAATTGTACAATGGCTTTATATTTTTGGCCTAAAGTAATTTAGCGACCCTCCTGTCGATATAAGGCCCTGCCAAATAAGCTTTTTGTAATAGGGAAATTCCCTAGACTTGTAAAACCGTGATTTCATTTGTTATTTTATTTTCTAGGAACCATAGTGATTAACCAAATTACGCAAATTTAAATTATTTGTGTTTGCTGTTAGTCCACTTAGCGAAGATGTTAAAATTAATAATTGTTTAAATATTCTTGGAATTCCCAAAATTTGGTGGAATATATTTTGTATCAAACACATCACAGAAATGTCTTGTTCATTAAATATCATTAAGAATAAAGTTTAAAATTCGAAATACCACTTTTAAATATTGTAAACAACATAACCTAGATTTTCCAGAGCAATGATTATAAAAAGAAAGATATGAAATTCTTTCACGCTTGATTGATTTCCCTTTATTATAAAAGAGTTTCATATCATTCTATTTATAATCATTGTCCAGAGTAAATTAAAGGGATATATTAATTTTGAGATTTTCATATATCCAGAATTTAGGGTTTCATTCATGGGGAATTCATAGACTCGTCAAATACTATTACCCCTTTCTTTTGATTTTCTAAGGATCGTGGATTAACTTTTCCTTCACTCGATTACACACTGCAATAGCTCCGGTAACCCGACAGTGGGCGCGAGGTGATCTGACGATTGCCCGTGTGTTAACCACCTTGGTTTCCCCATTTACGAGGATAAACATGAATATCCTATTCTAATCAATTTGGTAGAACCAAAATGGTGAGATTGACCGGTTAATATACAACACACCACGTATAACGTGATTTTAAAGCGTCGGCAAAGACAGATATTGATGAAGACAACGATAAAGTTTTCAATCTGCATTGGAGAGATAGGGAGAATAATTAAGCACAACATACCTTTGTACGATGTCGGCTTCACATTATACATCATTTCCGCTCTGTGATGATGGATATATTGTCGTCCAACCCAATATGTTAGTGATAGTGGGGAATACCCCTCTTAGACGGGAACCCAGCATACCACCGTGTCGGTACTTATCCACGTCATACCACTCACGTCATACCACTCACGTCATACCACACACATCATACCACACACGTCACACCACTCACGTCACACGTCATACCACACACGTCATACCACTCACGTCATACCACACACATCATACCACACACGCCACACCACTCACGTCATACCTCTCACGTCATACCACACACATCATACCACACACACGTCATACTACACACGTCATACCACACATGTCATACCACACACGTCATACCACACATGTCATACCACACACGTCATACCACACACGTCATACCATACACGTAATACTACACACGTCATACTACACACGTCATACCATACACGTAATACTACACACGTCATACCACACACGTCATACCACACATGTCATACCACACACGTCATACCACACACGTCATACCACACACACGTCATACCACCTCAACAAAATGATCAAACGTCATTCCCAGAAAACATCGTCATCATTTTCTGCAACAAACCAGTTTATTTCAAACTCGCCTTGTTTCATCTGAAACCAAAACTTTTAATTAAATCACTATTTACCCGCTTGAACGAAATAAGATTTTCGTAAAAACCATCGATGAAAACACGTAGTTAAGTTTTTTTTTTATATAATTTATATAATTTTTTTAATAATTCTCGCACTCCCCCCACAATCCAACACCTCTGGAAGCCAAACTTATCCCAAAGCGACACCCCTCACCCTTTGTGACGTTGCAACGTCGCGAGCGCGGTGAACAGCAGGAAACATATTGAACCAATCACACAACATACGACAATCAAAGGAGGGAAATGGGAAGGAGGGAAACTGCTCGCTAAACACTATGGAAACTAATGTGAACCCTCCCCTGAACACTAATCTCAACCCCAGAACTAACCCTAACTCCAACCCCATGTTTAAAACTTACTCTAATGTCCTAATCTTTATTTTATATTTAAGTTAGCAGTTTCCCTCCTTCCCTCTTTCCCTCCCTTTAGTTCATTGGGACAATAGTTAGTTGGGTCTTCCACCAATTATGCCGTCGGGTCTCCACATGTAGCCGACCATACACAGATGGATTTCGACATAAAATAATATTCACGGCGGGTTACCGGAGCTATTGCAATGTGTTGTGTATGATTCACATGTTCCTTCAATTTGGTAGAACCCATTAATCCGCTGGGTTCAGGCAATGTCCGTTAAGTGCCAGGTTAAAGGACACAATCGACCAGAAAACGGCTGGTTTAGAACCAGCAACCCTTTAACTAAAAGGCGCCACACTAACCTACCAGTCTATAGGCTACAACAGTCATGCTTAGAAAATTAACTATTCGGCCACACGACCGTACGTCGTCCCACGTTCCTTCAATTTGGTAGAACTCATTAATCCACTAGATAGGCAATGCCCATAAAGAGCCTTGCCCAAGGACACAACCGACTAGCTAGCGACCAGTTTCGCACCTGCAACCTTACGATTGAAAGGCGGTGTGATTAACTGTCAATTTATATTCTTGTTATTGAGATTAAGACTTTTTTACCTGTAGCAAAGTGATATTAAACTGCAACTTGGAAAGTGTATGTTGCCTTTTCACTTTTCTGTGAAGTTTAATTAGGCCATAAATGTGTAGTGAGTTCTTAGATACCCCTATCGAGGTATATATATGACAGTTTTTCTTTTCCGGGGTCCGTTGTTGTTTAGGGGTTGATGTATTGAGTGTGGGAAAATGGTTGGTACTGTGTGTTTGTATAACAGTGTTTCCGAATTGTTGGTCTGTTTCCAAATTCTGTAGAGCTGTGAATCTGTTGGTTGTTGGAATGTTGGCGGCAACTACTTCTCTATATGATTTAGGTGCAGTTTCGTTTTGTGGAGTGGAGTTCTGCTGTTGGGGTTGATAGAAGTTGGGCTTGGAGCGGCAAAATCTAAGGATGTGCCCAGTCAGGCGCATTTTTCAGGCCAGTCAGGCGCAAGGTCAGGCGCATTTTTTATTATTGCGGCATAGATTGTTGAAATTCATCAAAATCTAAGATTGCAGATGACACAGTGGGCCGTATTCTATAATACTTCAGTTAGATGTCTCGGGCCGGATGATTTTGCTTGGCGGGCCGAATGCGGCCCGCGGGCCGTAGGTTGCCGACCCCTGTTAACTGTTATAGAAAGCTCTGATTAACTATACTGGCTATTCCTATACAAAAATCAAGGGGAAATTATCATAATTGTGACATCACACAATCTTAAATCGTGGCGTGATCTTATTTTACCGTGTCCGCGTGAGCGTAAAATATTTGTCTGGGATACGTAATTCCAGAGGTGTGTTCCTTTGCAACGATACAACAACTATATATAAAGTTAAGTGGGTCGCCATAAATTGTGGTAATTTATAGTGGGTACCAAATCTAAAAAGTTTGAGAACCACTGATGACTGATCTAATTATTAAAAAAGCGAGGGTAATTATTAGTGTTGCCAAATATTTACAAAAAAATGTGGTGAGTAGTAGCAAACACTTTTATAATATGCGTGTGAAAAAAAAAACAAGTAAACACACACAAATCCAACAAGGATGAAAATGGTTTCGCAACAACTAGCAAGGGATAACTAAGTTATTTGATCTTGCTTGCTTTTGATATTTCTACTTTAAATAACCCACACCGTCACTTATAAGTCCTACAGAACTCAAACATCTTTCATTTGTGGGGAGTTGTTGTTATTTTATAAATTTTGTTTTACAGTGTTTAGTGTAGTATTAATTGTACAATGGCCTAAAGGAATATAAAGACCTGTTGGCTCCCGTTTCTATTGTTGCTTCTTTATTCCTGTTAAATTATGTTAACGATTTAAGTAGAGAAAATACAAAGGCCCGTACAAGGTAATAAGTACGTAACGAGTAATAATACGTGCCAGTCGGTAAACTTTAAAAGAAAAAAAACAACGATGAAAAACAAAATATTTTAAACATGAAATAAATTAAAACAAATATAGATTATACGAGATGCTACAACCCTTCTGTCAATATTGGCCGCTGCCGAATTGGCTTTTCGCACTGGGGGAATTCCCTAGACTTGTAAAACGGTGATTTCATTTGTTATTCATTTTATTTTCAAGGAACCATAGTGATTAACCAAATAACGCAAATTTAAATTATTTGTGTTTGCTGTTACTAGTCCACTTAACGAAGATGTTAAAATTAATATTTTTTTAATTATTTTGGGAAATTCCCAAATTTGGTGGATTATATTTTTCGTCAAACACGTCACAGAAATGTCTTGTTCATTAAAAATTATTAAGAATAAAGTTTACAATTCAAAATACCACTTTTAAATATTGTAAACAACATAACCTAGATTTCCCAAAGCAATGATTATAAAAAGAAAGATATGAGACTCTTTCACGCTTGAATGATTTCCCTTTATTATAAAAGAGTTTCATATCATTCTATTTATAATCATTGTCCAGAGTAAATTAAAGGGATATATTAATTTTGAGATTTTCTAATATCCAGAATTTAAGGTTTCATTCATGGGGAATTCCCTAGATTGGTCAAATACTATTACCCCTTTCTTTTGATTTTCTAAGGATCGTGGATTAACTTTTCCTTCACTCGATTACACACTACAATAGCTCCGTTAACCCGACAGTGGGCGTGAGGTGATCTGACGATTGCTCGTGTGTTAACCCCCTTGGTTTCCCCATTCACGGGGATAAACATGAATATCCTATCTGTTCTCCTATTTAATATGGTAGAACCAAAATGGTGAGATTAACCGGTTAATCTACAACACACTACGTATAACGTGATTTTAAAGCGTCGGCAAAGACAGATATTGATGAAGACAACGATAAAGTTTTCAATCTGCATTGGAGAGATAGGGAGAATAATTAAGCACAACATACCTTTGTACGATGTCGGCTTCACATTATACATCATTTCCGCTCTGTGATGATGGATATATTGTCGTCCAACCCAATATGTGGGTGATAGTGGGGAATACCCCTCTTAGACGGGTACCCAGCATACCACCGTGTCGGTACTTATCCACGTCATACCACTCACGTCATACCACACACGTCATACCACACACGTCATACCACACACGTCATACCACTCACGTCCTACCACAGACGTCATAACACTCACGTCATACCACAGACGTCATACCACTCACGTCATACCACACACTTCATACCACACACGTCATACCACACACGTCATACCACTCACGTCATACCACACACGTCATACCACTCACGTCATACCACACACGTGATACCACTCACGCCATACCACCCACGCCATACCACACACGTCATACCACCCACGTCATACCACACACGTGATACCACACACGTCATACCACACACGCCATACCACACACGTCATACCACACACGTCATACCACACACGTCATACCACACACACGTCATACCACACACGTCATACCACACACGTCATACCACACACGTCATACCACACACGTCATACCACACACGTCATACCACACACGTCATACCACACACACGTCATACCACACACATCATACCACACACGTCACACCACACACGTCATACCACACACGTCATACCACACACACGTCATACCACACACGTCATACCACACACGTCATACCACACACGTCATACCACCTCAAAAAATGATCAAACGGTCATTCCCAGAAAACATCGTCATCATTTTCTGCAACAAACCAGTTCATGTCAAACTCGCCTTGTTTCATCTTAAACCAAAACTTTTAATTAAATCACTATTTACCCGCTTGAACGAAATAAGATTTTGGTAAAAACCATCGATGAAAACACGTGGTTAAGTTTCTTTTCAATAATTCCCGCACTCCCCCCACAATCCAACACCTCTGGAAGCCAAACTTATCCCAAAGCGACACCATCTTGTGACGTTGCAACGTCGCGAGCGCGGTGAACAGCAGGAAACATATTGAACCAATCACACAACATACGACAATCAAAGGAGGGAAATGGGAAGGAGGGAAACTGCTCGCTAAACATTATGGAAACTAATGTGAACCCTGCCCTGAACACTAATCTCAACCCCAGAACTAACCACGAGGTTGACGGAATTATACACTACACTCATTGTGACGAGAAAACCTCACAATAATAAACATCGACATTTTAAAAAACATTAATTATACATCCAATTAGGGTTTACAGATGTTACACTTACGTTATAACTCGTCAACGTTTTCCCAATCACTAAAATCTGAATATATATTGATAAATTCCAAGTAAACAAAACGAACACACCCCGAAAATGACAGAATTGATCGCGCCATTTGGCTGCAAGGTGACAACCTAATTCAACAGTTATTTATGGCTTGGGAAATCTAGGAAAAATCCGGATAAATGCCGTAACTATTAATAACATATAACAGAATCCTGCAAAGGAAATTAGAAGAATTGCCGTTTTTCTTGAAGAAATTAATGAAGAAGATCTTTTAAAAATCATTGAGGCCACGTCGTTTTCACATAATAAAAAAAACAGAGCGACGAAATAAACAAAGCCATTGTTTTTTTTTGAAAAGGTAGAAATGTATACTACTTCTTAAAACCCTCCTTTAGTTTTTCATAGTATGTTAGAGATTCAGTATTCTACTCCAAATGTTGTAAGATCAAAACTAGCGCTTGGGTTCTTTGGTTGGGTCATTAAAACCGGTGACGAACTTAACATCAGTCTAATGTGGCCGCTCGACTCCCAAAAGTTATATTGTTTCATCCATTTTCCCAGCTAAGTGTGTACGGTCGTGTGGCTGAATGGTTCTTGGGTGGTCAACGGTTAATTAGCAGAAAAATCATTGGCCAAAATTAGCAGAAAATCATTGGCCATTTCGATATGTATGGCTCGGATGGTGAGGCAAGTGAATATACATCCGTACCTTTATTTTCACTCCGGTTTTGCTTCACATGGAACGGACCGAAGTAGTCAACCCCGGCATGGCTTAAGGTAGGTTCGCCAGCCTGTAGGCGCCCAGAAGGCAGTTCTGCCATAATCTGACATCCAGGAACAGCGCTTCTTCTTTTGCACGGCAGACATTTCGTCAAGACTCGGCGAACGGCAACTCCAATTTTCAGTATCCAAAATCTCCCACGTAGCGCAGATAAGGTGTGTCCGTAACCAGAATGCCCCACACTCTGGTGGTATTCGTCGATGATCAAGTTCGTTACGTTAAAATAACATGGTAGAATAATCGGGTGTTTTGCGTACTCGACCGGTGCTTTATCAATACGACCGCCGACGCGCAGGACTCCATTTCTCAGTAAGGGGTTTAGTTTAGAAAGAGCAAGAATACAGTCCCCTTTCTTTATTTGCCTTTTGAAATTCAAAATCGAGATCGTTGATCCGAAATGTTTACGCTGTTCCTACTTTATTAGTTCAATTTCTGCACTTTCAAGCTCTTTCACGCTGAGCGAAGCCGTTAAATGGCCTGACGGTGGGCAGACATTGCGAATCTTTTGGAGCAGGAACATCTTGCATCTAGACAGCCAAGCCGCTGCCTTTTTTTATCGATACCACGACGAAAAGTGGCCAATCAAGCGATCAGTACTAAATTCCGTAACCATTCCATCAGTAGTAGTGTTGCAGATTTCTTATGGTTTCGCAGAACGCTGTCTTAACGGCCTACCGTCTGACCAATTACAAGGGCTTGCAACGTTTTCGCTTTATAAAAACACTCATAGTTAAGATACAAATATAACACTAATAAAAACGACCAGCTATTAAAAACAAGTCTTCACGGTTTAAAAGCCAAGAGAGAACTGCTTTTTAGAAGCATAAATTCAAAGACATCACGTTAATTAGCACAGCACCTAGCGCTGATTACTCGAATACCCCGAGAGATAAAAACGTGCGAGTAAAACTAGTCCAGCAAGATAAAAATGATTAAATGATTAAAAGGTGCAAAAGGTTTAAACTCGTGTAAAATAAAAGGGGCAAACAAAAGGCGTAAAACAGTGTATTTAAATTGTATAAAAGGGTGTTGTTAAAAGTGTATAAAAGGTGTACAAAAATGTGTAAAAGACATATATAAGAGTGTATAAAATCATAACCAAACAAACGAGCCCCCGTGCGCGTTACACTCCCCCGACCAAATTCTGACCCACTCCTGTGGGTATTCCGCGTGTCAGTTTCGATTGTTGTCGAGGGGGGTAACGGGGCTTAGTGTTCTTTCCTCATCGGGGTAATAAGTTGGGCGTCTCGTCCTGCTCCGGAGACGTCCTCTGTATGTATTTCCTACCGCCATATCGGGGTTTAACAGATTCGCCCCATCTATTTCTAATGGGTTCGCTTGTGGCGGTTCTTCCATCGTCATCATCGGTGCTGTGCTTGCTGGTGCGATCCGTACTGGTGAATATCTTTGTGTCACCACGGGTGTAATGTGGTCGTCCTCTGATGGGGTGTTGTTCTCTTCCTCGTTTTGGTCCAAATTGATTTCTCTGCAAAGTTTCAGTCGATTATAATGGACCAGTTGTGTGTTACCGGATTTGTCGCGTATAAAATAATTTAATTCTCCCTGTGTTCCCTCCACGATGTAGGGGCCCTTGTATGGCAGGTTAAATTTTCTACACTTTCCTTCTTTAATTACTGGATTTGTTAATACAACCTTATCGCCGACTTCGATTTGCGGACCAAATTGCTTGGTGTTGTAAATTTCCTCCATTCTAGCCCGTTGTTCGCGGAGAGTTTGTCTAACAACCTCTTCCGCCAAGACGAGTCGATTGCGCAAACCTTCCAACTGCACCCAGTGGGATGTGATTTCCTTCACTTTCGGATCCTTGGCCATCAGATCTGCAGGTAGGCGAAGCGGACGACCTGTTAAAAGGTAGTGTGGGGAGATACCGGTACTGTCATGGCGACTTGCATTGTAGGATGCGATTACCGCAGACAGGGCTTCATCCCACCTTCTTTCGTCGCGTTGAACGTAATTCCTCAACATTGAAATAAGTGTTCTGTTGTTCCGTTCAACACCGCCGTTCCCAGCTGGTTGATAAGCTGTTGTGCGGGATTTCTTACTCCCCATTAACCGGAGCAACTCTTCAAAAAGTTTACTTTTGAAATTTCCACCACGGTCAGAGTGTATCACATCTGGCACGCCATGTACAGTAAACCACCGGTGAAAGAGTAAACTCGCGGTTTTAGCCGCTGTTTGGTTTCGCATTGACCAAGCTCGCACGTATTTGGTGAAGATGTCACAGGCCACCAATATGTATTGATGCCCATTTCTTGTGGTAAAGGTCCCAAGACATCGATTTCGATTCTTTGTATTGGTTTCATTTCGTTGGATGGTTTCAGTGGCGCACGAATGGTGGTCGTTGGTTTCTTGTTAAGAACGCTTCGAAAACATTTCCTGCAGAAGTCTTCGACGGACTTTCTCCAATTTGGCCAATAAAATCGTTCTGCCACTTTGGAGGTAGTTTTCTGCACACCTAAATGAGCACCACCATGTTGTTGGTCGTGTAGTGAGGCTATAGTTTTGTAGCATATCGTATACAAATATTAGATTATATTATTCCATGTTAAAAATATTTTTATGTTTTAAACGTCGCTTTTTGTGTTTGATGTTTTTCTTACGTGTTTTATTATTTTTTTACGTAATTATCACCTTGTACGGCCTTTTGTATTTCCTCTGGTTTAAATCATTAACATAGTTTCCCCACCTAATTCCCCACAGTTAGTCAAACGTGCAGATGTGAAACGTCTCGCACGTAAACTTATCGCACCTTTTAAATTCCCTATATAATCTGGAAATTTGAATAGTATAAGATAACCTACCTCAACCTAAGTAACTTGCGCCAGACTATATAATTCGCATTTAGAATAAGTAACCTGCATCACAAGTATTTAAAGACGTAAAATACAATTATACTGAACAAGGAATCAGATTTTGGAATTGAGAAGAGATAAAGCAACGAAGAGATATTGGTCACTATAATTATTAGTGTGCGTTCTGTGGAGAATAGACTTTACGCTGCGCAGCTCGCGAAAGACCGTTAGGTAGCCAACCTAAACAAGCTCAGCTAACGCCTCGGTCAGTTAAACTACTCAAAGCAAGCGCGAGCCCATATTGGCGACTTCCGTAAAGTGAACTCGAACACGCAACCTGTCTAGAAGAAATTTTGAAGCCTGAAGTTTTATCAAAGCTGAAGATTTACAGAGATAAGAGTCCGAAACAAGAAGAAAACAAAAGAAGTTGTGTCAGCTGTAAGAACAAAAGACGCTATCGTTAAAAGCGGATATCAATCTTTCACTACGAACTTTCTCCGAATTTTCGACATATAAGATTTGCTGCACGAGCATTCATCGCATCGACGCCTTGGAAGATAGAACTAGGAGCCTGACGAGCTACATCGAGAGTATCGTATTATTTAACTATTTTACTATCGTAGTTATATTTTCTTATATATATTTTTTTTAAACGACTAAGTATTTTCAAGGTAGTCTTAATTTTTATAATATTGAATATTTTTTTTGCATTCTAAATCAGGATTTTTGGGCCCCAATATTAATAAGCAGTCATGCGCAGATTCGGATGTTCATTCGCTAGACCAAACACCACACTACAAAGGCACCGGACGGAAGACCTATTTGCCAGTCCGGAGCTACACGAGCAAGCTATTCCTCAACATGAACAGGTCACTGATGTTTTTGATTGTGCTCTGGGATTTCCGGGTTATTCGCACGTGAACGCTCCGCCCACCACCATTTTGCACGAAACCGATAGCCGCAATCCCTTGCTAGAACATATTCCAATGACCACAGAATTGCCCCCGACTGCTAATTTTGACCAGAATATGGCCTCCACTCCACATGTCTCTTATATTAAGGCTACGAAAAAGACCGTTGAGTTGCCGCCTTTTACGGAGAAATCTCCCGAACATTGGTTTGCTAGAGCGGAATTAATTTTTTCAAATAAAAATGTCCTTTCGGAAGCCGGTAAATACGAGTCCGTACTGATGGCATTAAACGAGTCGCAATTTTCTCGTGTGGCCGATTGCACCGATGCATTAGCTGATCTCCCTTTTATATCTCTTAAGAATGCACTTTTAAAGCGATATGGTCGTAGTGAGAATGAAAAGCTCGAGACTTTGCTTGAAACGACTGAGCTTGGTGAAAATTCGCCTAGTGATTTTGTGGCTAGAATGAAATCACTGCTCGGATTGAATAGAAATCAGGATTCGTGGATTTTGTTTATGCGTAATAGACTTTTGAAATGCCTCCCTCCAGATGTCTCTATGGTGCTCAAAGCGTTGTGCCATTTAAGCCTTGATGAATTGGCTTCTAGGGCCGACTCAATGATAATAGGGCACAAGCCTGTGTTGTCGGAAAGTTACTTACACCAACGCAAACAGGCGCTCATTAACGAATCCTTAGAACGTCGCTTAGAATCTATTACGAGTTCATTGCAACAGTTAACGGCGCGTTCTCGCCCGGTGTATGACCAACCGACGGACAATTACGATAGACGTCCGACCGATTTTGTCTCCCGTGAATCTCCTCCTTTACGGCGCCGGGACAGTTTCCGTGGGGATCGCCGCCACGCAACTCCTCGTAATTACAATCGTAGTCCGCGTAGGTTTTGTTATTTTCACAATCGGTTTGGAAGAAACGCTGAGCGATGTGTCCAGCCCTGTAATTGGAATGCATTCAATACTACTGCTCCAAAAAACTAATTACGCACTCGTTGTCGATGCCAGCGAATCACAAACGAGTGCATTTTGTGGGTTCCAGTTTTGATTGCTCAAATCGTAATTTGTTCTTCGTGTCTGACCGTATTCACGGTCTGTCGTTTTTAGTCGATACCGGTTCCCAAATTTCGTGTGTCACGCCGGGTGTCGCCGGTAGATCAGTCGGTAGTTCAACTTTAGGGCTTCGTGCTTTAAATGGATCGCGAATCGAAACCTTCGGGGAACAACTTTTAACTATCTCGTTGCATAACTTAGGTCTTTTCGCTGGAGGTTCTGTGTGGCAAATGTTAGATATCCTATCCTAGGCAGCGATTTTCTTGCTCGTTTTGGAATTGCTGTAGACGTGCGTAATCGTCGTATTTTTCGACTGCCTACGAATGGGAACCTATTATACCGTCCCAACCCCAAAAATGTACGCTGGTCCCCAGGTAATCGTTTCCGTCGTTCCATGCCATACCGTCCTGTTTCTTCTCGAAATCAGCCTAATTATCGCGCCCCGGTTCCCCGTATTAACTCTAAGACTGTAGAATCGAGAGTGCCTGCTCGTCCTAAGGTTATGGCATCAGATGTCAAGGAGTTTACAGACGTATTTGACTTGTTCCCGGAGGCATTTGACGAAAATAGGTTTCTTGAACCGGTTAAGCACGACGTCGTGCATGCGTTAGAAACCAATGGTTATCCTGTAAGATGTCGTGTCCGTCGCCTGGACCCCGTTAAACTGAGAGCGGCAAAGCAGGAGA
The DNA here is from genome assembly GCA_000149265.1 of Ciona savignyi. Lineage (NCBI taxonomy): Eukaryota > Metazoa > Chordata > Ascidiacea > Phlebobranchia > Cionidae > Ciona > Ciona savignyi. The sequence goes on along the minus strand of CH002254.1, from coordinate 38,931 downwards.
TCGCGAAACTTGTAGACAAAGGGATATTGCGTCGCTCAAATTCGGCTTACGCCAGTCCGTTGCATCTGGTTAAGAAAGATTCTGGGTTTCGTGTGACGGTTGATTACAGAATGTTAAATTTGATTACTGTGCCTTCTCGATATCCAATTCCCACTCTTGGCCGATATGACTTCTAAATTTAAGTGGTGCCACTATTTTTAGTAAAATAGACTTGAAGTCCGGTTATTTTCAAGTCCCTGTGAGACCGTCCGATGTCCATAAGACAGCGGTCATTACCCAATTCGGTTTGTTCGAGTTTACCCGCTTAAGTTTAGGTCTGCGAAATAGTGGTGCAACTTTCCAAATGTTAATGGATAAGGTGTTCTCCGATCTTCCCTTTCTGTTCGTGTATATCGACGATTTGATTGTCCACAGCATGAGTAGGAAACAGCACGTTGAGCATCTGTTAACAGTATTTGAGCGTGTCAACAAATTTGGCTTAATTTTAAATAAAGAAAAATGTGTTTTTGGCGTAGATACTTTAGATTTTCTTGGCCACACTGTAAACAAGGAGGGTATTAAGCCTCCTGCATCCAAAGTCGCCGCTATTGTCGATTTCCCGCCTCCTGTTGACGTTCGGGGTTTACGAGGTTTTATTGGAGCTTGTAATTTTTACTCGAAGTTCGTTAAGCACTACGCCACGACAATGGCTCCATTAAATGCGATGATATCGCCCAAGCTTAGAAGGCGCGAACCAATAGTTTGGAACGACGCGGCGGTCGCTGCTTTTACAAAAATCAAGAAGGTAATAGCTCACGATGTAACGCTTACTTTCCCAATAGCGGATGCCGAGACTCGATTAGTAACTGACGCTAGTACAGTTGCTGTTGCCAGCGTCCTCGAACAGAAAGTCAATGGTAGTTGGGCACCCCTGTCGTATTTTTCGAGAACTCTGACACCCCCAGAGCGGAAACAGCGCATTTGACTTGGAACTGTTAGCGGTCTACAATTCGTTGAAACATTTTCGGTATTATCTAGAATCACGCTGTTTTACCATATTTACTGATCATAAGCCCCTGGTGTCTGCTTTGTCTAAACGCGTCGAGCTCGCCACACCTAGGCAAAGTCGTCACTTAAGTTTTGTGTCCGAATTTAATTGCACAATCGAGCATTTAAGTGGATCGGACAACACCGTTGCTGATTTCTTGTCGCGTCCCAATGTTAATGCAGTGTACATAGATAACTCTGGAATTGACTATGTGTCTGTGGCCGCTGCTCAGAGTACTGATGAGTCGATTCGCCGTCTGCGCGACTCTCCAGACACCGATTTGATTTTAGAATCTCGACTGCTTCCAGAGTATGGTGTTTATCTATGGGGCGACGTATCATTGGGTTCTTTTCGTCCAGTTATACCTGATGGTTTTAGACGGACGGTGTTTAATCAGTTCCATTCTCTAGCTCATCCTGGTGTGAGGGGTTCACAAAAGTTGATAAGGAAACGCTTTGTTTGGCAAGAAATGAATGCGGATGTTCGCGATTTCACGAAGGCGTGCTTGTCTTGCCAACAGTCAAAAGTTGGACGACACACGTTTTCTAAAATTGATACCATTCCCGTTCCTTCTACCCGATTTCACTCTGTTCACGTGGACATTGCTGGGCCTTTACCTGCATGTGACGGTATAAATACGTGCTTCTTGCGATCGATCGTTTCACGCGTTATCCCGTTGTTGTGCCTTTAACTAACATCACAGCCGAGACTGTGGTCGATGCGTTCTGTCTGCACCACGTCGCGAATTTTGGCTGTCCATCGCAAATTACGTCTGATCGGGGTTCACAATTTACCTCATCGTTATGGCACGATATGGCTAAGTTCCTGGGTAGCAAGGTTATACACTGCACCGCTTATCATCCACAATCTAACGGTATTGCGGATAGGTTTTTCAGGACCTTTAAGGCCTCAATTATGGCCAAAGACAATGGTCGTGGATGGTTGGATAATTTGCCATGGGTTTTACTAGGGTTGCGGGCTGCTTATAAGCAAGACATAAGGTGTTCAAGTGCAGAGCTTGTTTACGGAAGCGCTCTGAGGTTACCTGGTTAATTTTTTGATTCACCAGATTTTCCTGTGGACCACAGTGCGTTTTTACAACGGCTTTATGAGCATATGTCGACTTTGCGCCCTACCTTGCCCCGGAGACCTGGTAATACAGTCGAACACATTGATCCGCGACTGCGAACGTGTTCTCATGTTTTTATTAGGGTAGACGCAGTTAAACGTTCCCTTCAGCGCCCCTATCAAGGCCCGTTTCGTGTATTAAGCCGCGAACGAAAGTATTTCAAAATTGATTTCGGAAATGTCGAAACCACTGTATCAATCGATCGACTCAAGCCTGCTAGCACCCCCTTTTAGATGTAACAGAAACATTAGAAAGTGTATGTCCAAACATGCCTAATGACCCTTGCGATTTAACTGTTGCTGGTGAAAACGACATCACCAGAATAGCAGTTGATCTGGACAATTCGGTCCAATAGACTACCTCACCGGTAAGGCCAGAAATTGTTCAGCCCGTCAGACAAACCCGTTTTGGTAGAGTATTGCGTAGGCCAGCACGACTGTCGATTTATGAGACGCACTTGTAGAACAATGGTAATTCCGGGAACTAAACTGCGCGAAAAGGAAAGCGTCAGGTACAGTTTTCAACTGTACTGGTAATTTATTATAATGTTCGAATGCATCAATAAGATGCCGTGAACGCCAACAGCGATGTCAATATGCTACTAAGCTAGATAAGGCTAAATGACTACTTCACTATACCCGCATTAAGAATTTTGGTGGGCTGACGTTCGTTTGCTAATGACAAGGATACCGGTCGCGATTATCACATCACTGACGTTAAGAGGTTACGGCCAACTCACTCACGAGTGACACATATACACACTCACGCCGACACGCACCCACAGACAGAATGATGTTCGATTATGCTGTTTGATTGTTTGTTTTTTTGCCGCCCAAATTTTCTGTTTTAGTTTTGCAGGTTCGATCTACCATCACGTGTCTGGAATTATGTCACCAAAGTGTTAAATGAACGTCCGATATGCTCAACGAGATATTAATTTTATATGATCAAATTTAACAAAATGTGGAAAAAATGAGATGTTGTAGCATATCGTATACAAATATTAGATTATATTATTCCATGTTAAAAATATTTTTATGTTTTAAACGTCGCTTTTTGTGTTTGATGTTTTTCTTACGTGTTTTATTATTTTTTTACGTAATTATCACCTTGTACGGCCTTTTGTATTTCATCTGGTTTAAATCATTAACATAGTTTCCCCACCTAATTCCTCACAGTTAGTCAAACGTGCAGATGTGAAACGTCTCGCACGTAAACTTATCGCACCTTTTAAATTCCCTATATAATCTGGAAATTTGAATAGTATAAGATAACCTACCTCAACCTAAGTAACTTGCGCCAGACTATATAATTCGCATTTAGAATAAGTAACCTGCATCACAAGTATTTAAAGACGTAAAATACAATTATACTGAACAAGGAATCAGATTTTGGAATTGAGAAGAGATAAAGCAACGAAGAGATATTGGTCACTATAATTATTAGTGTGCGTTCTGTGGAGAATAGACTTTCCGCTGCGCAGCTCGCGAAAGACCGTTAGGTAGCCAACCTAAACAAGCTCAGCTAACGCCTCGGTCAGTTAAACTACTCAAAGCAAGCGCGAGCCCATAGTTTCGTGTACCAAAGCTTCCGGTACCAGCACTCGTTCCACTTCTACTCCAGGTTGAGTTAATGTCCCTGTCTTTATATAAATGACTTCTTGATGGAGCCGTAGCTTGGGAAACAGACTCCAGTAATGTCGGGTTTTGGTCGTGGATGACTTCACTTTTCGGTAAGCTGGTCTTATTCCGCGTTGGAGCCATTAAAACACTGGTTCTAAATCGAGGTCGTTTTGCTGTGCCAGACGCATGTCTTCCGCCGTGCGTCCTATGCTTCGTTGCAAGAGCAAGCTGTTGATTTCAGCCCTTTCCTCGTGCCCATCTTGTTCTCGATTTACTTTGTAGGGACAAGCATCTTCCCCTTCGTAAATTTGGCTGAGCGCGTCCGCGTTTGCGTGGTTCTTGCCTGGTCGGTGAAGCAGCTCAAAGTTGTATTCCGAGAGGTATTCCACCCATCTCGCACACTGTCCGTACATTTCTCTCGACTTCCAGAGCCACCGAAGCGACGCGTGATCGGTCCGCAGGAGAAATTTCGAACCAAGCAAGTAGCATCGGAATAATTTCGTTGCGTGTATTACAGCCAGAAGCTCCTTTCGGGTGGTAGAGTAGTGTCTCTCAGCTTTGCTAAGAGTTCTACTTCCATATGTTACAACGTGTTCTTTTCCATCAACAATCTGTCCGAGAATGCAGCCCACCGCGGAGTCTAAAGCATCCGTATCTAAAATGAAAGGTTTGTTGAAATCTGGGTATTGCAAAACTGGTGATGTGGTCAGTCGTCGTTTCAGTGTTGTGAATGCTGCCTGACATTCGTCGTTCAATGCGAACCGTTTGTTTTTCTCGGTTAACTTATGAAGTGGCGCAGCTACAGCAGCATAATCTTTAACGAATTTTTGGTAGTAAGAGGTGAGCCCCACGAACTGCCTCACTTGCTTCACTGACTGTGGAACGGGCCACTCAGCTACCGATTGCACTTTCTTGGGATCGCATGAGATGCCTTCACTTGACACAATGTGCCCCAAAAAGTTGACTTGTTGTTGAAACAGCGAACACTTTGTTGGCTTTAGTGTGAGTCCTCTGCGTCGACAATCCGTGAAAGTACGTTGCCAAGTCTATCTAGGTGCTCTTCGAAGGTTCGAGCATAGACGATTATGTCGTCAAGGTACGCCAAAACACCTCTCCATTCCACTCCATTTAGGACGATTCGCATCAATCGTTGGAAACTTCCTGCTGCATTGCACAGCCCCATAGGCATTACGTTAAACTCAAATAGCCCCATGTGACTAGCGAAAGCAGATTTTTCGCGAGACTCCGGTGACATCGGTATTTGCCAATACCCAGATTTTAAATCTAACGTTGAAAAGTAGGCGGAACCAGTCATTTCGTCCAAGCTTTCGTCAATCCTGGGGATTGGATAACTATCTCTTTTAGTGACCTCGTTTACCTGACGATAATCGACACAGAATCGAGTCTCACCGGATTTCTTTTTAACGAGGACGATTGAACTTGACCATGGCGACGCTGGAGGGTCGGATAAGCTTCTGATCCAGCATTTCTTGGACGATATCCTCGACCTTCTTCTTTGCGTGGTGACCCATCCGCCTAGGTGCTTGTCGTACAGGCTTTACATTTCCTGTATCGATGTGGTGTTCAACTATGTCCGTGCGACCGAGGTCATATCTGATGGTGGAGAAGGCAGCTGAATAATGTTTAATAGTTGACAATGCGCGCATTTTCTGTTCGTGGGTTAATGCGGAGTTGATATTAATACCTTCGGTAATGGCCTGCCAGTGTTTGTCCGTGTCTCTCCGGTAATTTACTTCCTTGCTTTTCTCGGATAAAATTTCCTTCGGTGAGGTCACGTCGGCGTACCGCTTGCAGCATGTGCATTTATCTACGGTTTTTGAGTTGCGCCAAGTAGGTACACATGTTTCGGGGATGTTGCATTCTGCATTTCCTTGTCCCGATACAGGAGTCAAGGACGCAATGCGCACGCCACTGCACAACTGAATATCCTCGTCGGAAAGGTTTGCTATTCTTACCTTAACACGATTACCCTCACAATTGGTGATTCGCAGTCAGTAAACCGTACTTTTCTGTGAAACCTTCTAGCCGTTCTATAAATACCGTCATATCAGGAACAGATTCGTTGTGATATTCGTGCCAGATTTTCCCAGTCACACATACCTCCATGTTTGCTGGAACATTGTAGTCGTTAATCAAAGAGACCTCAGTTCTTCGGGGTACGAATTGCTTTGACAACATTGCTACACGAGAGTCTCCGATGACCAACATGTTTGAACTAAAACATATTTTGCATTTGTGTTTTTGCAAAAAGTCGAGGCCTAAAATGAAATCATGAGTTACGTCCTCTACGATGTAGACGTTCATGGTTGTGGACACGGATCCTACGGTTATCTTCAACTCGGTCGTACCGGTCACATTCAGACGGTTGCCGTTGGCTCCAACCATACAATAACTATCCGGTAGGATGTTAATTTGTCTAGTGCCTTTAATGCATTTGTCGAAGCAACTCTTTTTTATCAACGTGATATCGGCCCCAGTATCCACCAGCGCACACGTTACTGTTTCACCAACCATAATTGTCGCAAATCGATTCGGTTCGAGCCTGACCATCCATAATGTTTGTTCGCCTACATTGGGAACGTATATGGCCAAAGGTGCCGCAGGCGAAACACTTATGATTTCTTCCACTTGGTCGCAAAGGGAGTCGAACTTCCGGGCGGTTTCGTGTTGACCGTTGATACTGGTGAGTATGATATTCAGATGGCCTCTCCTGTCGGACCATCTGTTTCTTCATGTTATCCATTTCGATGCACATGTTTTCTAATTTGTCCATGATGTTTCTAAGCCGTTCGTCATCACGGTGTGACGCATTGGCCATTTCCACCGGCATTACTTGGTCGGGTGGGGCTTGTTCTCCTTCTCTGAGTATCACTTCAGAGGCGGCCCAAAACTCTCGCCGGTAATTTATACTCGCGGGTATGGTTCGGGCAAGCTGCCTGTCTTGAAGGCCATTGACTAATACGAGGTACATTACCTCGTCTTTAGCTTCATTCGGCTCGGGGTACGCCAAATCGCCCATTGATTTCACCGCATATATGAAATCTTTCGTTCTTTCATCCATACCCTGTCGTCTGGAAAACAGGTTATTGCGGTGTTTTTCTAATTGCACGGTACCATTTTTGCATTGTCTGGCTCGTTGTAATATGGTTGATAGTGATAATTCAAAGATAGAATTATCGTTTTCTTGAATCTGCCATTTCAAATCAGCATCTATAGCCGTTATAAACATGTGTCGCCGGACACCTTCGTTGGCGTTTATGCCATCGCAGTACGAAGAAAATATGTCAATAAAATCGCCGATATTTTGTCCAGGCGTATAAACAGGCGGCGACATTAAAAAATTAAAAGCCATTTAAAAGCGCTATAAAAACAGACAGATTACATAGAATCGGGGAAGTTCTCTCTCTGCTGCAAGCCCTAGTATAGATGTTGCGGTAACAGCGTCCTGGCAGGATCGCCAATTTGTTACAGATTTCCTTTGGTTTCGCAGAACGCTGTCTTAACGGCCTACCGTCTGACCAATTACAAGGGCTTGCAACGTTTTCGCTTTATAAAAACACTTATAGTTAAGATACAAATGTAGCGACATTCGCGGTTTGTGTCATATTTGTTGTACAATATATTAAGTTTTGTTAAACTGTTTAAGGAAGCCATTATTGTATGCTGCACGGCTGTGCGCCCGTTCCAAAAACCTTTGTAAATCATTTTCTCTGCGTGCCAGCGCGCTATTATTCCCAACATTTTCCTATATTATCGTTCCCACACAGTGTACCAGACAAGCGTTGTGTGTATAAACTCATTGTACTAGATTATCGAAATCTCGTTTTGGAATAAGGACCAAAATAAATAGCCTGCTTGGAGCTTGGCTCCGGGCATGTCCAGTCAATCTGTTTAACTGTATTTGCTTCACTGTATTAGTTCATAAGATACAGTAAAGAAACCTTCCGAGACGGAGTCAATTCGGAGTCTGATTAGTTGGAGAACTCAGGTCAGGTTCAGTTCAAGGTATAAGCACGCAAAACAACCACCAAAGAACCTGTTTCTCCACAGTGGTGAGTCCCCAATACGTGTTTGAACACGCAAGTGTATCATCAACGAAGAAAAATGTGTTGGCAAAACAATCGCTTCAATTTTCCGATGCCAACAGAAAAGCCGCAAGTGAGGATTTGTTGGTTTCACAAACATTTTGGCTGCCGTGCTCGAAAATGCAATCCAGGCTGCAATTGGTCTGCAGCCAACAGCAAAACAGCAAGAACAAAACCCAAATCAACATTCCACAAGTCAAGTCCAGAATATCACGCGAAGTCCGGTTTAATTTTTGTTGAAGATGTGGCAAACAATTTCAAGTTTCTGGTGGACCCCAGAGCATCAGTTTCTCTTCTACCTAATTTGGAAGATAAGCGTTCTATTTTCAACCAATGTTCCGGTAAAGTGCGTCTAAGCGAAACGAACTGCCCATCAACTGGAAACAAGGTATTGGATTTTTCCTTACAAGATGTGGGCTGTTTCAAATAGAAATTTCAAATTGCAAACGTTCGCCATCCCGTGATTGGTTTGGACTTTATAAAGCGTTTTAATCTCATTGTGGACGGGCGAAGTGGCCGTCTACGTCGACTAACAAAAACAATTATTATAACACCGCCTGCACCAAAGCGCAAAGAGACCGAAGAAAACCAGAGGGAAGTGCTGAAAACGCTGAAAGACATTCTCGCAATAAAGAAACCATCATTCACGAGCAGCGCAATTGAGGAAGAGAACAACATTTTCGACATTTTGCTCGAGTCGGAAAAGACATTCATCCACGACACTCGTCGCAAACCTGTGCGATCACCTGGGCTCACGTATATACAAGTTTGTCGTTTTCGTGGTGGCCGTTTTGTCTATGAGACGGATCTTTGACTGTCACCGAGTTGTTCAGCATTTTGCTCAAGGATTGGTGAGAAATGTGAATATGGTACGATCACGACTTAAGCATTATTGATTATTACATGAGTATTGAATATCGTCTAGAGTGGCTTATTATGGGTCCCATTTGAAAAAATGGGACACATATTGTTTTTGTCCGTTTTTTTTTTTTCTTTTTTTTTTTCTTTTTTGTTTTTTTTTTCTTCGTCAAACGCTTGACAGGCATGGCATGGCGCCCCGACATCTACCAGAAGGAATAATGGAATCGCAATGAAACTTGGTGATTTTTTAGACAACATGGCCTAGATATGCAGAAACCAAAATTTTGGGTAATAAATTTAGGGGAATTCCCCTTGGACGTTAAAAACCAAAACGGTCATTTTTTTCTAAAAAAATAGCTTTTTAGGCCATAGCGCTTGAACGGCTGCTCCAATTTGAATCAAATTTGGTGGAATGTTAGTGCACTAGTCACTGATTCAACACTTAAAAGAAATAAAAAAATTACCTAGGGAAATACCCTAAAAATTTAACTTTTGCTGTTAAATGATAATTGTGACAGGCATGCTATGGCGCCCCGACATCTACCAGAAGGAATAATGGAATGGCAATGAAACTTGGTAATTTTTTAGACAACATGGCCTAGATATGCAGAAACCAAAATTTTGGGTAATAAATTTAGGGGAATTCCCCTTGGACGTTAAAAACCAAAACGGTCGTTTTTTTTCTAAAAAATTAGCTTTTTAGGCCATAGCGCTTGAACAGCTGCTCCAATTTGAATCAAATTTGGTGGAATGTTAGTGCACTAGTCACTGATTTAACACTTAAAAGAAATAAAAAAATAACCTAGGGAAATACCCTAAAAATCGGATTTTGTTCTCTAATTATGATTGTGACAAGCATGCCATGTTGCCCCGAAATCTAGCAAAAGGAGTAATGAAATCGCAATAAAAATTTGACATTTGTAACAGAACATAATCTAGATAAGCAGAAACCAAAATTTTGGGTAATGAATCTAGGGAAATTCCCCTGAGACGTTAAAAACCAAAACATTTTTTTTCTAAAAAACTAGATTTTTTGGGCATAGCACTTGAACGGCTGCTGTAATTTTAATAAAATTCGGTAAAATGTTAAAACATTAGACACTTTGTGCCAATTAAAAAAAGAAAACATTTAATTAGGTTAATTTACATGAAAACAAAGATATGTTCCTAAATTTTGATTGTGGCAGACATGCCATATCGCAATGACATCTTCAACAAGAAGTCGACAAATCAGATTAAAACTTTAAGAATTGTTACTTAACATGACTCACTTATGTAAAAACAGAAACTTATCTACCAAACCCAGGGGAATTCCCTGAAATCATGAAAAACTAAATCGGGCCGTTTTGGAAATTTAGCTTTATTTTACTACAGCGCTTGAAATCAAGCTATAATTTAAAACATTTGTGGTAAAATGTTCGTAAATTTAAAACGTTTATTCTTTATTCAACTAAAAATGTAAATTAAGTTTGGTCTGTTAACTATGGGACCCATGCGTTTATGCTTGCAGAAACAAACTACATACTCAGTGTATAAAATACAAATTGTGGTTAGGGACCCTGTAGCATGAATATAGGGTATACAACATGTGTTTTACAAATAGTGGTGGTTAACACGTGGTTGACACTCTCTAGTTTTATGAGTATTTTATGTCTACTGGATATGTTATTGCGTGTCGAGGATGATCCACGCCGACTAAGTTTTTATACGAGTATGTTTTTATGTCTATTGCCTATAGCGTGATTTGCGTCTGAATAATGCTTTGGTTTAGACCCTATACGGAAACCCTTGTTCAGTTTATTTTACAGATGTCATTTACATTTTACCATTAAAGAGATCCGATTATTCGTTTATTGAAAAATGATTTTTCCCGCCACAATTTGATATCCGCGATGTCCCTACAATAATTTATATAGATCCCAGGGCGGATTAATATTTTTTTAATTTTCGGGGGAAAGGAAGCTATGTAGCGACATTCGCGGTTTGTGTCATATTTGTTGTACAATATATTAAGTTTTGTTAAACTGTTTAAGTAAGCCATTATTGTATGCTGCACGGCTGTGCGCCACAAGCGTTGTGTGTATAAACTCATTGTACTAGATTATCGAAATCTCGTTTTGGAATAAGGACCAAAATAAATAGCCTGCTTGGAGCTTGGCTCTGGGCATGTCCAGTCAATCAGTTTAACTGTATTTGCTTCACTGTATTAGTTCATAAGATACAGTAAAGAAACCTTCCGAGACGGAGTCAATTCGGAGTCTGATTAGTTGGAGAACTCAGGTCAGGTTCAGTGCAAGGTATAAGCACGCAAAACAACCACCAAAGAACCTGTTTCTCAACATATAACACTAATAAAAACGATCAGCTATTAAAAACAAGTCTTCACGGTTTAAAAGCCAAGAGAGAACTGCTTTTTAGAAGCATAAATTCAAAGACATCACGTTAATTAGCACAGCACCTAGCGTTGATTACTCGAATACCCCGAGAGATAAAAACGTGCGTGTAAAACTAGTCAAGCATGATAAAAATGATTAAATGATTAAAAGGTGCAAAAGGTTTAAACTCGTGTAAAATAAAAGGTGACAAACAAAAAGCGTAAAACAGCGTATTTAAATTGTATAAAAGGGTGTTGTTAAAAGTGTAAAAAAGGTGTACAAAAATGTGTAAAAGACATATATAAGAGTGTATAAAATCATAACAAAACAAACGAGCCCCCGTGCGCGTTACAGTAGTAACTTTACATTGGCGTTCTGTCCTTTTAAGGGTAAAAATTCATCAGGGACCTTTGGAAGCGACACTGGATATTCAGGCCATTTGCCCTCCACTTGCCATAGAAAGTCGGGTCCATTTAGCCATCGTCCGGATTGTGTCAGTAGTTTAGTGGTAAGTCCGCGAGTTGCGTCATCGGCGGGATTCAGTTCAGTAGGGACGAATTTCCACCGATTAATGTCTGCATGGCGCTCGATTTCGGCGATTCGGTTGGCAACAAACGTAGAAAACCGTTTCTTACAATTGTATATTGTCTGTAATACCGCGGAGGATTTTGTCCAAATGTTAATTGCCAGCTTGTTAACTTTAATTTCCTTCTAATTGGTCATGGCGGACGGCCAGAACGGCTTCCGTTAATTCTAGTCGTGGAATAGACATGGTGCTCATCGGAGCTACTCTGGCTTTTCTGATGAGAAACGAGCAATGTATATTTCCTTTAATATCAATAAAACGCAGATAAGACACTGCGCCATAAGCCACGGCAGATGCATCTGCAAAGTGATGAAGTTCAACATGAATAACTTTTTCCAGTGACGGTGGTTTAAAGCAGCGTTGGACTCTAACTTGTTCAAGTCCAGGTAATTCTTCGAGCCAGGTGATCCACTCATTTTCCTCTTCTTGGGAGAACTTTTCATCCCAGTTTAATCCTCGTTTACACAGTCTCTACCACAACAGTCTTCCTTTAATTAAGATGGGGGCCGCGAAACCCAGGGGGTCGTATATCGAGCTAACGATCGACAAAATTCCTCTTCTGGTTACTGGCTTCTTCTGTGGTGTAAAAATTCATCCGATTGGACTCTCCATTGCACACCAAGGACGCGCTCGTCCAAGCAAGCATCGACATTAAGAGAAGACGCGTTCTTGGCTCTTTCCTTTTCAGGAATCGTTTTCAGTACTTCCGCATTGTTAGACAACCATTTCGTTAGGTGGAATCCTGCACGAGCAAGTAGCTGTCGCAGATCAGTTACAAGCTTGGTAGCTTTCTCTATGTTCTCGACAGACACTAGGAGTCTTCGACGTAAAAGTTATTCTTGACCACATTCGCAGCCAAATCGTCGTAATCGTCTCCGTACACACGGGCGCATTCCTTTAAACAGAATGCCGCTCAGCTGGGTGACGACGTTGCACCAAACAAATGGACCAGCATCTGGTACACAGTCGGGTTATCTTGTAAATTGCCACCTTTCCACCAAAGAAAGCTCAGCATATCAGTATCCCTTGGATCGACTCTATTTGGTGGAACATTCCTTCCACGTCGGCCACTAGGACGATTTGGTTCTGACGAACGCGAGTCAGCACACCTATGAGACTGTTCGTTAAATCTGGTCCTTGCATCAGTACATCGTTTAGCAAAAGGCCATTATGTTTTGCTCCGCAATCAAACACCACACCCACTTTACCGGGCTTGCGTGGATGTACGACAGGGTGGTGGGGAATAAACCACCGTTTTCTAGAAGCGTGAATCTCAGTGGCGGGTACTTCCCGCGCATACCCCTTTTCAATGTATGACTGTACAGCATCAGTATATTGCACGTGTAGTTCGTCGTTTTTCAGTAAACGTCTCTTGGGACCATCAGCGCGCTTTTACGTCATCACGCGAATGTCAGGTAACTCACGAGCACAAGGTTTTTTCGGCAGTGGTAATTGGAAATTCCCATTTACCACAGAAACTGACTTTTTCATTAATTCATGGGCAATATCATCTTCTCTTGACGTTGGCAACGCAAGGACGGCCGTCGAATCATCAAAGCCAGTGTTCCATAGACGATTAATCAAATAGACGATTAATCAAACGTGATAAAGCGTCAGACGTCGTCGTTAAATTGTTCTGTATAGTGGTCGATGAACATGGCAATATGGAGGGGCCCATCAAAGACCAACCGAACGGCGTTTTCCACGCAACAGGTTTATCTCTTTTTCCTTTGAGGACTTTCTGTACCCACAACGCTTCAGGTACATCTATTCCGACGAGAAGGGTAACGGTGCCACCATCAACTTGTGGAAATTATATACCTTTCAGGTGACTCATTTCATCCGGTTAGGTCAGTAGTGATACCGTTGTACGTCGATTCAGCACAGAGGGTGGTCAGGGATATCTGTTTGGGAGTTTCTGTAATGCCAAGAGCGCTCGTTAGAGTACTGTTACATAACGTGGCCGAAGATCCGGAATCGAGAAAGGCGTAAGTCCGCACCTCGCGGTTCTTGTATCGGACGTTCACTGGTACCACGCACATGTATACGCCCTTCGCTTTGTACACTTCTGTATGATGGGACTGTGGACTTTCGGGGATTAGAGAAGAGCATGACGTCGCTGCTTTCGCTTGATCATCAGTTTTGTCGGGTTTGTAAACTCTGGTAAATCTGTTGTGGTGATACGTGCTTTTACATTCCCCACAGCATTCTGGCGACGGACAATCTGCCACACGGTGACCTCTTTGCAGGCACCGAAAACACAATCCTTTGACAGATGCCAACTCGCGTCGTTCGCGTACGTTCCTTTTCTTGAATTTAAAGCACTGTGGTAGCGCATGCTACTTGCCGCATAAATCGCACAAACTTGGTAATTGTTCTGTAATCTCGTGTAGGGTATTGAAGGCGGCCTCTTTCCGGTATCGTCCTGGCTCACGACTGTTCAAGCTTTCTCCATACAGAGAATTACAAATCTTCCATTGTCTTGCAACAAACGCAACGAGGTCTAGGAAGCCAGCGTCCCTGAACTTCTCCTCAGCAACGCAGACAGACCACTCGATCCACTTTGTCTGTAGGCTCTCAGGCAATTTGTTTATGATCGGTAAAAGGCAGTGCAGAGAGTAAATGCCCGCGTATTTACCGACGTCAGCAAGGGCACTCTTACATCTCTGCAGCAATATATCCAGTTTCAGCGACCGAAGCATCGATTCTCTTTATGTGCATCATGTCGTGGCATCGCACCCACCTCTGCAGCAATCGGTATGTGTTTCGTGGTGGGGTTGACGGCAATATTTTCGATGTGTGGAGTTGGGAGCTGCTCATCCCAAGAACGTAATTCAAGCTCGGCCAACTCTGCTTTGCGCTCAGCTTCTCTAGCCTCTAGTTCTGCACGCTCACGAGCACTTTCAGCGACCTGCTGTGCTTCAAGACGGGCTTTCTGAGCTTGGACATACGCTTTTCGTCGTTTTATACTTGACCTAGAACTCCTCGTCATATTGGACGACGTTGCTATGCTGGGAGCCTTTTCGGCACTTAGAAGCCATTCAGTAGCTCTCCCTTTGAATTCTAGTTGGCTTTGTACCACACATTGCAGAAGGGGATGGCCTAGGTCGTTTAAATCTTCTTACGAGTAAGCCTTTGGCGCGAGGATCATCAACTCGGCGTAAAGGCGCTCAATCTCAGTAATCAGCTCATTCAGTTTTGGACCAATGCTCGAGTCCGTCATCATAACTTCAGCGAGCATATATTTTTGCCGCAGGATAATTTCTATCCGGTCAAAGTCCTTTCTTTCGATAGATTCCATGTCAGCAACAGGAAAGATACAACGATAATAAAGATTACTGTGACGTAAACAGACAGTACCAGCAAAGCAAGTACAAATCGGTACAATAATAAGTTCGGTAGAAATCAGTAACAGTACATTCAAAATTCAGTAAGTAACAGTAAATTAATCAGTAAGTCAGTAATCAGTAGGCATAACAATAAATCATTAATCAGTAAGAATCAGAAAATTCAATATGGATCAGTTAAAAACTTATGTAAGGCCTCCGTTTAGTGCGACCTACTGTCACCTGAGTCCTTAACATGAAAACAGTTTAAACACGCTGATTTTTGATTTGCTCACTCCAGATATCACTTTGATTGATGGGTGATTGCTTTATTCACTGGATGGGCGTTCAGCGGTTTTCTATTACAAGAATTATACATAAATATACACATAACAAATATTAATGAACAATTAGCTCACCAACTGTTTTCCCGTAGGTCTAAATTCAGTAAGCAAATGTACGTGTTGTCTACAAGAATCAGTATAAAAAGGAAGAGAACCACGAGGTTGACGGAATTATAAACTACACTCATTGTGACCAGAAAAACCTCACAATAATAAACATCGACATTTTAAAAAACATTAATTATAAATCAAATTAGGGTTTACAGATGTTACACTTACGTTATAACTCGTCAACGTTTTCCCAATCACTAAAATCTGAATATATATTGATAAATTCCAAGTAAACAAAACGAACACACACTGTGAAAAATGACAGAATTGATCGCGCCATTTGGCTGCAAGGTGACAACCTAATCTAACAGTTATTTATGGCTTGGGAAATCTAGGAAACATCCGGATAAATGCCGTAACTATTAATACATATAACAGAATCCTGCAAAGGAAATTAGAAGAATTGCCGTTTTTCTTGAAGAAATTAATGAAGAAGATCTTTTAAATATCATTGAGGCCACGTCGTTTTCACATAATAAAAAAACAGAGCGACGAAATAAACAAAACCATGATTTTATTACGAAAAGGTAGAAATGTATACTACTCCTTAAAACCCTCCTTTAGTTTTTCATAGTATGTTAGAGCTTCAGTATTTTACTCAAAATGTTGTAAGATCAAAACTAGCGCTTGGGTTCTTTGGTTGGGTCATTAAAACCGGTGACGAACTTAATATCAGTCTAACGTGGCCGCTCGACTCCCAAAAATAATAATGTTTCATCCATTTCCCCCCTTAAGTACGTACGGTCGTGTGGCCGAATGGTTAACGCGACCGATACATATATCGACTTCTATATAAAAACGGTCCTAGTGACACGCCCATCTTGGGTTCGTAACTTGGATCAGTAAGTGGATAGACATACATATTCTTGTGTGGTCGACGGTTAACGCGACCGATTTATTTATCAATTTTATATCAAAAAATGGTTTTGGTGACAAGCCCATCATGGATTTCAAACTTAACCCGGTAAAAAAAATCTTGAAAAAGTCTTTTTCTTCTTTTATTACTATGCCTTGGTCGGGTACTGAAAAAATCACTTGGTTCATAGATACGCGATCAAAACCATATTTTATCTCCACAGTTATTTTTTTTTGCTTTTATTCAAGTCGCCTTTCAGTCGAATAGTTGTAGAAACTGGTCGCTAGCTAGTCGGTTGTGTCCTTGGACAAGGCACTTTACGGACATTGCCTGAACCCAGTGTATTAATTGGTTCTACCAAATTGAAGGAACGTGTCTATCATATACAACACACTGCAATAGCTCCGGTAACCCGACGATGGGCGCGAGGTGATCTGACGATTGCCCGTGTGTTAACCCCCTTGGTTTTCACATTCACGGGGATAAAGATGAATATCGTATCTTATCCTAAGTAATATTTGAAATGAGTTTTAAAGTGGATGACATTATTCTTATAATCGCTTCGGGAAATCCCAAGCGACAAAACAAAATCATTTTCGCATCTTTGGCTACGAATTTCCACAATTTCTCGTGACTAATGTATAGAGTTCGTGCAAGCGATTAAATCGGTTTCACTATTGAAGCGGAAATGACGTATGCTTAATACGTCATGGTATGCAACTAATTGTTTTGCTTAGTAACCATATGGGAATTTCCCAAGATTGATACCGGTACATTCACCACAGCAGAGGCCTCACAAGCCGAAGGATTTTATGTAATTTGGTCAAAGTTTGTTGTAACAAAATTTATTGGAGAGTTAGTTGGTTGGCTTGTTGTGGAAGGTATTCAATGTACGGAGCGATTTATATCGAAAGTTTGTTTCTAACTTAATTCGCAAAACTAGGATTTTTTTTCTTGCGGAAAAAACACATGGGTCTTGGTCGGAAATCTAATGCAAAATTAATAAAGGATCAAGTTGGCAACACAACTGGGTTTGATTCACTTAAATTTCGGTTTAAGAAAAGAATGTTAAACTTTCCATGAATGGGGGTGTTTGACCGACTATATAGTGCATTGAGTTTGGCGACGATAACCGACATAGCTATGTAATGATATATAAACTTAAAATAACCAGTATTTTTACTGAAATAACCAAGTGAATCAGATGGATTTCATGAAAACCGAATAATACT
>CH002254.1:0-12918 GCA_000149265.1 Ciona savignyi | reverse complement strand
AGTTTCCATAGTTTTAGTGAGCAGTTTCCCTTCTTTCCATCTGGTGCGGTTCCCACGTATAAAACGACATGAGACATCGGTCTTACGCAACCGGGACTGCGTATGTTTTATCAACGATGAAATATTACGGTCTTGTTAACCTTTCCAATTCTTCACAAAAAAGTAACAATTACGCGGACCTACCACAGGGACAAATTAATACGGTCGTGTGGCCGAATGGTTAACGCGAAAAACAGAGCGACGAAATAAAAAAAACATGATTTTTTTACGAAAAGGTAGAAATGTATACTACTCCTTAAAACCCTCCTTTAGTTTTTCATAGTCTGTTAGAGCTTCAGTATTTTACTCGAAATGTTGTAAGATCAAAACTAGCGCTTGGGTTCTTTGGTTGTGTCATTGAAACCGGTGACAAACTTAATATCAGTCTAATGTGGCCGCTCGACTCCCAAAAATAATAATGTTTCATCCATTTTCCCCCCTTAAGTATGTACGGGTCGTGTGGCCGAATGGTTAACGCGACCGATACATATATCGAATGCTATATAAAAACGGTCCTAGTGACAAGCCCATCATGCGGTTCGTAACTTGGATCAGTTAAAAAAATTACAGCCTAAGTGGATAGTAATCAATATTCTTTGTGTGGTGCGACGGTTAACGCGACCGATTTATTTATCAATTTTATATCAAAAAACTTAACGGACATTGCCTGAACCCAGCGGATTAATGGGTTCTACCAAATTGAAGGAACGTGTGAATCATACACAACACACTAAAATAGCTCCGGTAACCCGACGATGGGCGCGAGGTGATCTAACGATTGCCTGTGTGTTAACCTCCTTGGTTTTCCCATTCACGGGGATAAACATGAATATCGAATCCTATTCTAAAAAATGCGTATCCGATTATCGTAGGACAGACGTAAAAATATGGCTTATGCAATCACAAACACATTGTTATGTCGAACACACATTGTCACACTTGTTATTCTGATGTAATAATCGCAATAAACCATAGCTCTACGCCTATCATTATGTATTGTTGGGGCTAATATGTTATAATAATACTGTTTATTCATATATACATACATTCTTTATACGGTCATAGTGCAATACATTTTTGGATTTGAACAAGCTAATTGTCCTTACCTATAAACCTGTGTTGTATTACGTAACATAAAGTTCAAAAATTAACGAGGTAATGGTGTTTTGTGAAATTAAAGTTTACTAAGAAACTCTGCTAACACCCAATATTTACAAATACATGGCAATTCCTTCAGTAGATATGTTTAACACGTGATTTAGTTTTACACCTCAGTAAGTATATTGCAATAATTTTAAATAAGGTCGTTTTTACTTGCAAGTTTTATTTACAGACAAACTATAGTTTTATTGTAACCAAAGAAACGCACTTTAATTCGCTAAAGACGTTTGGCGTAGATTTTGGGAATACCCTTTGTTTACTAACGAGAAGTGTCCCTCGATTATCGTATCTGTTTATACAAGTATCGTTAGTCCCCATAATATAATCAATAAAGGCAGGTGTACATATATGGGTTTAATTTATATCATTACATGGCAATAACAAATGTTTGATATGCATGTTTGGCATAACAATATACGTGTGTGATTGTCTAAACCAGGCATGGGCAACATACGGCCTGTAAAGGGATTATGACCGACCCGCAGACTGTATCTAACCATACCCTGTAATTAAGATATTGAATGCTATTCATGTAATAATCCGTCCCACCAAGAACTTCATTTTCCCACATTCGTAGAGAAGTTACCCACTCCTGGTATTTAATCGATATTTTTACAATCAACCAAAACTCATTTTAGACCAGTTTGACTAAGTTTCCCTGATAAAATAATGCGTAATAGGTAAGATAATCGTGATAGGTATTATATATATATCGGTATATTGTTGCAGCTCCTATATATGACTGGTACGTTCTTTTAGTTTTATAAAAATCCAACAGTTCACTAGTTTTAGACGATGTCCGTCAAGTTCCTTACACACCAGCAGCTTGTGACCACTTTATGTTTACTTTGTGCAAACACGCATTTCTCTTTCTTTATTCTAACTTTACCTTGTGCAAACACTGTTTTCAATGGTCACAAATTATCTCTGTAAATTACGTAGAAGTTCCTTATTTTTTCAGAACGATTTAGAAACAAAGTTAGAATAAAGAAAGAGAAATGATGTTTTGCGGAATCGTTTTTTTGCCAAATATTGAAACTTAAGTTTTTGCTAACTATTGAAACTTAAGTTTTTGCTAACTATTGAAACTTAACTTTTTGCTAACTATTGAAACTTAAGTTTTTGCCAACTATTGAAACTTAAGTTTTTGCCAACTATTGAAACTTAAGTTTTTGCTAACTATGGAAAACTTTACTAAATCAATGTGAAATAACGATGTTATAAAGTACTAAAACATACCATTCGAGATTTATTTGTGCAACGATAAAAAGTTTTTAACTGAAAAACGTAAATCTGCGTCACGTTATTACATATGTCAGCGAATCGTGGAATAACGTGGGATTAATTTTTTATCTTTAGCACAATTAAAAAAAAAGTGATTTATGAAATGGTTGTATTTACAATCACACAGTACAGTAGTGTGGCCGAATAGTTAAAGCGACGGATACAAATCCCAAATTAAATACAAACAACGGCGGTAACATAATGGGTTCGAAACTGAGCTCGATACCAAAAATCTGTGTCACAGCCGTTCAAGCTTACAATGGCATTGCGCACAAGTGGTGATTGGTGGAATATGATGGAGTCGGGTGGGTGATTCCCAATCCTCACCGTCGATCCGCCGCTTCCATCTGGATAAACGCACATCAATATCGCAGTGTAGGTTGGGTCAGTTATCGGATAACCGGGATACCAATACCCAGTGAAATTGAAGGGTGCTTCACCGTTGCTTGTAGACATTACATTATTCTGAAAAATAAAGTTACCTTAATGACGTCATCAGACCACTCAGAGTTTTGACTACGGATATGACGTCATAAAAACCACACCAGTCATCGATAAAAAATATGAAAGGCATATTGCAAAGCATGATCATGTATTTTAGGTCCGATATAAAATCAACTGTTCTTTGGAATGGTGAGGGCAACACTAAAAAGTGAGAAAGAGGGAAACTGCTCGCTTAATCTATGAAAACTAATTTTAACTCTGCCCTAGACACTATTCTTAACCTCAGTACTTACCCTAACGTTAACCCTCTGTCCTTATACTAACCGTAACGCAGTATTGTTTATTTAAATGTGCAGTTTCCCCCTTTTCCTCCTTTTAGTTATGTTCTATTTGTAGTTAAATTGCAAAGGAGATTTTTGTACGTTTGATTTCTATTTCGGCCAGCATATTATACGGATCAATCGTTTTTCTAATGTGGGCATATCCCGACGCACGGAGAGTTTTACAGCAGACACGAATGTGTGCAGCAGACACGAATGTGTGCAGCAGACACTGTAAGTAATATTTCCCTAAATATGGCATTAATTAATTTATGTTTAAATAGAAATATTCGTGTTTTAAATGCAAATATAAATAATCAATGGTGTATCTTTCATACGTAAGAAAAGATAAAACGTATAATATACGAAGAGCTTCTACGAACCGTGTGGTTGTAATTCATTGCGAGCCAGAAGCTTGGCCATGTTCCACTGTTAAATATGGGCCCGACGTATTTCGCGACTGCGTCATACATGTTCTTGTCAACAATATCAACCAGAGTGGCGCCAGAGCGTTTGCAGAAGTTTTGAGCTTGAGTTCTAGTACTGCCCCCGACTAACTCAGACATCCATATGTATTTCTTATTCACAACGACGCCATCACCACCTGCCAAGGTGCGAGGTGCCGAGTAAAATATTTGGTGTGTGGAAAATTCAAAGTTAAAAAGGCAAAACAAAAAATACACGAAAAAGGTATATACCAGGTCCCCATATATACCAGTTTCGTTTTTTTTCTTGCTAAGATTCGACCCATGATAGGCGCATCTCCAAGTTACAATTTAGGGTAACGATAATCTGACCTTCCCACAGTTTTTGTGTTTTAATTTTGTTTTACCGAGCTAAGTTTCAATCCCATGATGGCCTCGTCGCTTGGAACGTTTTTGTATAGTAGTCGGTATATGTATCGGTCGCGATAACCATTCGGCCACACGACCGTACGCACTTCCCACATTGGTATCCAGCCGATTAGGATGGAATATTCGTATTTATCCCCGTGAATGGGAAAACCAAGGAGGTTAACACACGGGCAATCGTCAGATCACCTCGCGCCCATTGTCGGGTTACCGGAGCTATTGCAGTGTGTTGTATATGATAGACACGTTCCTTCACTTTGGTAGAACCTATTAATACGCTGGGTTCAGGCAATGTCCGTTAAGTGACTTGCCCAAAAACACAACCGATTAGCTAGCTAGCGACCAGTTTCGCACCTGCAACCTTTCGATTGAAAGGCGACGCACTTAACCGCTAGACCAACCGGTCGGACTTAGCTTATCCGATTTGTATTAAACACACACTGCTATATATTAATTCTGATATTACTTAATCGTATTCGTTCACAACAAACTCTGCCAACCTGAGTAAAAGATCCAGTCTACAACGAGTTTCGCTTCCCAACCTGCCGACTGATCAGTTCGCTCCAGCTCAACCGAAAAGCCATGAATGTCGATTTCAATTACTGTCGCTTTGAATCGCTGTGACACCGATGGGTCTTGGAGTCGGACTGTTGCGTTGACGAAAAAGGGTGCAGAATTCAAGCACATTTTGTAAGGAATAAATGCCATTTTGCGCGCATTATTTGATCCAGTATGGAGATCGTAGCTCCCCTTTGATGAAGTTAGCGGCTCTGGAAAATTCCGGGATAAAAATCACAAAATAAGTTTTTATCAAAGATCTTACCTGATTTAGAAATGTGTAAACCCAGAAAGCCGACCAACAGAACGAAGAAGAACATGATTATTTGATGAAACATGTTTGATTTGGTTTTCCGCTGAATGCAGAAACGAAAGTTCCTAATTTACACACGAGGTGTGAGCTATAAAACATAATAAGAAGGTTTGTGCCTGTTAAGGCTATAGGCGAACGATGAAAATGAGCTATAGTAGTTAGCCCGGCCGAAAAGCCTAATGACTTATTGCGGTTCTTTCGTTATACTAAAACTAAAAGTATCATTCATATATATATATACAATGAAAAATCTTCGGTAACCCGACAGCGGCACAAGGTTATCTGACGATTGTCCGTGTGATACCTACCCTCTCTTGGGTTTTCTCATTCACTCTGATAGAACCGAAATTTCTTACTCTGTCCCGAAAGACCTTTACCGGACTTTAACTGAACGTAGGACGTCTTTAGTAGAAATGCTGACTTGAAATTGTAACTCCATCAACAGCGAATCTGCGGTTATAATGTTTAAAACTAAATTTTGTAAAAACTATATCAGCTGTATCGAGTTTTAGTGACGGAAAACTAAACGAGTCCGAAATAAGGTCCTAGTCATAACGCACTTTCCTTAAATAGCAAAACTCCACGATATGATAATAAACCGCTCAATCTAGTGAGCACTAACTCAGGAAAACAGGAAACTGGAACAATCAGTTTCATGGCACAATCGACGACAAAAAGCACGATGCTTGCTGGGGAATTTACAGCTTTTCAGGAACATTATTGTTCCAACGAGTATTTAAAGATTGATTGACAACTGACGCACACCCGGTGATTGAAAGCACTGGAAATTACGTTCAATTTATAAATAGCAACGGTGTCTATATTAATGCGTTTTATTATTAATTGTCCGACCTATTAGCTTGGGGGGTTAGTGCGTAACCTTTCACCCGGAGAGCGTGAAAATGACAGTGGTGTCTTCAAATACCCCGTTTTACTCACGTACTGAACAAGTTAGTTGTTTGGTTAAGATTTTTCAACTAGATCACAAAACAGCTTTTATTTGTTATTCCGTGAATGGTGGTTGCTTTTTACACTGGGGAAGTTAAAACGTCACTGTAATGCTTCGATTGCTTTTGCATAACGACCCTGCAGAGAATTGAATATTTTTTAACTGAATGATTAATGACAGTAAGTATGTATGACGTGGAGGCAATAGAACGTTGTATGTTGGATAATACCATGACTAATTGTAAGATAATAAAGAATATTAGATTTATAGCATAGCAACGCCACTAAGGAAGATAAGATGACATTAAAAATAACCGTATAACATTAAATAAATTGACCTCACAAAAAGGGCTGTCACTCAAAATCTTGCCAACCAAACAAACATTGTGAAAACACCACTATTGTTACTCGGCAAAACACTCATAAAAACTAGAATGCCAACCACGTGTGAACGACCACTACTTTTAACGTTTTTAAAGCACAGTGTCCGATATATATCTCTGTATGCAGAAGGTTCCCTGGCTATCTTATCAACCTTGGTATATCTTATACAAAGTCTATAACGTATGTTTCTGCAAGCAGGCACTGATACGTTACCAATACAAACTTGATATTTATATTATCTATATGAACCCAACGGGTGGCATGCTTTTCCAAGCCCCCATGTCATATTTTATAAAAAAGAGTATAGTACGGTCGTGTGGTCGAATGGTTTTAACGCCACCGATAGCCTACATATACCGTCTCTTATACAAAAAACGGTCCTGGTGACCAGTCCATTATGGGTTCGAAACTTAGCTCTGTAAAAAAAGGCAGTCGTGCTTATTTTTGGGTCAAACCCTTGGAGGTGACCCACGGTTACGAATCCAGGCAAGGGTTGGAGAACCAGGAATCCTGGGTTCGAATTCAGACCATGGTTGGAGAACCAGGGATCCTGGGTTCGAATCCAGGCCAGGGTTGGAGAACCAGGGATCCTGGGTTCGAATCCATGCCAGGATTGGAGAACCAGAAATCCTGAGTTCGAATCCTGGCAAGGGTTACAGAACCATGGATCCTGGGTTCGAATCCAGGCCAGGGTTGGAAAATCAATAATCCTGGGCTTGAATCCATGCTTAGGGATCACGGTTTGATTATTTCCTGCCGCAACTTCAAAACCCGCGACGCTTTCCGTTCAAGTCACCGCGTCAATAGGTGTTGGTGACGTCAGCGAATTTGGATGAAATTTGTGCAGGAGGTATATTGTGGTACAGTAGTCTTAAATATGAGATGTATAAACTATAATAAATCGGCGTAGGGCATTTAAAAATTAGCAGAAAGATCATTGGCCATTTCAATATGTATGGCTCGAATGGTGAGGCAAGTGAATATACATCCGTATCTTTTAATTTCACTCCGGTTTTGCTTCACAGAGAACGGACCGAAGTAGTCAACCCCGACATGGCTAAAGGCAGGTTCGCCAGCCTATAGGCGCCCAGAAGGCAGTTCTGCCATAATCTGGTATCCAGGAACGGCGCTTCTTCTTTTGCACGGCAGACATTTCGTTAAGACTCGGCGAACGGCAACTCCAATTTTCAGTATCCAAAATCTCCCACGTAGCGCAAATAAGGTGTGTCCGTAACCAGAATGTCCCACACTCTGGTGGTATTCGTCGATGATCAAGTTCGTTACGTTAGAATAACATGGTAGAACAATCGGGTGTTTTGCGTACTCGACCGGTGCTTTATCAATACGACCGCCGACGCGCAGGACTCCATTTCTCAGTTAGGGGTTTAGTTTAGAAAGAGCAAGAATACAGTCCTCTTTCTTTATTTGCCTTTTGGAATCCAAAATAGAGATCGTTGATCCGAAATGTTTGCGCTGTTCATACTTTATTAGTTCAATTTCTGCACTTTCAAGCTCTTTCACGCTGAGCGAAGCCGTCAAATGACCTGCCGGTGGGCAGACATTGCTGTAATCTTTTGGAGTCAGGAACATCTTGTATCTAGACAGCCAAGCCGTTTCCTTTTTTTATCGATACCACGACGATAAGTGGCTAATCAAGCGATCAGTAATAAATTTAGTAACCATTTCATCAGTAGTAGTGTTGCAGATTTCTGATGGTTTCGCAGAACGCTGTCTTAACGGCCTACCGTCTGACCAATTACAAGGGCTTGCAACGTTTTCGCTTTATAAAAACACTTATAGTTAAGATACAAATATAACACTAATAAAAACGATCAGCTATTAAAAACAAGTCTTCACGGTTTAAAAGCCAAGAGAGAACTGCTTTTTAGAAGCATAAATTCAAAGACATCACGTTAATTAGCACATCACCTAGCGTTGATTACTCGAATACCCCGAGAGATAAAAACGTGCGTGTAAAACTAGTCCAGCAAGATAAAAATGATTAAATGATTAAATGATTAAATGATTAAAAGGTGCAAAAGGTTTAAACTCGTGTAAAATAAAAGGGGCAAACAAAAGGCGTAAAACAGTGTATTTAAATTGTATAAAAGGGTGTTGTTAAAAGTGTATAAAAGGTGTACAAAAATGTGTAAAAGACATATATAAGAGTGTATAAAATCATAACCAAACAAACGAGCCCCCGTGCGCGTTACACTCCCCCGACCAAATTCTGACCCACTCCTGTGGGTATTCCGCGTGTCAGTTTCGATTGTTGTCGAGGGGGGTAACGGGGCTTAGTGTTCTTTCCTCATCGGGGTAATAAGTTGGGCGTCTCGTCCTGCTCCGGAGACGTCCTCTGTATGTATTTCCTACCGCCACATCGGGGTTTAACAGATTCGCCACATCTATTTCTAATGGGTTCGCTTGTGGCGGTTCTTCCATCGTCATCATAGGTGCTGTGCTTGCTGGTACGATCCGTACTGGTGAATATCTTTGTGTCACCACGGGTGTAATGTGGTCGTCCTCTGATGGGGTGTTGTTTTCTTCCTCGTTTTGGTCCAAATGTGATTCTTCTCTGCAAAGTTTCAGTCGATTATAATGGACCAGTTGTGTGTTACCGGATTTGTCGCGTATAAAATAATTTAATTCTCCCTGTGTTCCCTCCACGATGTAGGGGCCCTTGTATGGCAGGTTAAATTTTCTACACTTTCCTTCTTTAATTACTGGATTTGTTAATACAACCTTATCGCCGACTTCGATTTGCGGACCAAATTGCTTGGTGTTGTAAATTTCCTCCATTCTAGCCCGTTGTTCGCGGAGAGTTTCTCTAACAACCTCTTCCGCCAAGACGAGTCGATTGCGCAAACCTTCCAACTGCACCCAGTGGGATGTGGTTTCTTTCACTTTCGGATCCTTGGCCATCAGATCTGCAGGTAGGCGAAGCGGACGACCTGTTAAAAGGTAGTGTGGGGAGATTCCGGTACTGTCATGGCGACTTGCATTGTAGGATGCGATTACCGCGGGTAGGGCTTCATCCCACCTTCTTTCGTCGCATTGAACGTAGTTCCTCAACATTGAAATAAGTGTTCTGTTGTTCCGTTCAACACCGCCGTTCCCAGCTGGGTGATAAGCTGTTGTGCGGGATTTCTTACTCCCCATTAACCGGAGCAACTCTTCAAAAAGTTTGCTTTCGAAATTTCCACCACGGTCCGAGTGTATCACATCTGGCACGCCATGTACAGTAAACCACCGGTGAAAGAGTAAACTCGCGGTTTTAGCCGCTGTTTGGTTTCGCATTGACCAAGCTCGCACGTATTTGGTGAAGATGTCACAGGCCACCAATATGTATTGATGCCCATTTCTTGTCAGAGGTAAAGGTCCCAAGACATCGATTTCGATTCTTTGCATTGGTTTCATTTCATCGGATGGTTTCAGTGGCGCACGAATTGTGGTCGTTGGTTTCTTGTTAAGAACGCATTGAAAACATTTCCTGCAGAAGTCTTCGACGGATTTTCTCCAATTTGGCCAATAAAATCGTTCTGCCACTTTGGAGGTAGTTTTCTGCACACCTAAATGAGCACCACCATGTTGTTGGTCGTGTAGTGAGGCTATAGTTTCGTGTACCAAAGCTTCCGGTACCAGCACTCGTTCCACTTCTACTCCAGGTTGAGTTAATGTCCCTGTCTTTATATAAATGACTTCTTGATGGAGCCGTAGCTTGGGAAACAGACTCCAGTAATGTCGGGTTTTGGTCGTGGATGACTTCACTTTTCGGTAAGCTGGTCTTACTCCGCGTTGAAGCCATTGAAACACTGGTTCTAAATCGAGGTCGTTTTGCTGTGCCTGACGCATGTCTTCCGCCGTGCGTCCTTTGCTTCGTTGCAAGTGCAAGCTGTTGATTTCAGCCCTTTCCTCGTGCCCATCTTGTTCTCGATTTACTTTGTAGGGACCAGCATCTTCCCCTTCGTAAATTCGGCTGAGCGCATCCGCGTTTGCGTGGTTCTTGCCTGGTCGGTGAAGCAGCTCAAAGTTGTATTCCGAGAGGTATTCTACCCATCTCGCACATTGTCCATACATTTCTCTCGACTTCCAGGGCCACCGAAGCGATGCGTGATCGGTCCGCAGGAGAAATTTCGAACCAAGCAAGTAGCATCGGAATAATTTCGTTGCGTGTATTACAGCCAGAAGCTCCTTTCGGGTGGTAGAGTAGTGCCTCTCAGCTTTGCTAAGAGTCCTACTGCCATATGCTACGACGTGTTCTTTTCCATCAACAATCTGTCCGAGGACGCAGCCCACCGCGGAGTCTAAAGCATCCGTATCTAAAATGAAAGGTTTGTTGAAATCTGGGTATTGCAAAACTGGTGATGTGGTCAGTCGTCGTTTCAGTGTTGTGAATGCTGCCTGACATTCGTCGTTCCATGCGAACCGTTTGTTTTTCTCGGTTAACTTATGAAGTGGCGCAGCTACAGCAGCATAATCTTTAACGAATTTTTGGTAGTAAGAGGTGAGCCCCACGAACTGCCTCACTTGCTTCACTGACTGTGGGACGGGCCACTTAGCTACCGATTGCACTTTCTTGGGATCGCATGAGATGCCTTCACTTGACACAATGTGCCCCAAAAAGTTGACTTGTTGTTGAAACAGCGAACACTTTGTTGGCTTTAGTGTGAGTCCTCTGCGTCGACAATCCGTGAAAGTACGTTGCCAAGTCTATCTAGGTGCTCTTCGAAGGTTCGAGCATAGACGATTATGTCGTCAAGGTACGCCAAAACATCTCTCCATTCCACTCCATTTAGGACGATTCGCATCAATCGTTGGAAACTTCCTGCTGCATTGCACAGCCCCATAGGCATTACGTTAAACTCAAATAGCCCCATGTGACTAGCGAAAGCAGTTTTTTCGCGAGACTCCGGTGACATCGGTATTTGCCAATACCCAGATTTTAAATCTAACGTTGAAAAGTAGGCGGAACCAGTCATCTCGTCCAAACTTTCGTCAATCCTGGGGATTGGATAACTATCTCTTTTAGTGACCTCGTTTACCTGACGATAATCGACACAGAACCGAGTCTCACTGGATTTCTTTTTAACGAGGACGATTGAACTTGACCATGGCGACGTGGAGGGTCGGATAAGCTTCTGATCCAGCATTTCTTGGACGATATCCTCGACCTTCTTCTTTGCGTGATGACCCATCCGCCTAGGTGCTTGTCGTACAGGCTTTACATTTCCTGTATCGATGTGGTGTTCAACTATGTCCGTGCGACCGAGGTCGTATCTGCTGGTGGAGAAGGCAGCTGAATAATGTTTAATAGTTGACAATGCGCGCATTTTCTGTTCGTGGGTTAATGCGGAGCTGATATTAATACCTTCGGTAATGGCCTGCCAGTGTTCGTCCGTGTCTCTCCGGTAATTTACTTCCTTGCTTTTCACGGATAAAATTTCCTTCGGTGAGGTCACGTCGGCGTACCGCTTGCAGCATGTGCATTTATCTACGGTTTTTGAATTGCCAAGTAGAACACATGTTTCGGGGATGTTGCATTCTGCATTTCCTTGTCCCGATACAGGAGTCAAGGACGCAATGCGCACGCCACTGCACAACTGAATAGCATCATCGGAAAGGTTTGCAATTCTTACCTTAACACGATTACCCTCGCAATTGGTGATGCAGTTCGCAGTCAGTAAGCCATACTTTTCTGTGAAACCTTCTAGTAGTTCTATAAGCACCGTCATATCAGGAACAGATTCGTTGTGATAATGTTTCAGCAACCAACCACACTAAAACTAGTGATTAGTCAGCTTTAACAAAAATAAACTAAACTGATGAGTTAAACCTTTAGAAAGTATTAGAGTCTAATATATGGGTTGTCTAATAATTTGACAATATGTATTCGTTTTCGTTTTTGAATAAATCACGCCAGATAAAGCCCCCCTGCGTTCGAATATAACAATTTATTATAATAGGCCTACACTTTTGGCACTATTAACTTTATTCATAGGATAGGATATTCATGTTTATCCCCGTGAATAGGAAAACGCAAGGGGGTTAACACACGGGCAATCGTCAGATCACCTCGCGCCCACCGTCGGGTTACCGGAGCTATTGCAGTGTGCTGTGTATGATAGACATGTTCCTTCAATTTGGTAGAACCCATTAATCCGCTGGGTTCAGGCAATGTCCGTAAAGTAGCGACCAGTTTCGCACCTACAACCTTTCGGCTGAAAAGCGACGCACTTGTGGGCTCGCGCTTTCTATTGTAGTTTACTGACCGGGGCGTTAGCTGAGCTTGGTTCGGTAGGCTGCCTAACGGTCTCTCGCGAGCTGCGCAGCGGAAAATCTACATTCCACAGAACGCCCACCAAATATTATGGTAGGCACGATTTATAATGTCTAGATCTTAAACTCGAAGTCTATAACTCTTGATTCACTTTGGTTGTATTCTGCGTCTCATTCAATATACGGTTTATTCTCGAAGCGAGTTACTTGGTACGTCACTTAGCATGACGCCAGTTGTATAGTCTAAGGTACGTTATACAGCATAACGCAAGTTATCTCAAGTACGTTATTGTAGGTTATAATGGGTTATATTACGTAATATTTATACTATTCAAATTTC
>CH002255.1:49170-67974 GCA_000149265.1 Ciona savignyi | reverse complement strand
AAAGGGTTTTACACAACCAAACAGCAATAAAATGGGGTCTTGTACATGGTGACCAGTCAACTGAACCCCTTACAACTGAACCCCTTACAACTGAGCCCCTACAACTGAACCCCTTTACAACTGAACCCCTTTTAACAGAACCCTTTTAACTGAAAAGAGGGTTCAGTTGTAAAGAGGTTCAATTGAAATGGGTTCAGCTGTAAAGGGGTTCAGTTTAAAGGGGTTCAGGTAAAAGGAGTTCAGTTGTAAGGGACTTAATTGTAGGGGTTCAGTTGTAAAGGGTTCAGTTGTAAGGGTTCAGTTGTAAGGGGTTCAGTTGTAAGGGGTTCAGTTGTCATGGAACCCTTGTACATAACCAGACAAGCAATAAAATGGGGTATTGTGCACAACCAAACAGCAATAATATGGGTTCTTGTACACAAGTGAACAAGCAATAAAATGGGGTCCTGTGCCCAACCAAACAGCAATAAAATGCAGTGTGTGCAATGTGCAAATACACAGGAATAAATTAAGATCAAGTCTATTTTTTAAACTTAGGTTTTCGTTTAAGTTGATGTCCATCTGCACTGCATATTTTCTTTGGTGTTAATATCAATTCGGAATCAGATCTGGTGTCAATGTAATTCTTTTTCGGAGAACCTGCATTGTATTATTTGATTATGCATATTCATGCAATCATGCATTTATAATTCTTACTTTGGTTCACATTATAAACAGAAGTGGAAGTAGACAATAGATGTAAACATTCTAAACAAATCTCATATTACCCAATTCTACCGGTATTTGTGCTTAAACAGACATTTTAAGAGTGAAATCTTGCTACATTTTGTATTTCATTCTGAAATAAATTTTCTCTATTTTAACAGCATACTAGTATTTATTTAACAATGTATAAAATCAATATACTTGTAAAAACTGGATAACCTACAATATAAAGTTCATGGTAAATATTCTACAAATTCAGATAATGATAGCCTAGCTACATAAAAATACGTACACATTCCAATTCTTTTCGCCAGATAAAACAAACGATCATATGGCCAACGTGCTTTGCATGTATCTCCGATTGCAATTTCATCAAAACTTTGAATCCCGCTTTAATCCACATGTTTTTAGATCTTTTAGCAAGAAGATGTCAATAATTTCATCATCTTCTAGAAATTTCACCCGGATAGATCTTGTAGTAACTGTTAAAACAAAATATCTCATAAAAATACAACATTGTTACTTGCTTAAGTGAAATAACTTAAGCATGAAACGTTGTATTCATGAACATTGCTAATGCAAAACTAATATTAGACTAGTATAGAGCATAGAATATTCAATCATGTAAATTTTATAATATTTACCACAGCATTCACTGTTACAAAATTATCATACCCTGTAAATGCTGTGCCAAGGCAGGAACGGTCGCATAAACCTGAATACTTTATATTCTTTACAAAATATTTAAAAACTTAACAATTTATACCCCACCCTTATATTAAACAGTATGATACCTCGAAGCATTGTGGATAGATTCATGTCAAGTTTGCAGTATAAATTACTAATCATTATTGATCAAAATTGAAAAAATGTATATCTACTGAAACTTCTCAAAAAAACTCTCATGTTACTAACTATCACCTTTCTACTGCGAAGTATAATACCTAAAAGTTGGCTTTTCAAGGGAGAGTCACATAAACCTAAATATAGTGAATTATTCAAAGATATCTAGTACAAATGAAAATTGAAAATGAATTACCATACTTAAAATATTATTTTATTTACAGCATAGGTACTGTAATAAATAGTATAATACCTAATGGTTGGCTTTTCAAGGGAGAGTCACATGAACCTAAATATATTGGATTATTTAAAGAGGTCTCATACAAATTTAAATTGAAAATAAATTATCATACTCAAAATATTATTTTATTAACAACATAGGTACTGTCATAAACAGTATAATACCTGATGGTTGGCTTTTCAAGGTAGAGTCATATGAACCTAAATATATTGGATTATTCAAAGAGGTCTAGTACAAATGTATATTGAAAATGAATTACCATACTCAAAATATTATTTAATTTACAGTACCATGTACTGTAAATAACCAGTATAATACCTGATGGTTGGCTTTTCAAGGAAGAGTCACATGAACCTAAATATATTGGATTATTTAAAGAGATCTAGTACAAATGTATACTGAAAATGAATTAACATACTCAAAATATTATTTTATTTACAACATAGGTACTGTCATAAACGGTATAATACCTGATGGTTGGCTTTTCATGGGAGAGTCACATGAACCTAAATATATTGGATTATTCAAAGAGATCTAGTACAAATGTATATTGTAAATGAATTACGTTACTCAAAATATTATTTTATTTACAACATAGGTACTGTAATAAACAGTATAATACCTGATGGTTGGCTTTTCAAGGGAGAGTCACATGGACCTGAATAATTAAGGATGTGGTAATTTTTACTCATACAAACAATTATAAAATGAACTAATGCCTAGGTATATACAACTATTTTTTTAAATAAATCCCTTTTTTGATTATTGTTATGAAACGCGATGATGTCATTTGCAACCTTTAAAAAATTTAAAATATAGCAATGAATTATAATATATATAGATTTATATTTAAGGATATGTAGGTAAATATTCACTCCATGAATTCATTTCTAAACAGACAAATTGTAAAAACACACTGAATATTTCTGAAACAAATTCTTACAATGTATACACACAAAAGTAATACATACCACAAGCAGCAGATTGCATAGCATAGCAGGCATTTTCCACAAGTTCCATGGGATGAGCAAAATTATACACTTGTTCCGCAACATTTAAGCTGTGACCCTCCGACCTTGCAACTGCCACTTGTATATCACGGGGCTGATGCCTCATGGCTGTAGTTATTATTTTGCATACTTCTGTTACTGTTAAGGGGATATTGAATATGCAATGAGACAAATTCTTGAAAATCCGGTTGAACTCTGCACTAGACATCCGCTTGATTAAACCATGTTTTGTGATCAGAGAAGGAAATGCGGGGTCATCGGGATCATCTATTTGGCTGTTTTTCATGAAATTCCATGCTTGTCTGGAAACTTGTTGTAAATCATCATATTCGTTAGAAGAAATCACTATGCAGCCATGACGGCATTTTTCTTTCTGTTTTTCTACCATTATGCATACATTGTTTCTCACTGTCTGATTGGGATTCTTTATTTCTTTTACATCCATACCTATGAATATACCAGGCCTGCAGCCTAATCTGCATATAATGCGGCTAAAAATGTCTGCATACATTTGCTCTAGTTGTCTTCTACCCACATGTTTTTCGCAATATAATTTTAAAACATCAGCCCTACCATGCTCTTCATATTTTAGAATTGCTTCGTAAGGATTTTGTAATGTTTTTAGCTTTTCCCTTGACTGATCTTTAACATATCTTTCACATTTTTCCTTTACTGTTCTTTGTCTGTTTAGCCAAGTTTTAACATGCAGCATTAACTTTTTTATAGATGCTGACTTGATTTTCGGAAACTCCATTCTAAAAAACTCCAAAAAATTGGTAAGTGTTGCAATATATACATACTCGGTTCCCGCAGAAAGTGTTTTCGTCTTATCCTTTATGTTGGAGTAGACTTTTTCTGGCCATTTCAAAGTTTCTATGTTTGGCACCATACTTCTAACTTGATTTGTATACGTATTTGCTGTTGCCTTGTCCACCTGTTTGCGTTTACCTACACCCATTGTATGTAAAGATTGATCATATTTTCTAATTATTGTTTCATAATTTGGTTTAGTTATACTACACTCTTGTGCTAGCTGTTTGAACTGGTGTGTATTCACTTTAATTTTATCACTGTGTTTTCTTTGGCAATGAGATTTTAACCCTGCAACTACCTTGTTGCAAAAGCAACATTTGAAACCTCTGTACTGTTTATATATGCCCATTTTGTCCTCCTTTGCCTTTGTGTCGTACAAGAATATTTCTTTGGGGAGGTCCGGGTGATACTTTGTGTAGTGATGGGTCACATTAATAAATGGTATATTGCAGTTTTCCACTGGGCAGTCTCTAACTCTTCTTTTACTTCTGAAATAAAATCATGCAAGTAGATCACAAAAGCCAAGATTGCATAAAAATTACATAGTACTGTAATCATAGTCACCTTCTGGACCAATGCCAGTACAAATACCAATAAAAATTACCAAAAATCTTAAAACTATAATAAGCCTTGTGAGCTGTACCCATCACTTTTTACAGTTTACCAAAATATTTATTAACCTTCAATCTCAAACTTTACCTATATAGTTAAGTATATTGGTTTATACCGTTAAGATGCAAACCTTTGTTGTCTGGTTGTACAATGCATTTGGTATTTCTCATTTGTTCGCTTATGTTGAATTCTAAAACATAATAAAATATATGTTGGTGTAACTAAAATTAGAATAACACAAGACCAAGCCATAATGAAGCAATCCAAGCTTGATTGGGTAGTGCATAAGCACTAGTTAATCCAACTTTAGTATCTAGAAAATCAAATGTAAACAACCACTGTTTGCAAACCACATTTATAATTGATCGTGCATACAGGCTTCTGCAACTCTACCACTGGGAGATTCCAACTATGTTATTTATAAAAAAAATATTGCATATATACCTGTTACAATGAGAAACGGAACTATGAGACTTTTTTTCATCGGCACTGAAATCGCTGTTGAAGCATAAATAAAAATAAAATATATATATATTGAAATATATACTGTGTTTGTATTTATTGACAATTTATAAAAATGGGGGCAATCCGTGTACAGAAAACTATTTGAACCCAGAATTAGACTAGCACTAGATCATATAACATTCATACATAACAATAATCTTGATCTTATTGAGACAAATTTAAAGTTAAATAGTTGATCACATAGCCTACTGATTCTCATTTATTAATTTAAATGGTCAATTAGTTGATCATATATATTTATAGTACAATTTTAAAGTATACCATTTTAACCTCCAGAAACCAATTTAACTTTATGTCTACCAACGTCAATATTCCAATAGGGTCGACCCCAAATTTCAGTATAAAAATCTAGATTATCCAGCTAAGTGGTTTAGGAAAAACATAACAAGGTTTTGATGTTCAACTTGATCATGTTGTGCTCAACTGTGGTTTGTGAACAGCTCCAACAACCGGACTGTCGTGTTATATAGTATTGAAACTGGATGCCTCCTTATAAATTCTGAAATTTAGTTACCTGCTAGAAGAAGCAAATCTCATTTTTGAACCTCGCTGTCGATTTCTGCCACGATTTCGACTTCTTGATCTGAACCTTGAAAAATAAAAGTACCGTAGACGGCAGGGACAGAGCTATATACTAAATATGTATGGTGCTTACGATGACAGAGATTCACTGCTAGAACTGGAAGATATTGTTTTCGATGAGCTGCTGAATTCGCCCTTAAATCTACACATAAAGTAGCAAATTAATTATACCAGAGTTGACCTAAATAAACAATAAACTAATTTAACCTACAGCGATGATACTTATAAATTTACTTTCTATTGACATCTGGACAATAATCGCTTAAAAATAAGTTTCATTTTAGAAACTACAATATAATAGGGGCATCGAGCGTGACATCCAAACTTATACCAAATGGTAATGAATGTTAGAATTAAAGCTTAGATGGTACAACACATTATCACATGATTGAGTGATCAGGAATAATTTCCTGTGCTAGGCAATTTGCATTGAAAAGGGGGGTTACCCAACCGTTTCATTCACCTGTAGTTGCAACTATGTTTCTTGAGATGACGATGACACCATTTCCGTTTTCGTTTCATATCTTCTTGGCCTCGAGATCTGGACCTTATATACAAAAATCATTCCAAACTTAATATATGTAGCATGATGTATAAAACGTCACACAGCAAGTATTTTATATTATTTACCAAGATTCGGAGCAGGAATACTCCGAAGTGGATGAAGAATAACTTCTATGTCTTTCAGATCTGTACAAATTTGTTTAATACATTTTAATACGTTTTTAATATGTGTATTATATTGCAATAGCATGATAAATGACAACCATTGACTTTTCATACAATTGATTTTAAAAGAGAGTTTGCAAAAGTGACAGCATTCTGCATGTTTTCTAAGTACGTTTAGATTTCATTAGGTGTCACTCTAAGTGGTTTTAAACACCATGTTGAATTAGGCAATTGTGATTTGTCATAATAGATATTTTTGATTATAAAAATACTTCCACATTTAAAAAACCTTAAAACATTGTTCTGGGTACTTTAATCTTTAAATAAGATAATAAAAAATCATGAAAATTAATAGGCACATCGCCAATATGCTGAAAATACCTTTCACATCTCTTTTCTTTAAACTTGGATTGTCTGTGCCTAAAATATATCAAAATATTTTATAGCATGTAGGCAAAGTATATATATGAACGACTGTAAAATGCCTTTAAAATTGGTAAGTTCTAATTTTTCGAAATTAAGGCAGTAGCTTTCTGCAGTACTACATATAATAAATATATGTTCTGAAATAGTAATTCCGAGTGGCCAAGTAGCTTAGTGGGTTAGTGCTTCGCCTTCCAGCCGAAAGGTTAAAGGATCTGAAACCAGCCGCTAGCTAGACAATTGTGTTCTTAGGCAAGGCACTTAGCGGACATCTTAGGCAAGGCACTTAGCGGACAGCCTGAACCCATTGGATTGATGAGTTCTACATTTCAAGCATATATAACACTGCAATAACCCGGTAACCCGACGGTGGGTGCGAGGTAAGCTGATGATTGCCTGTATGATAACTCTTGCGCGTTTTCATATTCACAGAAATAAAACATGAATATCCTATAAATAGTAACGTAGCAAATAAAAAGGGTGCAGTTCTATTTTAAAGAAATACAACACATATATGGTTTAGTCGGTCTTTGCGCAAGGCAATTAGCGGTCATCCCCTGAACCCAGTGAATTATTAGATGGCCCTAAAACAGCAGCAGCGTCTCGATCATATACAATACACTGCAACTACTCAAGTAACCCGACGGTGGGCATGAGGTAATATGGCAATTGTCTGTGTTATAACGCTCCCTGTGATTTTCCATCTGCGGTAATAAACACAAGTATCCTGTCCTTATATGTGTGAAAGTGTAGCGAGCGAACTTGAATTCACATGCAATTATGACGGCACATGAGGTATCTTTTATATTTCGCTTGGTAACACTCAGATAAGAATCACTGTTAGCCAGTCCCTTACTAATGTAAACCAGCTGCTG
This sequence comes from Ciona savignyi, assembly GCA_000149265.1. Lineage (NCBI taxonomy): Eukaryota > Metazoa > Chordata > Ascidiacea > Phlebobranchia > Cionidae > Ciona > Ciona savignyi. The sequence goes on along the minus strand of CH002255.1, from coordinate 60,676 downwards.
TGGCCTGCGCCCATGAAAACTCCCAGGCACTCCTCGCATAACTAAACATTATCATAAAAACTCACCTTTCACTTTCTTCTGTTGAACTCATTTCTACGTTGTGTGAAATATAGGTTAAACACCAGTATGCACAAGTCTGCAAAAATAATAAAGTAATTTATTGCAATAGTAGAAGCTGTAACCTGATAACCGTATTTTATGGTTAAATAAGCTTTCTTCGGAATGCTAGTTTCCTTCTAGTTCTAGCTTACATCAGAAAACTATTGCAACGTCAACGTTTATAGTTTAACCTTAATCAATTTGTTAGCTTTTGTCATCATATATGCAGCTAATGTTTAACATGAATCTAATATCTACACCAAGTTATACTGCCTATGTTAAATCATAAAAAGATTGATTTGCCATAAACCAAAATCCGTCTGTCATTACAAAATACAAACCAGGAACCACGAGGACATAACTAAAAGGCGGAAATGTGCAATTACGGAAATACGGAACTTTATACTGAACTTTAGCCCACTCTAACGACCGTGAGTTTAAAAGAACACGAAGGATTTTTTAACTAAAAACTAATCCACCTAAAGGCATTAGGATTTACGGAGTATTCTTAACCAGCTTTTCATTTAATTTCCGCATTTCCGTAGTTCCGTATTTTCGCCATTCGACATTAACTGGAACACGAGGTAGTAAAAACAGATCATAATGGTGCTTGTGTTTAAACAAGTACCAACAAAAAAAGGAAAAAAATGTTTGTTTCTTTTCATTTACTTCTCTTTTTATCTCTTTTAAGTCTCACTTTCTTTCCCCCTTAACATCATGTCGAAATTCCAACATTCAATTTCAATAGGTATTCTTCATTTCGTGAGCATTGTTTGCACGTGAAATGTTATTAACTTAAAAATATCATCCTAGATATTTCTTGTGAAATATAACAAAACAATGACATATTCTTAAACAAGATATAAATTGTACTAAACGGTTAAAAACTGTTGTACAGTGCAGAACCTTTTCTTGCTATTCGAACGACAAATACTGGGGACAGTACAACACATAAACAATTAAATTATTTACCTCCAGAATGAACTTCAATCGATAAAATCACTGCACCAAAAATGTAATGCCATCGCGACTTGAGTTTGCTGCCCCTATAAACATGTATAACAAAGAGTTTATCAGCACGACTTTTGTCTTTGTACGTCAAATATACAATACAATATGCTACAGATAACGAAAAGATTGGGTATGTGACTTTTGGATGTCGTGTAAGCTACTCGCGTTAATCGGTTGCCTTTGAAAAGTAAATGATACACAGTTATTTAATGGGAACCAATTCACAAATGTGTTATCCAACCATTAACCAATTCGTATGCAATTGCTGCAACAAATCATTGATTTAGGTATATCAAAGTGGTTAGATATCAAACCATAGCAAACATAAGAATTTCGCTTGAAACAGCTTTGATATACCTAAATCAACGAATTGTTGTAGTAAATGCATGGAAATAGGTAGATGGTTGGGTAACACACTTGTAAACTTATATCCAAAAAATGAATCCTATATTCCGTTTACTTTTCTAACGCGCGCCACCAAAGCACTCATACCACGACTAATTAGCAATATGTTCGCTTTGGCTAGAGATGAAACATCTTTGATATATCTAAATGGACAATTAGTTGCAGTAAGTGCATGTAAATTGGTAGACAGTCCCGGTGCTAGGAACCGCGGGGCCCAATTAGAAACGTGATGGCGGGGCCCCTACTCTTCATAGCCAAATTGATGGGTGTTTATATATCATACATACCAGTACATACAAACTACAAAAATAGACATTTAATACTTGCTATAAAACAAATTAAAGGTAATGTGGATGCTTTTTTACGATATATTGTTTTACTTCCAAACATATATATTGTTTAGCAACAATATTCATTATGACGTAACAGGCAGACACAAAAATTGAATTTGACGTATTACGATGCATAACAAATTGAAATTATGAGAAAGAATGTTATTTCACTTTTTATTTTACGTTTCAGTAGTATTTTAAACCTCGTAATGCAGAAAGACCCCGCTAGCGGGGCCCCTTCAAGGTGCGGGGCATAATTTGATCTAATCGGTCAAATCGGCCTAAAACCGGTGAATGATTGGGTAACACACTTTTAAACTTGTTTACGAAAAATTAACCCTATATTCCGTTTACTTTTCTAACGCGCGCCAATAACGAACTCATACCAAGTCAAATTATCAATATGTTCGCTATGGGTTGAGATGAAACAGCTTTGATATATCTAAATCGACGATATGTTGTAGTAAGTACACAAGAATTGGTAGATGGTTGGGTAACACACTTGTAAACTTATATCCAAATAAGGAACCTTATATTCCATTTACTTTTCTAACGCGCGCCACTAACGCACTCATATCACGTCTAATTATCAATATGTTCGCTTTGGGTAGAGATGAAAAAGCTTTGATATATCTGAATCGACGGTTTGTTGTAGTTATGTAGTAAGTGCATGAAAATTGGTAGATGATTGGGTAACACACTTTTAAACTTGTATACGAAAAATTAACCCTATATTCCGATTACTTTTCTAACGCGCGCCACTAACGCACTCATACCACGTCCAATTCTCAATATGTTCGCTTTTGGTAGAGATGAAACAGCTTTGATATATCTAAATCGACGATTTGTTGTAGTAAGTGCATAAAAATTGGTACATGGTTGGGCAACACACGTTTAAACTTGTTTACGAAAAATTAACCCTATATTCCGTTTACTTTTCTAACGCGCTACTAACGCACTCATACCACGTCAAATTCTCAGATATGTTCGCTTTGGGTAGAGATCGAAACAGCTTTGATATATCTAAATCGACGATTTGTTGTAGCAAGTGCATGAAAATTGGTAAATGGTTGGGTAACACACTTGTAAACCTATATCCAAAAAATGAACCCTATATTCCATTTACTTTTCTAACGCGCGCCACTAACGCCCTCATATCACGTCAAATTATCAATATGTTCGCTTTGGGTTAAAAAGAAACAGCTTTGATATATCTAAATCGACGATTTGTTGTAGTAAGTGCATGAAAATTGGTAAATGATTGGGTAACACACTTTTAAACGTGTATACGAAAAATTAACCCTATATTTCGTTTACTTTTCTAACGCGCGCCACTAACGCACTCATACCACGTACAATTCTCAATATGTTCGCTTTTGGTAGAGATGAAACAGCTTTGATATATCTAAATCGACGATTTGTTGCAGTAAGTGCATGAAAATTGGTAGATGGATGGGTAACACACTTGTTAACTTATATCCAAATAAGAAACCTTATATTCCATTTCCCCTCTAACGCGCGCCACTAACGCACTCATATCACGTCTAATTATCAATATGTTCGCTTTGGGTAGAGATGAAAAAGCTTTGATATATCTAAATCGACGATTTGTTGTAGTAAGTGCATGAAAATTGGTAGATGATTGGGTAACACACTTTTAAACTTGTATACGAAAAATTAACCCTATATTCCGTTTACTTTTCTAACGCGCGCCACTAACGGACTCATATCACGTCAAATTATCAATATGTTCGCTTTGTGTAGATATAAAACAGCTTTGATATATGTAAATCGACGATTTGTTGTAGTAAGTGCATGAAAATTGGTAAATGATGGGGAAACACACTTTTAAACGTGTATACGAAAAATTAACCCTATATTTCGTTTACTTTTCTAACGCGCGCCACTAACGCACTCATACCACGTCCAATTGTCAATATGTTCGCTTTTGGTAGAGACGAAACAGCTTTGATATATCTAAATCGACGATGTGTTGCAGTAAGTGCATGAAAATTGGTAGATGGTGGGGTAACACACTTGTTAACTTATATCCAAATAAGAAGCCTTATATTGCCGTTTACTTTTCTAACGCGCGCCAGCCAAAGCACTCATACCACGTCTAATTAGCAATATGTTCGCTTTGGGTAGAGATGAAACATCTTTGATATATCTAAATGGACAATTAGTTGCAGTAAGTGCATGTAAATTGGTAGACAGTCCCGGTGCTAGGAACCGCGGGGCCCAATTATGAAATGTGATGGCGGGGCCCCTACTCTTCATAGCCAAATTGATGGGTGTTTATATATCATACATACCAGTACATACAAACTACAAAAATAGACATTTAATACTTGCTATAAAACAAATTAAAGGTAATGTGGATGCTTTTTCACGATATATTGTTTTACTTCCAAACATATATATTGTTTAGCAACAATATTCATTATGACGAACCAGGCAGACACAAAAATTGAATTTTACGTATTACGATGCATAACAAATTGATATTATGAGAAAGAATGTTATTTCACTTTTTATTTTACGTTTCAGTAGTATTTTAAACCTCGTAATGCAGAAAGACCCCGCCTAGCGCGGGGCCCCTTCAAGGTGCGGGGCCCAATTTGATCTAATCGGTCAAATCGGCCTAAAACCGGCCCTGTTGGTAGATGGTTGGGTAACACACTTGTAAACTTCTATCCAAAAAAAGGACCCTATATTCCGATTACTTTTCTAACGCGCGCCACTAACGCACTCATAACACGTCAAATTATCAATATCTTCGCTTTGGGTAGAGATGAAACAGCTTTGATATATCTAAATCGACGATTTGTTGTAGCAAGTGCATGAAAATTGGTAGATGGTTGGGTAACACACTTGTAAACCTATATCCAAAAAATGAACCCTTTATTCCATTTACTTTTCTAACGCGCGCCACTAACGCCCTCATACCACGTTAAATTATCAATATCTTCGCTTTGGGATGAGATGAAACAGCTTTGATATCTTAATCGACGATTTGTTGTATTAAGTGCATGAAAATTGGTAGATGATTGGGTAACACAATTGTAAACTTATATCCAAATAATGAACCTTATATTCCCTTTACTTTTCTAACGCGCGCCACTAACGCACTCATATCACGTCAAATTATCAATATGTTCGCTGTGGGTTAAAATGAAACAGCTTTGATATATCTAAATCGACGATTTTTTGTAGTAAGTGCATGAAAATTGGTAAATGATTGGGTAACACACTTTTAAACGTGTATACGAAAAATTAACCCTATATTCCGTTTACTTTTCTAACGCGCGCCACTAACGCACTCCTACCACGTCCAATTCCCAATATGTTCGCTTTTGGTAGAGATGAAACCGCTTTGATATACCTAAATCAACGATTTGTTGTAGTAAATACATGGAAATAGGTAGATGGTTGGGTAACACACTTGTTAACTTATATCCAAAAAATGAATCCTATATTCCGTTTACTTTTCTAACGCGCGCCACCAAAGCACTCATACCACGTCTAATTATCAATATGTTCGCTTTGGGTACAGAAGAAACATCTTTGATATATCTAAATGGACAATTAGTTGCAGTAAGTGCATGTAAATTGGTAGATGTTTGGGTAACACACTTGTAAACTTCTATCCAAAAAAAGGACCCTATATTCCGATTACTTTTCTAATGCGCGACACTAACGCACTCATAACACGTCAAATTGTCAATATCTTCGCTTTGGGTAGAGATGAAACAGCTTTGATATATCTAAATCGACGATTTGTTGTAGTAAGTGCATGAAAATTGGTACATGGTTGGGTAACATACGTTTAAACTTGTATACGAAAAATTAACCCTTTATTCCGTTTACTTTTCTAACGCGCGCCGACAACGAACTCATACCAAGTCAAATTATCAATATGTTCGCTATGGGTTGAGATGAAACAACTTTTATATATCTAAATCCGCGATATGTTGTGGTAAGTACATAAGAATTGGTAGATGGTTGGGTAACACACTTGTAAACTTATATCCAAATAAGGAACCTTATATTCCGTTTACTTTTTTAACGCGCGCCACTAACGCTCTCATATCACGTCTAATTATCAATATGTTCGCTTTGGGTAGAGATAAAAAAGCTTTGATATATCTGAATCGACGATTTGTTGTAGTAAGTGCATGAAAATTGGTAGATGATTGGGTAACACACTTTTAAACTTGTATACGAAAAATTTACCCTATATTCCGTTTACTTTTCTAACGCGCGCCACTAACGCCCTCATACCACGTCCAATTCTCAATATGTTCGCTTTTGGTAGAGATGAAACAGCTTTGATATATCTGAATCGACGATTTGTTGTAGGAAGTAGATGAAAATTGGTACATGGTTGGGTAACACACGTTTAAACTTGTATACGAAAAAGTAACCCTATATTTCGTTTACTTTTTCTAACGCGCGCCACTAACGCACTCATACCACGTCAAATTATCAATATGTTCGCTTTGGGTAGAGATGAAACAGCTTTGATATATCTAAATCGACGATTAGTTGTAGCAAGTGCATGAAAATTGGTAGATGGTTGGGTAACACACTTGTAAACCTATATCCAAAAAATGAACGCTATATTCCGTTTACTTTTCTAACGCGCGCCACTAACGCACTCATATCACGTCAAATTATCAATATGTTCGCTTTGGGTAGAGATGAAAGAGCTTTGATATCTTAATCGACGATTTGTTGTATTAAGTGCATGAAAATTGGTAGATGATTGGGTAACACAATTGTAAACTTATATCCAAATAATGAACCTCATATTCCCTTTACTTTTCTAACGCGCGCCACTAACGCCCTCATATCACGTCAAATTATCAATATGTTCGCTTTGGGTAAAAAAGAAACAGCTTTGATATATCTAAATCGACGATTTGTTGTAGTAAGTGCATGAAAATTGGTAAATGATTGGGTAACACACTTTTAAACGTGTATACGAAAAATTAACCCTATATTTCGTTTACTTTTCTAACGCGCTTCACTAACGCACTCATACCACGTCCAATTCTCAATATGTTCGCTTTTGGTAGAGATGAAACAGCTTTGATATATCTAAATCGACGATTTGTTGCAGTAAGTGCATGAAAATTGGTAGATGGTTGGGTAACACACTTGTTAACTTATATCCAAATAAGAAACCTTATATTCCGATTACTTTTCTAACGCGCGCCACTAACGCACTCATACCACGTCCAATTCTCAATATGTTCGCTTTTGGTAGAGATGAAACAGCTTTGATATATCTGAATCGACGATTTGTTGTAGTAAGTGCATAAAAATTGGTACATGGTTGGGTAACACAGGTTTAAACTTGTTTACGAAAAATTAACCCTATATTCCGTTTACTTTTCTAACGCGCTACTAACGCACTCATACCACGTCAAATTATCAATATGTTCGCTTTTGGTAGAGATGAAACAGCTTTGATATATCTAAATCGACGATTTGTTGCAGTAAGTGCATGAAAATTGGTAGATGGTTGGGTAACACACTTGTAAACCTATATCCAAAAAATGAACCTCATATTCCATTTACTTTTCTAACGCGCGCCACTAACGCCCTCATACCACGTTAAATTATCAATATCTTCGCTTTGGGATTAGATGAAACAGCTTTGATATCTTAATCGACGATTTGTTGTATTAAGTGCATGAAAATTGGTAGATGGTTGGGTAACACACTTGTTAACTTATATCCAAATAAGAAACCTTATATTCCGATTACTTTTCTAACGCGCGCCACTAACGCACTCATACCACGTCCAATTCTCAATATGTTCGCTTTTGGTAGAGATGAAACAGCTTTGATATATCTAAATCGACGATTTGTTGTAATAAGTGCATGAAAATTGGTACATGGTTGGGTAACATACGTTTAAACTTGTATACGAAAAATTAACCCTTTATTCCGTTTACTTTTCTAACGCGCGCCACTAACGCACTCATACCACGTCAAATTATCAATATGTTCGCTTTGGGTAAAGATGAAACAGCTTTGATATACCTAAATCAACGATTTGTTGTAGTAAATGCATGGAAATAGGTAGATGGTTGGGTAACACACTTGTAAACTTATATCAAAAAAATGAATCCTATATTCCGTTTACTTTTCTAACGCGCGCCACCAAAGCACTCATACCACGTCTAATTAGCAATATGTTCGCTTTGGGTAGAGATGAAACATCTTTGATATATCTAAATGGACAATTAGTTGCAGTAAGTGCATGTAACTTGGTAGATGGTTTGGTAACACACTTGTAAACTTCTATCCAAAAAAAGGACCCTATATTCCGATTACTTTTCTAACGCGCGCCACTAACGCACTCATAACACGTCAAATTATCAATATCTTCTCTTTGGGTAGAGATGAAACAGCTTTGATATATCTAAATCGACGATTTGTTGTGGTAAGTGCATGGAAATTGGTGGATGATTGGGTAACACACTTTTAAACTTGAATACGAAAAATTAACCCTATATTCCGTTTACTTTTCTAACGCGCGCCAATAACGAACTCATACCAAGTCAAATTATCAATATGTTCGCTATGGGTTGAGATGAAACAGCTTTGATATATCTAAATCCACGATATGTTGTAGTAAGTACATAAGAATTGGTAGATGGTTGGGTAACACACTTGTAAACTTATATCCAAATAAGGAACCTTATATTCCGTTTACTTTTCTAACGCGCGCCACTAACGCTCTCATATCACGTCTAATTATCAATATGTTCCCTTTGGGTAGAGATAAAAAAGCTTTGATATATCTGAATCGACGATTTGTTGTAGTAAGTGCATGAAAATTGGTAGATGATTGGGTAACACACTTTTAAACTTGTATACGAAAAATTTACCCTATATTCCGTTTACTTTTCTAACGCGCGCCACTAACGCACTCATACCACGTCAAATTATCAATATGTTCGCTTTGGGTAGAGATGAAACAGCTTTGATATATCTAAATCGACGATTTGTTGTAGTAAGTAGATGAAAATTGGTACATGGTTGGGTAACACACGTTTAAACTTGTATACGAAAAGTTAACCCTATATTTCGTTTACTTTTTCTAACGCGCGCCACTAACGCACTCATACCACGTCAAATTATCAATATGTTCGCTTTGGGTAGAGATGAAACAGCTTTGATATATCTAAATCGACGATTAGTTGTAGCAAGTGCATGAAAATTGGTAGATGGTTGGGAAACACACTTGTAAACCTATATCCAAAAAATGAACGCTATATTCCGTTTACTTTTCTAACGCGCGCCACTAACGCACTCATATCACGTCAAATTATCAATATGTTCGCTTTGGGTAGAGATGAAACAGCTTTGATATCTTTATCGACGATATGTTGTAGTAAGTGCATGAAAATTGGTAAATGATTGGGTAACACACTTTTAAACGTGTATACGAAAAATTAACCGTATATAACCGAAACTTATATCCAAATAAGGAACCTTATATTCCGTTTACTTTTCTAACGCGCGCCACTAACGCTCTCATATCACGTCTAATTATCCATATGTTCGCTTTGGGTAGAGAAAAAAAAGCTTTGATATATCTGAATCGACGATTTGTTGTAGTAAGTGCATGAAAATTGGTAGATGATTGGGTAACACACTTTTAAACTTGTATACGAAAAATTAACCCTATATTCCGTTTACTTTTCTAACGCGCGCCACTAACGCACTCAGACCACGTCAAATTATCAATATGTTCGCTTTGGGTAGAGATGAAACAGCTTTGATATATCTAAATCGACGATTTGTTGTAGTAAGTAGATGAAAATTGGTACATGGTTGGGTAACACACGTTTAAACTTGTATACGAAAAATTAACCCTATATTCCGTTTACTTTTCTAACGCGCGCCACTAACGCACTCATACCACGTCAAATTATCAATATGTTCGCTTTGGGTAGAGATGAAACAGCTTTGATATATCTAAATCGACGATTAGTTGTAGCAAGTGCATGAAAATTGGTAGATGGTTGGGTAACACACTTGTAAACCTATATCCAAAAAATGAACGCTATATTCCGTTTACTTTTCTAACGCGCGCCACTAACGCACTCATTCCACGTCAAATTATTAATATGTTCGCTTTCGGTTAAAAAGAAACAACTTTGATATACCTTAATCGACGATTTTTTGTAGTAAGTGCATAAAAATTGCTAGATGATTGCCTAACACACTTGTAAACTTGTATCCAAAAAAGTAACCCTATATTCTGTTTACTTTTTCTAACGCGCGCCACTAACGCTCCCACATTATGTCAAATTCTCAATACGTTCGCTTTGGATTGAAATGAAGCAACTTTGATATGCCTAAATCAACGATTTGTTGTAGTGAGTGCATAAAAATTGGTCGATGGTTAGTTAACACACTTGTAAACTTGTATCCAAATAATTAACCTTATATTCCGTTTTCTTTTCTAACGCGCGCCACTATCGCACTCATATCACGTCAAATTATAAATACGTTCGCTTTGGGTTGAAATGAAACAGCTTTGATATACCTAAATCAACGATTTGCTGTACTAAGTGCATGAAAATTGGTTCATGGTTGGGTAACATACGTTTAAACTTGTATACGAAAAATTAACCCTTTATTCCGTTTACTTTTCTAACGCGCGCCACTAACGCACTCATACCACGTCAAATTATCAATATGTTCGCTTTGGGTAAAGATGAAACAGCTTTGTTATACCTAAATCAACGATTTGTTGTAGTAAATGCATGGAAATAGGTAGATGGTTGGGTAACACACTTGTTAACTTATATCCAAAAAATGAATCCTATATTCCGTTTACTTTTCTAACGCGCGCCACCAAAGCACTCATACCACGTCTAATTAGCAATATGTTCGCTTTGGGTAGAGATGAAACATCTTTGATATATCTAAATGGACAATTAGTTGCAGTAAGTGCATGTAAATAGGTAGATGGTTGGGTAACACACTTTTAAACTTGAATACGAAAAATTAACCCTATATTCCGTTTACTTTTCTAACGCGCGCCACTAACGCACTCAGACCACGTCCAGTTCCCAATATGTTCGGTTTTGGTAGAGATGAAACAGCTTTGATATATCTAAATCGACGATTTGTTGTAGGAAGTAGTTGAAAATTGGTACATGGTTGGGTAACACACGTTTAAACTTGTATACGAAAAATTAACCCTATATTCCGTTTACTTTTCTAACGCGCGCCAATAACGAACTCATACCAAGTCAAATTATCAATATGTTCGCTATGGGTTGAGATGAAACAACTTTGATATATCTAAATCCACGATATGTTGTGGTAAGTACATAAGAATTGGTAGATGGTTGGGTAACACACTTGTAAACTTATTTCCAAATAAGGAACCTTATAATCCGTTTACTTTTTTAAAGCGCGCCACTAACGCTCTCATATCACGTCTAATTATCAATATGTTCGCTTTGGGTAGAGATAAAAAAGCTTTGATATATCTGAATCGACGATTTGTTGTAGTAAGTGCATGAAAAGTGGTAGATGATTGGGTAACACACTTTTAAACTTGTATACGAAAAATTTACCCTATATTCCGTTTACTTTTCTACCGCGCGCCACTAACGCACTCA
>CH002257.1:67878-87623 GCA_000149265.1 Ciona savignyi | reverse complement strand
GCGATTCCATTACCCTTTCTGGTAGTATGTCGGAGCCACAACCCATGCCTGTCAAACCTTTGACGAAAAAAAAAAAAAGAAAAAAAAAACGGACAAAAACAATATGTGTCCCATTTTTTCAAATGGGACCCATAATAACTATTGCCTAAAAACTAAAAATGATTTTGCACTTTTTTATACTCAATATTTTTTCACATAGGTACAATGTTAAATTTTTTTAATTTTCAAAAAATGTGTTTTTATGTTATAAAAAGTTGGGAAATGAATAAAGAAATCAGGGTTAGGCATTTTTAAAGAAAAAAAATAAACAGAAAAAAAGTTATTAGAGATGCTCCTAGGAGCGTTTTCATAATTGTACCCTAACCCTAACCCTAACCCTAACCCTAACCCTGACCCTGACCCTGACCCTAACCCTGAAACCTGACCCTAACCCTGACCCTAACCCTGACCCTAATCCTGACCCTAACCCTGACCCTAACCCCAACCCTAACCCTAACCCTGACCCTGACCCTAACCCTAAAAATGATTTTAAAAATATATTTAACTGTTCTAAATATATTATAAAACAAGTCAAAGCAACTACAATAACTATTGCCTTAAAACTAAAAATGATTTTGCACTTTTTTATACTCAATTTTTTTCACATAGGTACAATGTTAAATTTTTTTAATTTTCAAAAAATGTGTTTTTATGTTATAAAAAGTTGGGTAATGAATAAAGAAATCAGGGTTAGGCATTTTTACAGAAAAAAAATAAACAGAAAAAAAGTTATTAGAGATGCTCCTAGGAGCGTTTTCATTATTGTACCCTAATCCTAACCCTAACCCTAACTATTGCCTTAAAACTAAAAATGATTTTGCACTTTTTTATACTTAATTTTTTTTCACATATGTACAATGTTAAATTTTTTTAATTTTCAAAAAATGTGTTTTTATGTTATAAAAAGTTGAGTAATGAATAAAGAAATCAGGGTTAGGCATTTTTAAAGAAAAAAAATAAACAGAAAAAAAGTTATTAGAGATGCTCCTAGGAGCGTTTTCATTATTGTACCCTAATCCTAATCCTAACCCTAACCCTAACCCTGACCCTGACCCTGACCCTGACCCTAACCCTAAAAAGATTTTAAAAATATATTTAACTGTTCTAAATATATTATAAATCAAGTCAAAGCAACTAAAATAACTATTGCCTTAAAACTAAAAATGATTTTGCACATTTTTATACTCAATTTTTTTTCACATAGGTACAATGTTAAATTTTTTTAATTTTAAAAAATGTGTTTTTATGTTATAAAAAGTTGGGTAACGAATAAAGAAATCAGGGTTAAGTATTTTTAAAGAAAAAAAATAAACAGAAAAAAAGTTATTAGAGATGCTCCTAGGAGCGTTTTCATAATTGTACCCTAATCCTAACCCTAACTCTAACCCACTGTACTAGTCGCGCTTTACCACACACTCTTAAGGGCTCTATATCGTTTGGTCTTAATTCAATTTTGTTTGCACATTATTATGGGTCCCATTTAAAAAAAATAGGACACATATTGTTTTTGTCCGTTTTTTTCTTTTATGTGGCCTTGAGGGGAATTCCCCAGGAACGTTAAAAACCAAAACGGTATTTAAAAAAAATTAGCTTTTGGGGGCATAGCGCTTGAACGGTTGCTCCAATTCTAGTCAGATTTGGTGGCAGGTTAGACCTTTAGCCACTTCTTTGCCAATTAAATGAAAGAAAACATTTACTTAGGGTAATTCCCTTAAACGTATGTTCCGGAATCCTTATTGTGACAGGCATGGTATTTTGCCATGACATCTGTGATAAACGCGTATTGCGCTCGCCCTAAGCATGATTGCTTACCGAGCTTTGCTCCACGTTGATTAGCCCTGCTTAGAGCCTGTTACCAACTACTGCATTGTGGCGTGTATAGCGTTGTGTGCACATTCAGTGTATAGCGTTAAGTGCATTGTCAGTTTGTGTAAATTAACGTGTACTATTATTTTGTAGATTCGTAGTTGAATAAAACCTACACTGAGTACATATTAAGCGTACCATAGGTCACAACAACATCTACCAGAGGGGGTAATGGAAGCGCAATAAAACTTTGTTTTATAAGACAGCATGGTTTAGATATGCAAAGACAAAAATTGTGGAAAATAAATTCTAGGGGATTCCCCTGAGACTATAAAAAACCCAACCGGTATGTTTTTTCCAAAACATTAGACTTCTTTTGAGCATAGTGTTAGAACAGCTGCAAATTATACCTCTCAATATATACTTTACATCGTTGTGGTTTAATCTAAGCCTTTTGTAATGGCTAGCTTTTTTAAGCCAGATTATTAATAGGCAATATTGACAAATTGTTCAATTTCCGAAACGGCTTAACGTTACAACAGTGTTTATTGGTGTAGGCGAGAGAGTTTCCTTGCTTTAAAAGTAATGTCATTGCTGAGTTACATTAGTCTTGCTACAATCATTATAGATGTCTAAATGATTATGAAACACTTGCAAAGTATACACTTACCTCCTACAGAAGTGGTTAGTTTGGGAAATGCAAACTGGTCACGAAAATGTGCTGGCTCGTCTTGCGAGTCGAGGTATTAACAAAAACCTACTTCAGTAAGTGATACACCACATTTTTCTGCTAATTCGGCTAAAACTTGTTCGGGAGTAGAATCTTTAAATATAAACACTCTTTCGGCCATTTGTCCAATCATATTGCAGAGTCAATGCCATTAAGCAAGCAGTTCAGTTCGTAGTATGACAGAATATTGTTGTTTATGTCACGAGTAATACGGTGTGCCGAACACACGCCAGTTGGTGATTGTGACCAACGCGATAATTTGAAGAATGTGGTGTATTTACATTACAATACCTAGTCACACAAGCTGTAGTCCCCGTGATGCTTCATTATTTTATTCGTTAGTTGCTTGTTTTCATTAATATATTTTATCAGTCGATTGTTCAGTAACAAGTGAAATGTGACTGAACCCAAAATAAACACAAACTGCATTTAATTGTGTCAACAAGTAACAGCTAGTTGCAGTTTTCGTTGGTAATCAGGCTAGAGGCGCTTCGTGTTGACTAGTCGAAGTCAGCCCTCTGTATGACGTACTAAAACGTTAAGATTGTTACGCCGCCCTTCGACGGGCCTGACTGGTCACCCGGAGTGACGTAACAGGGGTTATTAGACAGAACTTGTCCTCAGAGCAACGCGCTTGCTTAACGCCAATATTGTCACAAATCTTTATTGTTGATGTTGTTGTTAGAAAGTCAATGTAGCGTACAGTAGGGAAGCGGTTGCTATAAACAAATAAGTTTCAATATACATTCGGAACAAAAGTCAATACAAAACACACATTGCTTACCAACTATGTTGGACTCAGTCAGATTAAACAATTAAAGGGGAACTGAAGTCAATTTTAAGAATATCTTAATAAATGGAAAAAAATACGCAGATTTCAAAAATCAAATCAGTATCTTCCAATATTGTTTTGTTAAAGAGTTATGAACAAATATGCATTTTATTTTATGTTAGGGGATTTCCGGTATTACGTCACTGACGTTGTTGAGATTTCGTGCCTATATGCATTGTATACAATCATGTGCCAGTTTAGAGGTGAATTAGTAACATAAGCGCCTGCAGGAGCGTTGTATTTTTGTTTTTTTATGAAGACTTAGCATAACACTTGTCATATAGCCTAACTGAACCAATGTACCCGCGTGACAGCTTACCTTAAGCGCGCTCATTCAGGCCTGCACGATCCTGGACCTAAGCTGAATGCTGAGGTATACAGGTCTCGTATTTAAACGACTTTAGAATAATAAGTCTTAGCAATTTATATCATAAATCATAGAAGTGAAGACAGAACAAGAAAACTAGAACAGGGGGCAGTAAACTGTAACTGCCAGCAATTTATAGAAATAAACCAGCCATCAATCAAAGATCAGACTATGCGGTGGGAACAGCCTATTTCTTTCATGATTGTTGCTTTTCAATATATAGCCATAATCTGCAACGTAGACTAGCAATGTTGTTATCAACCCCTAGGCTACAAACTGAGAGTGTGAGAGATTTGGTATACATATGCATAGAAGTTTTAACAAATTTCTTTTGTTTTCTTCATTTCTAGAGTAAATTTAAGTTAATGTTGTAACACTAAAATGGATGACAGTTTTCAGCATTCTGGCATGGATGAAAGAAGTTTTATTGTACACAATAAAACAACACAAATTTAGTCATGTGCGTTTGAACCAAGGAAAACGTCTGAAAGTATCTATGAAGATGCAAGCCCTATAGAAGAAAATGTTTATTTAGAAACATTACCTATTGACATGACTTGGTGCCGTTGCAAAAACTGTATTCTTATGGACACACCGCAAGAATGTTTATGCTGCATGAATGTACATGCATTTGTGCACAAAATAATGCCAGACTGGACTTGCATTACTAAAAGCCCTTATTTTTCAATTATCTGCTTGGATAAAGAAGTTCTTGAAGTTGCACTTGATGTACTGGGTTGATCACTATGTTTAAAATCATAATCAGAAAAATTTAAAATTGTTGGAACTGTATTTTTCACCAAGTGGTTTGTTTTCATCATCTTGGCTACTCCATTGGAGTCAAATACAATTTTACTATGATAATCCTTGTCACAAATATGTGCACTACACACTGCGGTTCTTTTTCCAGGTAGTTTAGAACGCCTGCATTGTTGTATCCATTGCTTCAACCGTTTTTTGTCGTTGTGAGGAAATCGATGGAAGAGCACAGGTGGATTGGAATTTCGTGTGCTGTAATAGGAATTTGTACATCCTGGAGCAAAACAATATACTCCAATCACTCTTTCTTCCTTCTCAGTGGCTTAACTTTAGGCATTTTACAATATCTAATAAAAAGAACTAAATTAGAAATGTGGTATATTCTTATTAACTTATTTGGGTAGTTAAGTAAAGATCTATTATATATATTCTTCACTTACTTATCTAAGTGCTTGCTGTGTACTTATTGTCAGACTACACATCAGCTACTCAACTGGTGGATTAACTGGTTTTTGCAATAAGTGGTATACTCAACCAGTAGGCTAATGCTCAGTTTCAATAACAGCAGACATTAAATGAACCACATACACAACAGCAAAACATTATACAAACAGCCAAGGTAAACCATGAAAGAAATAGGCTTTTCCCAACGCATAGTCTAGCCTTTGCCTAATGGCTGGTTTATTTCTATAAATTGCTGGCAGTTACAGTTTAATGCATTCTGTTATAGTTTTCTTGTTCTGTTTTCACTTTTATTATTTATGATATAAATTGCTAAGACTTATTATTCTAAAGTCATTTAAATACGAGACCTGTATACCTCAGCATTCAGCTTAGGTCCAAGACCGTGCAGGCCTTAATGACCGCGCTTAAAGTAAGCTGTCACCATGTAAATTGGTTCAGTAAGACTATATGACAAGTGTTATGGTAAGTCTCCATAATAAAAACGAAAATACAACGCTCCTGCAGGCGCTTCTGTTATTAATTCACCTCTAAACTGACACATGATTGTATACAATGCATATAGGCACGAAATCTCAACAACGTCAGTGACGTAATACGGGAAATCCCCTAACATAAAATAAAATACATATTTGCTCATAACTCTTTAACCAAAAAATATTGGAAGAAACTGATTTGATTTTTGAAATCAGCGTATTTTTGTCCATTTATTAAGATCTTCTTAAAATTGACTTCAGTTCCCCTTTAAATTGCACTTAGGCCGTAGCCACACGGCAACATTCAGCAGACTTGGAAAGAAAGAACTATTTTTACACGTGAAGGTAATTTCGCCCATAAAAAAACATAGATATATTAAATGAAATTTCGATGGGGGACAATTTTAGAACACAACGCTACGACCCAAAATAAAAAATAATGGAAACATGTGGTAAAGTTTTATTTGATGGATGTGTTATACCGTCACCATTTTTGTTTCTTCATTTACACAGAAATGGTGTTGCTTGCAACTTAAAAACATAAAAATGAAAAGAAATGTTTGTTTACTGCAGAATTGGGTGCATCTTATGTAGTATTGCACGGCACAGGGAAAACTAAAATAAGGGAAAGTGGGAAGGAGGGAAACTGCACATTTAAATGAAGATTAGGGTATTAGAGTTGATTTAAACAAGGGGTTGGAGTTAAGGTTAGTTCTGGGGTTAGATTAGTGTTTAGGGCAAGGTTTAAATTAGTTTCCGTAATTTTAGTGAGCAGTTTGACTACTTCCCGCTTTCCCTCCTTTTAGTGCGGCCCTACGACACAAAGTAATCTTATAACGCTCATTCAATTTCCAGTTCACGTGGATAAACATAAAAGGAATGTGTGCAGTCAATAGCTAATCGCATGCATGTAGGACGTGCTACGGTATTATGTTGTAAATAACAACAATGCGCGCGTTAGGACTTGGCCACACCAAACAAAGTTAGCGTTTTATGCGATTACTTATCTCGTAATGTACACAACCTAGTTACAGCTAACACTGCCGCAAACGAGTCTATTGCTAAAGGAAGGAAGTTTAAACGAAATTGCGGAAATGACATATAAAAATAGTTCTCGGTATAGCACATTACTTTATAGTTTGGTTTATTCATTACCTATAGTGTTAAATAGAAGCAAAAGAAACAAACCTAAACACATAAAAATGGGAAAACTAACAGTCGTTAAAACTCATCAATAAGATACTTCACCTTCAAGGATTTGTATACTTTCCGTATTTCTTATATTAGGTTATGCTCCGTAAAAGTAAAACGATTTTGAGGCTGTGTTCACATTGAAAATCTCGCAAGCGAAGTGTACGCTGATGCTATGAAAAACAATAAATTACTAACTGTTCACACTTGGTGCATTACTGCAGTTCACTTTTTCCACTTCGAAAGGAGTCTTATTTTAGTTCATAAACGTTATACACATTGATGTTTCTCATAATATTGAGACATGTGTCCCATTGAGTGTGATTTAAACCGAGTGTCAAAAGACAAATAAAAGTAACGTTCTTCAAACTGGTAAATCAAGTGACTAAAAAAGAACTGGCCGTGTAATTAATAACGACCTTGGCGTTGAATATCCCATCCTAATAGCACCGGATCTCTTCAGAAATTTGAATATTTTTTCTGCAAGAATAGCACTTCTACAAGAAAAGCACTCAAGAGGACTATATTTAAACCGAGTGGATTCAATGGTTCTACTAAAAGCGAAAGAAAACGTCTTAAACATATAAAGCACACTGCAATATCTTCGATAAACAGAATATTGAAATTACGTATGTGATAACGATTCTGCGTTTTTTCCCATTCACAGGGATAAAAAAATAAATATACCAAAGTCAATGTTTTTTCGATTCCGTCATTCGTTTATTGTGTTCGTCAGATCAATTTAAAAACTCATATTTCAAGTCAAATTAAGTATGAACGGCATATGGTGGATATATAATGACTAAACAATAATTATACTTCCTTTTTGGACTGTTTCGCAAAACCACACACAAAATATCACGTTACAAAGCTACAGTTGCTTAAAACTTCTGTTTACGTGTTCAGATTAGAGGTTCCACAGTTAGGTACTGTGTATGCGATAACTGCGTAGTTAGGGGGGTCTTTAATTGTACAAGATGTGATAGGTTACGTAAGAGCATCGACGCGGTGTATTAAATGATCATTGTTGATCACTTTGCGCTTCAGAGTTGGGAAGCAAGCCAGTCGAAGCCCTCGTAAAGGCCGTCCCCTGAGGTTGCACAAGTCCCTTGGACATACCATGTACGATTGTTTAGGTTATATAGTCCCATGCTATTGTTGACTTCATTTGTTGTCATTGCATTTGGTAGATCCTAAAAACGTCGGAAAGTTATTACAAAAGGCGTCACCCAGTCAATATGCAAAATATGGAATATTAGGTATTTTAATATCGTGAAATATTGGGAGGATAGAATAGGATTAAGTATTCATGTTTATATCCGTGAATGGGAAAACCAAGGGGGTCAACACACGGGCAATCGTCAGATCACCTCGCACCCACCGTCGGGTTACCGGGCCTATTGCAGTGTGTCATGTATGATTCAAACATTCCTTTAAATTTGGTAGGACCTATTAATCCGCTAGGTTCAGGCAATGTCTGTTAGGTGCCTTGCGCAAGGACACAAACAATTACCTAACGACCAGTTTTGATTTTGCAACCTTTTGGGTTATAGGCGACGCACTAAACCTCCAGACTAATCTGTCGGACAAAATGGAGGTTCTTATCTGATAAGTTTGGTTTCTAGAATCAATAATTGCTAATATGGAATATTAAACCACTGTGACTTAAAGAGCTAACCTAAATTTTGTTTTTATAAATTTCTAGAAAAAAATAGAATTGCAAAACCAATTTTATCACTGTTAAAAATTCTGAATCATTTCCTATTAGAATCAAAATGTGTCGGCAAATCCACACAATGCATATCACACTGTAAGACATGTTTTTTTCTTTATAGGTTAAAATATTCATGTTTATTTACAAGAATAGGAAAACGCAATGGACGTTAACACACGGGCTATCGTCAGATTACCTCGCCCCCACCGTTACCGAAGAAAATATAGTTTAGGCAACTTTAAATTCAAACATCGGTTGGCAAAATATACATAACTCAGCCTGTCTTGCTAAAGGCAGAACCTGCCGTCCAACAAATCAAGTTCCAAAGCCGCCAAACCTGTTTGTTCGCAAAGACCAGTAAAATGGCGTCTCTAAGCTCGTCTTCATTGAGCATTCTGTAAAGTTCATCTCTCGCTTTGTCGATCCTCTCTCTGTCGTTGCTATCCACCACGAATATTAAACCTGAAAAACGGCCAAGGTTTAAATTGTTTAGCTTTATTTTTACCAGGAATGTTAATACTGAAAAAAATAGAAATTACGGCTTATTTTCAAATTGTATACATTACTTAATAGTTCATCGCGTAATATTTAGAAATACTGTAAATTAATAGGGAAATGCACATAAGTAAAAAAAAGTTTATAGTTTTTCAAACACTATATTTCTTTGTATTCTTTAAGAAACCAATTTATTTTAAACAGCAAAAATGCCATTTTTCAGCATGTACTTTGATATAATCCGGCCCGTTGGTCTAACGGTTAAGTGCGTCGCCTTTCAATCGAAAGGTTGAAGGTGCGAAATTGGTCGCTAGCTAGTCGGTTGTGTCCTTGGCCAAGGCACTTTACGGACATTGCCTGAACCCAGCTGGATAATGGGTTCTACCAAATTGAAGGAACGTGTCTATCATATACAACACACTGCAATAGCTCCGGTAACCCGACAATGGTGCGCGAGTTGATCTGACGATTGCTCGTGTGTTAACCCCCTGGGTTTTCTCATTCACGGGGATAAAGATGAATATCCTATCCTATCCTATAAGTAAAGGGTATTTTATGTTTGTGTTTAGGGGAGCAAATATAAAAACTACAAAACACACTCTTTATGTCTATGTTTCAGGACAATATTCTTATGGAGATGATGCAATGTTATATTGGTAACATTTCTTGTTGCATTATTTTTTGCTTTATTTAATGATGAAAACAAAAAAAGTGTTACTTTCACTTTAAATGAGTTTTATAAGTGACCTTTTTGCAATATGCCCATATAAATGCTTGAGTAGTTTTTACAATTTCATTTAATTTATACAACTACAAACTTTTTGTGACAAGTAAAATTAACAAATGCAATGACACTCTAATTAAAGTTTACTAATACAATAACCAAATGCGGTGATAAAAATGTATGGACGAAATGGAAGTTTATACAGTCAACTCAAAATAAAACTAAAATAACTCACACAAAAAAAAACACTGCAAAAGTTCTGGTAAACGGGCAATAGGCGTTACGTAATCTGAATATTGGCTCTGCGATAATGGCCCTTGTGTTTTCCCATTCATGGGGATAATTATGAATATCCTATCCCACGTTAAAAATGTCTAACCCTTATTGTTGAAATTTTGCCCTTAAGTTTAACGTTCAAGGCACTACAAAGCATACATGGTCGAAATGCACAATTTGTGCCAAAAGAATTTTGTTTCTAAGCGCTAAACTATATGTTTTTTAAATAGACATTGTAAAATGACTGAAAATCGCTGTTTGAGAGCTCATTGCACAAATAAAAAAGGTGAAAATAAATTAATTACTCCCTTGGTTTATGAATGTTCGTAAGTGGTTACTAAATAAAAAAAAACTGTGCCCGCAGGCTCAAAAATCGATCGAATTTCGGGCGAATAATAATTCACTTGTGAGCTTCCACACGCGAGTAATGAGCAAATCTTACATAAAAAACGTGATTATAAAAGGATAAATGTGCATCATGTGTCGAAATAATTAAGATTTGTTAATTTTTCCCGTATACGGCATTTGAATAGAAAATGGACGCGTTGAACGTTTTATTAGATTTTTATTTGCAGGAGTAAATTCTTACTCGCACGCTATTTGTCACGTAAGTGTTACTCGCCCTGTTTCTGGTATGTAGTAAGTGCTTCCGGTGGTAAATGGTGGAGCCATTTATCTTACCGAGTGCTTTAGCTTGGAGATTACTATCACGCAATTAGAAATGCAGTAATTTTTAAGCTTTTAACCTACTTCTGGGTTCTGTTACCTAGATTAAAAGTTCTGAAACCTAGACAATTTAAAAACTAAGTATATATACCGCATTAGAACAGTAGCCCACCTTGAATATTTTGGAAGTAATGTCTCCAAAGCGGTTGGATGTTATCTTGGCCGCCCACGTCCCACGCAGTGAAGCTGATGTTCTTGTGTTCCACCGTTTTAACGTTGAAACCTAAGAAAAAATTAGTTCGAACCACAATATGTGCATTAGCAGATGGTAAAAGTGGTATTGGAACATATAAGAATGAATGTCTTTTCCAATTAAATTCTGATAACAGATTATTAATGTATAATATATATAGCATGCTGATTGCAGATTAAGAAAGCACTGAAACTTTCGGATTTTCTGAAAAATTGTCATTCTGTGGGGCTTCACTATTCTGCTGGACGCCGGAGCTGAAACAGCACATTATTCTACAGGACAGTGGAAAGAGGTGGGTTCTCGTCACAAACAAAAGGAGGACGGGGCTGGGTGGAAAGGATGGAATTATCATAATATAACCGTCCGCTCATGTAAGTGACAAAAATGCTTTGTCCCACTCTTTTCCTGCCCCACAAACCCATTACCGGTATGTTCAGCTTGGTATATACGGTACTGAAATCAATGAAATCAACTTGCCAATTGTTGGGATTGTCGTCACGATTTCGCCGAGTTTCAGTTTGTGTAGAATCGTTGTTTTTCCAGCTGCGTCCAATCCCAACATCACAATACGTATTTCCTTCTTGCCGAGTCGGTTGCCAATTAATTTTTGAAATGCACTCCCCATGTCTTACCTTCGTAAATTCAAAATTGTAAAATCTAAAGGTTCTGTGGACAAGAAAATAACATTTTTAATCGGGCAACTTTAAAACGAGGATATGACAGAAGAGGGGAAACCGCTCAGTAAAACTATGGAAAAACCATCTCAACCAACTACAGCTCCAACACTAACCCCAATGGGGCATCACCAACTGCGGGACCAACTGTGGAAAGGGGGCGAAATAACAAAAGAATATCGAGATGAAGTATTTTTGCCACTAAAATGAGTGGGGCAAAGTATATTGTGAGTGGGACGGGTTATAATATGAGCAGGGCAAGGTATATGATCATAAAACCCGTTTCGCTCATGTTAGTAACGAAAATTAGCAAAGCTCCTAATGTTCTAATCTTGATTTTAGTATACAGTTTCCCTTCCTTCCCTCATTTCCCGTTTTGATCTGTTAGAAGTTTGTTTTGTTTTTCACCCTCGTTTTTGCTGAAGTATTTTGTCCTTTTTTTAATTTTACTTCCTATTTGTGGTACCAGAACCACAAACTATTAAATCCAGTAGAATAATGGATGGATCTATAGGCCTACAAACATCTTACATAAATCCAAATCTGATTCCACATCTGTAAAAGTGTAAACCCCCTATTTATAAAACGCGATTGGACTGTAATGTCTCTTTTATCCTAAAATAGTCAAAATATGGAATACAAACCAAAAATACATACATTAACTCAATTGCCGTGTAAAAATATAGGAGCAAACTGAATATATAACATAAATTAGTTACGGGACTAGGGCAACACTAAAATAAGGGAAAGCGGGAAGTGGAAAAACTGCTCACCAAAACTATGGAAATTAATTTTAACCTTTTCCTAAACACTAATCTTAACCCAAGAACTAACCCTAACTCTAACCCCATGTTAAACTAACTATTGTACAGTAATTCGCTTAAGATCAATGATTTTTTGCTGTATGCAATATAACGCTATTATTATTTCAATAGAACGCTCAAATGATTTCCTGTTAAAAGCTCAATTGATTTCTTGTTCAAAGAATGGTCAATGATTTTTGCTGTATGCAATATAACGCTATTATTTTGCATCCAATAAAATAAGAACACACATAAAACTAAAGTCCCAATGATTAAATATTTTCACAACCGAATAATTAATAATCTCATACTGTTGGAACTAAAGTTCAAAATAACTTCCCGTTCAAAGAATGGTCAATCATTTTTTTGATGTGAAGCATTACTGTTAAGAGCATCATCGCTTGGAACTATTATGATTATTACTTTAGCATGAGCGCTGGAATTACTATAGCTTTAAGCCTGAGCGTTGGTAACATTGTAATGCTGAATATTGAAGCAGTAATTTTATCGTTGAAACCGCAATTTTGAATAATTACCGATCAACGAGAGAATAGCAGAGAACAATTTAATACTGCAGAACAACCGGTTTACCGTGGCCAGTACCCAAGAACTGTGTATACTTTGCCATCGATTGTACGTTGTATATTCTACCGTGGTAGCGTGTGTTCAAGAATAAAACCAGCCTTCCGAGACGGAGTTTGGATTTGTCGGAGTCATTTCTCTGTATCTTAACAGCTAGGGTCATTCAGGTCATTTCTAGACAGCTATAGGTACTCAAACCCCCGACACAAAACATGTAAAACCCTACAGTGGCGATCACCCAATTCGTGTTTGAACACCCAAGTCTATATTCGAAGAAAAACCGAAGGTGTTGGCGACACAATATTTCCAACTTTCCGAGTGATGGCGTCAAAGGAAGCGTCAATTAGTGAGGCATCAATCATTCAAGAATACGACATCAACCGTTTCAACCTTTTAAAGAGTGGCAGCATTTGTTCAAGAACTGACTATTCTCATTTTCAGGCAATTATCATCAAAGGAGAATAGCCATCAACAAGAAGGACTGAACTGCACGTTCCATCAACAGTATAGCAGTTTGTTATGTGTATTAGTTTTAACGTATGCTTTAGCTATTCCATAATTTTTGGCTAAGATTATAAATGTGTGTTTCATTACCCGATTGTTAACGACATTTTAAACATTTGGCAAGCGTAACATAGTATAACTCCAAGACCGACGTGTTTGATTATACTGGTACAAGATAACTGATCGAATCTTGGCACAGAGATAGCGTTGAATGGATTTTCACTAAATAATTTATTTCGTAAACGGAATCATAATTGGGATCACATCCCATAAGTCTCGCCGGGAAGCTTTTCACAGGTGGGTGATGCTTCTTACCTTGGGTTACCCGATAACCTTGGCCTTTGATTTCGGCGATCATGCTGCGCGCCAGCCGCCGCATCGTGCACACCATTCCCCATGGAAAGTTCTGTTCTTCCTCCTCCTCCGCCACCACTTCCCTCAGTTCCCCAGCCTGTTCATCCTCGTCCTAGTAAGGAAGTAGAACTACGACCGACATGGCCTTACCCTATAGCATCTTGATATAGGTTCTCAAACCCCCGACACAAAACATTTAAAACTCTACTACTAATATTTTTGTGCAGTTTCCCTCCTTTTAGTTTTCCTACCGGACAATTTAAATCAAGTACTACAAGGAAACTAGTTATATTGTGTATAATGTAACTTTCTAGCCATGTCGGAGCACTTCGGAAATAACAGAATTGAATTTTTTAAACAACCAAGAAATGTCTTAAAAAAGTTCTGATTGTTAATTAAACTAGAGAGTGTCAACCACGTGTTTAACCACCACTATTTGTAAAACACATGTCGTATGCCATATATACATGCTACAGGGTCCCTAACCACAATTTGTATTTTATACACCAAGTATGTAGTTTGTTTCTGCAAGCATAAACGCATGGGTCTCAGAGTTATCAAACCAAACTTCTTTTCCATATGTAGTTTAAAAAAGAATAATCGTGTTATATTAACGAAAATGTTACCACAAATGTTTTAAAATAAAATTTATTTTCAAGCGCTGTAGTGAAATAAAGATAAATTCGAAAAACAAACCGATTTAGTTTTCCATGGCTTCGGGGAAATTCCCCAAGGGTTTACTACATGAATTTCCGTTTTAACATATGTGGGACATGTTATCTAACAATTTTTAAAGTTTTAATCCGATTTGACAACTTCTTGTAGTCGATCAATTTGTCTCGGGTATTATGTGTCGGATAGTGTGGGGGTCATTTATTAGCTGCCAACGTAAATAATATAGACGATGCAGTTGATCTCTGTCGTCGTCTGGGAGTAGCCAATCCACGTCAAACTGCGTCGGGCGACGACGCAATGATAGCGTTTGGCACACTTGGTTTTGTTTTTCCGTGGAATAGTTATTTTCCGGCCCTAATAGAGCTTATGATCGGACCATATGATCGGACCCTTGCTGCAATCATTAGTATTTTTATTTGCTAGCCATCCTTTTTTGGCTTGCTAATTCTTTATTTATTTATTTTTCTAATTTATGCTTTATTTTAACATCTTAATTGTTTTGTTTTATTTTGGTATTTATGGTGCACTACTGTAGTGCTTCTTTTCACACTTCTAAATAAGTATCAAATGCATTAGTGTTATGCAATTTGTGTGTTATAATGACAATATTTATTGTAAATATGCCCCCGTAAGTGTGCTTGAAAATATGACATTAGTGGAATTTCATTTTATGGGGTTTTTCTTTTTTCACTCTGGTCCACGCTTTCGGGCCACACCTTCTCCTAAAGCCGGCTCCCCCTCAGTACTGGTCGCGCTTTACCGCACACTCTTCTTTAGGGCTCTAATTCGTTTGGTTTTAATTAAATTTTGATTGCTTAATATTGTTCTTCTGCCTAGATTTGGCGGCCGCGTCCGCTATATTTATTTAATTATATCTCTATAGAGAAATCGCTGGTACTTTCGAAAAAGACATTCATGTTACACAAGTAAATTCCACCTTTCAATATCGGGGATAACGTCAAAATGCTGAAAAATCAATCACGTTTTTACATTTATTCCGATAGCGGGAATTCCACTTAGTTTTTATAAAATTTAATTTCTGGCTTCGTGCATGTCAGTTGGTTTTTCTCAGCTCCAATCTGATTGATTGAAATGTGTCTTGCCCGTGTCCTAGCAACCGGTCATGTTTGTTGCCTTCGGAAGGGAACCCATAAATTGCTGACATAAATTACGAAAAATTCAGCTTTTTAATCTCGTTTCTAACGAATTCCTTTGATATCATATGATGATATTAAACATATTTCCAATACTTTCCTGCTGAAATACTTGGGTCTTGGAGGAATCTTTGCTGTTTTTCAAATAATTCCTTCCCGCGTATAGTTGGTATCGGATTTATACAGTGAAACAAAATTATAAATTTGTATTTAAAAGCAAACAGACTAGATTACAAAATATAAAAATATCGCAATAAAATAGAACATAAGGCACGACTGCTATAGCGCTTCATACGGAAGCTTGTCGACAAGCACAGTGGGATACGAGGTTAATATGATGTTCGTGTGAGATTGTATGAGAACTTGGTCGGAGCTGGCCGGTTATTCGGGTTGAAAATTGAAGATTTCTTCCGATCGCCATCTGTTGAAGCGTTTGGTTGATTATTTCCATGGTGAAAACAAACAATATGAATCCATGGGAAATAGGAAAGCCAAGACACAATGTCAGCGTCAAAACACGTCTAATCAAACTAGTTGATTAACATTGGAATACTAGGATGTAGCCGCGTGGGGTAAAGAGTACCTGACCGACCTGAGATCGACAACAGAGACAGGTTGTGTAATAGGCGATATACTGCTTAGTGGAGCGGTCGGCTATCTCAACCAACCCTCTCTAACAAGGCCAGGTCACCGATGCTCAACAACGGGACGGAAGATGACGGGTTCGTGTCGATAGTTGTGTACGGAGGGGGGGTGGTGTTATTCACGGAAATTAAAATATTAAATTTAAAATTCTAGAAATTCCACAATTTAATTTTCCCATGATTTAACTTTAACAGCGTCAGTTTTGCAATTTTGTGCCTCTGGAGTTTTCTTATTCTGTTTATGTTTTTGTAATTGAATTTTAAAGAATCAACAAGAAACTGCTGGAATTGCAGGTTAGGGAGCAGAAGAAATATAACTCGGTGGAAAATAAACTCACAAATATTTTGCCATTGAAGGGGGGAAGCACTGCCCACACGATGGCGCTCTGACCGTCCATACGACTTGCAGTCTCTGTCGTAAAGAATTCGTGAGTTTTGGAAAGAAATTAAATTTTGAGCAAACCTTTGTTTCAAATTTTCCTCATAAGTTTCAACGGCTGTGATTGGTTCTTCTAAATATGAGAATCGTTTCACAGAGGGAGCTGTAACTGTTTTAAATCTTCGCTTCGGTGGCAATTGTCGCATATTCCCGTTTAAAACCAATGTTTGACCTGTGAATATCAATCAACAATATTGGACGATGCGTTCCTGAACATTCAAGTTTTATATTAATGGGAAAACACATCTCACGCCTCACGCCTGACGCACCACGCTACACGTCTCACGCCTCACGTCACACGTCACATGTATCACGCCACACGTCTCACGCCAAACGTCATGCATCATACGTCACACGTTTAACGCCTCACGTCATACGTATCATGCCTCACGTATCACGCCTCACGTATCACGCCTCACGTATCACGCCTTACGTATCACGCCTCACGTATCACGCCTCACGTATCACGCCTCACGTCACACGTCACATGTATCATGCCTCACGTATCACGCCTCACGTATCACGCCTCAAGTATCACGTCACGCGCCACACGTCACAGGTCTCACCGTAAATCTTGCAAAGTTCTTCAAGCCGGTCACATGACGTATCGACACTAGGTGTCAGTAGCAACCGGTGCTTTCTATGATCTCTATGGACAGTTTTCGGACGAGGCTTCTTCAATCTTCTAAAAATTTTTTTGTTTAGAAAATCCAACTCGGTGGAAACGATTGCTTACCTTGGGCTTTTTGAATCTATGTGCGGTGGACTAGAACCAATCACATGACCATTGTGCGGTGGACCAGAACCAATCACATGACCATTGTGCGGTGAACCAGAACCAATCACATGACCATTGTGCGGTGAACCAGAACCAATCACATGACCATTGTGCGGTGGACCAGAACCAATCACATGACCATTGTGCGGTGAACCAGAACCAATCACATGACCATTGTGCGGTGGACCAGAAACGGTCACATGACCATTGTGCGTTGACGCAGATGATTTGTCAATCGATTGTTTTGTCATAATTGGTGAATTGTTGATTTGAACAGGATATTTTCTTTTGAGATATCTATGGGAGAAATAATATTATAGTGGTTTCTATGGTGAGGTAGTACAAAGGGGGAATCACCTGCGAAAAGCTCGCTGAATAACGACCGCGGCTCGAATTGTTTCATTTAAAACTCGAGTTCGATTTTGTTGAAGATTTCCCAGCAAACAACGTTCCTTCGAAGTCATTTTCATGAGCGATTCGATGTATTCGGATACGAGCAGCTCCTGACTGGATGCGGTTGGGTTGAAGTCCTTGAGGGGGTGAGGAGCGCTCTTCGGCCGCATCTTCCGTCGTTTCCTGCAATCTTTCCTCGTGGAGGGAGGATTGTGCTGGATGCCACGATGTGTTGTTTGGCATCCGGTGGTAATGATTGATTCTGTTGCACGAGGTGAGGTGTTGGGGTTGGGTGGGGGGTTCGGGTGAGTTGTCATCTCGGTTTGACATCCGACGACACGACTTACGTTGGAGACAGGAGAATTCGATTCTTCATCCTTGTGTGGCTCCGTGGCAACCGTCTCCGTGGCAACCGAAGCTGTGGCAACTGCCTCCGTGGCAACTGCCTCCGTGGCAACTGCCTCCGTGGCAACTGCCTCCGTGGCAACTGCCTCCGTGGCAACCGTTTCCGTGGCAACTGCCTCCGTGGCAACCGAAGCTGTGGCAACCGAAGCTGTGGCAACCGAAGCTGTGGCAACCGTCTCTGTGGCAACCGTTTCCGTGGCAACTGCCTCCGTGGCAACCGAAGCTGTGGCAACCGAAGCTGTGGCAACCGAAGCTGTGGCAACCGAAGCTGTGGCAACCGAAGCTGTGGCAACCGAAGCTGTGGCAACCGTCTCTGTGGCAACCGTTTCCGTGGCAACTGGCTCCATGAAAGGTTCGGACGAAGGGCTGACGCAGATACCGCTATCCTTCCCATCAATGGAACGCATGGAAAATGAAATAATTGGGGGAACCACCGAATCATCCTCGTACTGTTGCCTAGCAACCAACGACTCGTCATCTTCATCCCAGTCTTCATGACCTAACAATACAAGGGGATTATGACATCATACATCTTACAAACTTCGCGAAACGTACCAATATTTGGCTGGAGATGCGAATGACGAGAATGTATCGTTTGCATCCACGATTCCTGGATTTCCTCCAAACTGCAAACCGATTCAGAAACGACAGAATCTTCCGAGGTTTGGCTCGGTTTCGGCTCTTCGCAAATACCGGTCGGTTTCAACTTTGACCTGGAAACATATTGCACCTCATGTCCACAGTCGAGCACAGTAATACACCTCATGTCGGCAGTCGAGCACAGTAATACACCTCATGCCCACAGTTGAGCACAGTAATACACCTCATGCCCACAGTTGAGCACAGTAATACACCTCGTGCCCACAGTCGAGTACAGTAATACACCTCATGCCCACAGTTGAGCACAGTAATACACCTCGTGCCCACAGTCGAGCACAGTAATACACCTCATGCCCACAGTTGAGCACAGTAATACACCTCGTGCCCACAGTCGAGTACAGTAATACACCTCATGCCCACAGTCGAGCAGAGTAATACACCTCATGTCCACAGTCGAGTACAGTAATACACCTCATGCCCACAGTCGAGCACAGTAATACACCTCATGCCTACAGTTGAGCACAGTAATACACATCATGTCCGCAGTCGAGCACAGTAATACACCTCATGCCCAAAGTCGAGTACAGTAATACACCTCATGCCACAGTTGAGCACAGTAATACACCCCATGCCCACAGTCGAGCACAGCAATACACCTCATGCCCACAGTCGAGCACAGTAATACACCTTATGTTCACAGTCGAGCACAGTAATACACCTCATGCCTACAGTTGAGCACAGTAATACACATTGTTGTATTGTGTAAACTATTCCTTAGTTTATTGCGTTGCCTTCGTTTATAATGATTACTCCCTCACGCCCTCGACATTCCTACATTCCCCGCGCCAGCTAATTGTATATACCACGTGTTTGTTTGCCTGTGTAAGTCAGTTGGTACTCGACAAATTCAGAATACAACATGGTTGTCAGAAGTGGGAAATTAAAATATT
>CH002257.1:21905-39665 GCA_000149265.1 Ciona savignyi | reverse complement strand
CCCTTCACCCCCATCACCCCCTTCACCCGCCTTATAATACCCCTCAGTGATGGGGAATAGCAATATGAACGCACAGCACGGTTGGGGAATCATACACAACAATTCCTCATCCAACCCAAACACATCTGTGAACCCCCATGACCCTGGTACCCCCAGTGACGTCATAAAGCGATTCATGACGTCAGGATTCGATTCTAAAGGCATCCACCGGACTTCAGCCATTATGATGTCATAAAAGGTAACGACTACCGAACCTGAACAAACAAAGGCGTTGACGTCATTATTCGCGACAATAAAACGTCATAAATTGCTCACTCAAACAAAGGTTAATTGAGGTCATTTGAAACTAATCTATTTTAATCACCTTGAAATTATCAATCAGCCAACAGCTGGTGACAAAATTATTAAAAATAAATATCGTAAAACATTATTTTAAGCTCTGGGCTCATTAGCTCACTGACTCGTGTGTGTGTTCTACCTTTGCTACAACTGAGCTACCTTTCCGGTAATATTTACCACATTTACTTTAATTCCTATTAAAAGACGCATATCACGCAAATCCGGTAAGAAATGAACGTCATGAGACATGAGTATGGACACATCACACAACATTGGAAGCATGTGTTGCCCATAGAAACACTATTTCACAAATGTTCCCGAATTATTTCTAACCTGATAGCACAACATAAAACACCACACAGATGTAAAACCACTGTAAGAAGTACGAATTTATTTACCAAATTTAAACCAAATCACGTGACGAATATTAATTGAAAAAATAAAAAAATCATATTAAATGAACGGATGACGTAGGTGGAATTGTTGAAACATAAAATACTAACTTAACTGAATGCTTTGATAATATAGGGAAAATGTTAGTTTACAAATCGTATCCATAATTATTTACTCAAGATAATTTGTAAAAAATAAAGATAATTTGTAAAAAATAAGGTAAACTTGCTTGAAAAGTAAAATTTATTGTTTAAATAATGTTAATATAATAATTGTTTTAAAAAATAAAAATTTTAGAATAAATTATTGAATAAATATGGGTACGATCTGCGAAGTTACATGTTACCTAATGTACGCAGCTAGATGGGCATTAAGTAGAGGCCGCCATTGTTGTCATTATGTACAGCTTCTACACAGGCAACAAACATATGAAGGGAAATGATAACTTATTAATAACTGATAAAGAACTGCAAATTAAAGTAAAAAGATGTTGCGAT
Source organism: Ciona savignyi (assembly GCA_000149265.1). NCBI lineage: Eukaryota > Metazoa > Chordata > Ascidiacea > Phlebobranchia > Cionidae > Ciona > Ciona savignyi. The sequence goes on along the minus strand of CH002257.1, from coordinate 38,436 downwards.
GACGTCAATAAAACAGCTCATTTAGTCGCGAACGAACCATCACTTGGGCTGTACCGGATCCAGCAACATATCAGAAAGTCACTTCCGCGAATGGTAGATTGCCAAGTTAAAGTAAAAAGTAGCGACGTTCAATTACAAGTGAGTGTATTCTCGGGCAATTTTCATACTATGCTGGATTGTTGCAACAAAATAATGTAGTTGGCGTCATATACGTCATATAATACGATCATAGAAACAATAATACAATCATAGAAACAATAATACGATCATAGAAACAATAGTACGATCATAGAAACAATATATTCAAAATAATCAACTATTTTCTAGGGGTTGGTGTATGATATGACGTCAGCACGTGACGTCACACGACAAATCGAACAATCAGAGTCGAATTTCAGTGAAATAGAATCCTTATTATCCCGCGCTACAACTGCTGCAGCTATTTCAAACATGAAACGATGATTTTCAAATAAATTTCTTGTACAATTTGCGTCGTATTAATACCGGGGTGGAAGGTTAGGCCAAGGTAACAGGGATATCGCATCTTCGCATCGCTTCACCAGCTCTTAGCTTTTGTGCGAATTCTGCCGCTATGGGGTCTGACGTCATCGTTGCTACGGCAACCACGACGTCATTTCTGACGTAATACGCAGCGAACTTGTAATCGTCCAGACTTCCTCTGACTATGACGTCATTGTAGCCGTTAGCGTGACCGGCGAAGCGAAGACTCCGACCAAACTGGACGGTCCAGAAGAATGGCACCGTGTTGATTCTCACTTCAGGGGAATTCCCACCGTTCTGCGCACGCGCGAGAGATTGAATGATATCGAGTGCAGCAACTCGACCGTGCGCATGCGCCATCTGCCAGTGTTGAATGTTCACAAGTCCCCCGTTCATCGGAAACATAGCGATATCACCGACCGCGTACACGTGAGGGGTCTTAGTGCGCATGCGCGTGTCAACCTGTAACATAGTTACTTTGACCCGATACTCACTGGAACATAGTTATGTACTTTGACCCGATACTCGCAGGATCATAGTTATGTACTATAACCCGATACTCGTAGGATCATAGTTATGTACTATAACCCGATACTCGCAGGATCATAGTTATGTACTTTGACCCGATACTCGTAGGATCATAGTTATGCACTTTGACCCGATACTCGCAGGATCATAGTTATGTACTATAACCCGATACTCGCAGAATCATAGTTATGTACTATAACCCGATACTCGTAGGATCATAGTCATGTACTTTAACCCGATACTCGCAGGATCATAGTTATGCACTTTAACCCGATATTCGAGCAACTAACCTGAATGAATCCACGTTCAGTCAATCTGATCTCGGAATCCCTAAGAAACCGGGTGGCGGGCACGACTCCCACCCCCAACACCACCACATCCGCGTCCATTGTTTGCCCGTCTGACGTCACTACCTGTTTCACTACGTCATCGCCGAGTATCTTACATACCCCGACACCGGGGAAGAACCTAACTGACCCCTCATTTTGATGCAACGTCATAATCGCTTCACCCACGCGCTTCCCGAGTGTTTGTTCAAATGGAACCTGTGACGTCACAATCAAATATCGATATTATGACGTAACATTCCTACCATTGATCGGCGCCCACATATGACGGATATTGATGACGTCAGCTTTTGTGTTGCTAGGTACGACGTCACTTCCATAGCAATAAACGACGAACCAACGACAACCACACGTTTACCTGTTGATGACATCATACGTAATGACGTCACATGCAATGACGTCACAAACTCACCAACGCTGGCTTCTCGTATGAGTTTAGCGTCTTCTGGCGTCCGTAGAACAAATATATTTCTCAGTTTCCATCCCAGAGTTGGTTCCAGACGCTTGGGGATTCCCCCTGTTGCGAGAACCAACTTATCATACGTCACTTCCGCCCCCAGCCCATTGATTTGATTGGCCAGTCGAACCTTCTTTTGAACCACATCGACTCCAATCACCTCCTACGTCACAACTTGTCAGAAATACGTCATATACTGACGTCATCAACCTACCGCGTTGGTGTATACTCGAACCCCGATATCGGGGTAATACCCCGGGGAGCGTAGGGAAATCCCCTCCGCGTCGACGTCCAAATTTTTGCTCAACTTTGGCCGATCGTACGGGAGATGTACGTCACGACTCAGTATTATTACGTCACCATCGAATCCATTGTGACGTAATGTTTCTGCGCATGTCAATGACGATGGACCTCCGCCAACAATCAAGACTCTGACGTCACGATCAACTAACAATATGACGTCATAATAATGCACAAATTGTCACAATGAGTATTATTACCTCGGCACTCTCGACCAATCAGATCGTTCCGTTTGTTGTCGTTCAAAAACTCACGTTTCGCTCGCACTATGACGTCATTCTTATGTATTGTTACCTGAACAAAGAATGTGTTTGTGATCTATTACGTCACATCCGATACAAATTACAGCATATCCGGATTAATTCACCTGGAACTTATGCACGCTGTCGAGCCCAGGGAAATCCTCGATATCTCCAGTGGAAGCATTGAAACAGGCGCCATGCCATGGACATATTATAACCCCGTTCCGTAAACTTCCACTCACTAGAGGCGCCCCATAGTGGCTGCATCGGTTCCCGATCGCTGTGATCGATCCATCTTCATGTCTGTCACGTCATAATAAGCTGCATAGTGACGTCACAATATGTATACACACCTCACAACCAAGCACTTCCCGTGTTCTCCAAGTTTACATTCTTTCATTGTGACGTCATAACCCAAATCATCTACCTGACACGCGACTTCTTCTACGTAATCATCCATGACGTCACAAACACTGATTAATGACGTAACAATACTATCCACTTAATATTACAATGCCGATTGTGACCGCATAAAACAAACAATGGTCGAACAATGGCTGCGCCTCGAGCTTATAATCGCTGGTCATTATGACGTATTACCATCACGCCTTTAATTCTAGAAACTCTTCGTCATAGTTGGCCGCGAGACCCTCTGTATGACGTAATAAATGCTGTTATGCGTAGGTATATTCGTGATTTTAGCGATAAAAGGCTCGATAAACCACATCCTGTATAATATCACCTCATATGCAGAGGTTCAACATATCGTGGTCACTTAGAGGTCAAACCTCCATATCTGCCTGCACCCTGGTATATATGTAGCATCTCCTGCTATTTGTTTTAATTTATCTCCAAAATATTTTGTGTTTTAACGTCGTTTATTTGCATTTGAGGTTTAAAGTCTCTCACATATTATTACCCGTTACGTAATTATCACCTTGTACGGGCCTTTGTATTTTTGCCGTTTAAATCGTTAACATAGTTTTCCCACCTAATTCCCACAGTTAGTCAAACGTGCAGATGTGAAACGTCTCGCACGTAAACTTCTCGCACCTCGTAAAATGGCCTATATATTCTGGAAATTTAAATAGTAAAATTGACCTATACAACTGACGTCATGCTGAATGACGTACTAAGTAAATTGCTTCGCGAACGTAACCGTATATTGAATGAGACGCAGAATACAACTAAAGTGAATCGAGAGTTAGACTTCGAGTTTGAGATTAAAACTTTAAAAATCGTCGCTACTATAATAAATGGTATGCGTTCTGTGGAAACTAGACTTTCCGCTGCACAGCTCGCCAGAGACCGTCAGGCAGTCGACTGAAGCAAGATCAGCCAACGCTCCAGCATCCAGCTTTAATAAGCGGCGACCCCCCCCCCCCCCCCCGTACCACCTCCCTCCATACGACATATCAGGTATTTCCTGCACAACCCCCTACGTCATCTACATCAACACTCATTTGCATATTCTTGTTGGTTTATTGTGGGCGCCATTCCGCTTTATTACGTCACAGTATCAACTTTGTTTCGGGACAATGCAGCTTCGTCATCAGAGAAAGATTTCTGGCGGATGAATATAAATCGATTTATAATTTCTTCCGCGATCCTTCTAGAATGCTTACCAGGGTTGGCGCAGTGGATTATGACGGTGACAATGAGAACAATCAGGACAAAGATCGAGATACTGACCAGCGCTTGTGACGTCACAACTGACCTATGACCTACGAAATTATCGTAGTGATGACCAAATTAATTTCACAAGTGATGACCAAATCAATTTCACCAGTGATGACCAAATCAAATTCACAAGTGATGACCAAATCAATTTCACCAGTGATGACCAAATCAATTTCACAAGTGATGACCAAATGAATTTCACAAGTGATGACCAAATCAATTTCACCTTTTCGCGACGGATTTGTGTTTCGATCACTGCATCCGTCCATTGTTACGTCACTATTACACATTGTTTGATTGCAGCAGCAGAACGCAATCGAGCCTGTAAAACAGTGTTATGACGTCATAAACACAAATATGGTGACGTGACAATACCTGAACAAACGATAGATTGTTGACAATTGTTGAATTGACATCCGATGTCGACGTGATCTTTCTTCGTGTCCGGTACACAACCTTTGGGGGAGGGGGGGTGTTGTAGGTGGGTTATTTGGGAGTTTTGGAGGGGGGGGTTATTTGGGGATTATTTTGTGGATTGGTGGGGTATTTAAGGGGTTAAAATATTTTATCGAGGTTAATTATATTTAAACATCCCCCAAATAACAATATGCCACCTTGTGTCAGTATGATCCGTTGTTTTCGGCTCCAAGTAGCGATACAGAACTGCAAGATGACGTAATGAATTGATATGACGTAATGAATTAATATGACGTAATATATTTATATGACAACAACCCATCGAATGATGTAATTGTCCCAATTCCATCAAGCTATATATCACTAGGTGTCGCAATGCAACCCAGGTTTTAACACACCTAACATAGAAATCCCATAAAACGGAAGTGACCTCATGGACCAGCTGACTTTCTATGTTGGTCATGACGTGTGCTGCCGACCCCATCACCCCGTCTGATATAAAATTATGTCCATTGTGAACAACATATTGTTAGCTGGTCCCTGTGTGGCAACCATATACAGCTGGTGACATGTGTGTCATATGTGGGTGCGATGATAGGATAATCGTCAAATCACCTCGCGCCCACCGTCGGGTTACCGGAGCTATTGCAGTGTGCTGTGTATGATTCACACGTTCCTTCAATTTAGTAAAACCTATTAATCCACTGGGTTCAGGCAATGTCCGTAAAGTGCTTTGCCCAATGACACAACCGACTATCTAGCGACCAGTTTCGAACTTGCAACCTTTCGGTTCAGCCAAGACCCCACAATATATGCAACCTGGCGTTGTGGTTAAATAGTGGCCTCGTATGCCCCGAGGTGGCTGGTTCGAAGCCAACCCATGGTAGGATCATTCCCACTTTCCGTGGAGATATTCAATGTTAATAAAATACTGCGCAGTAATAACCTGACCCCTTAATTCAACTTGGTTTCTTACAATAATGTTTCTATGACAACAGTAGTTTCAAGCTGAGCTGATATATCTGACATAACTCAGTGCGCATGCGCAGTACAAGACCAATTTACTCAACTGATTTATATCAATGCTATTGTTACGTCAGAACATCAGATTAGTCGAAATGGACGTTAGTTATGATGTCATAGCTACGTCACCCACCTTTTCACCTGAACAACTCTCTATGACGTCATTATTACGAAATTTCCGGTCGAACTTGGCACATTCGAAACTCCTGGTTGCATTTATGACGTAACAATACATTAACAGCATAAAGAACATGTTCATTGTTACGTTAAACTTTCCACAATGAGCTCTATTATCAACTACTGTGACGTCACACACTCCCTTGTTATCGCACAGCAGGTGCAGAGGGAGTTCGAAACGCGCGACTGCTCTATGACGTAACGAATTCAACTTTCAAATAGTATTAATTATGACGTCACACATACGAAATATAAGTGTATTATTACATCACAGTGTTGCAATCACGTCACAATGTTTCAAAGCAATTGTTCTCGATGAATCTCCGCTAGAGCGCAGCACACAGCAGTGTCGACAATCGATTTCACTATGACGTCATAATCAGTATTGGAAGGTGCGACATCTTGCGTCGATGAATCTTCGTCGCTGGCATCTGTGTCACGTGGTCAGATTCAACCAACCGTATTACATCACGTGACTAACCTTCGACGTCACTGTCGGGTGTGACGTCACAGTAGAATATAGATTTTTTCGAAGGTTTTAATTGTGACGTCACTTTCCATGGGTGTTGCGGGCAAAAGCTGGGGAAATATTACGTCATTTCCGTTTGTTCGATTTCATCGAAAATAGCGATCGGGCGCGGAACCAACGGTTTTGGCGGGATCCTAACAATACCCATTATCCGTGTAACAAAGGTTATTGTTACAATGTGACGTAACAGTGGGGAAGTCTTGGATGATTGGAGCGGAACGGATATGAATGGAGTGTGTGTGCGTGGGCGGGTGCGCGCGTGTATTGTGTGTGCGTGGGCGGGTGCACGCGTGTATTGTGTGTGGGCGGGTGCACGCGTGTATTGTGTGTGCGCGTGTAATAGCTGCCACGTCGCGATTATTCGGATCCCCAGTCACAAGATGTCGCCACACAACCAACCTTCTACAAACCCCGTTCAACCAGGTCTCTATCGACCTCAAGTGGTAGCGCATGTTCCCGTAACTTTTGCTCTCGAACTTGTAACTATCGAACACCTGCGTCACATTATGACGTCATTAATTATTATGACGTCATTAATACCACCGACGTCACAAACCTGCACCGTCCCATTGTGCCATCGAGCGCCGATTGTTTTGTCACAATCACCCAACCCACACCTCCACGTGGACGACATCGTGCGGCTGACGTCGAGCTACGAACAATCAACTACATTATGACGTCATATAGACACAACAATTACCTTTCTCGTTGAAATATCTCCCGGTGATGAACACCAGATCCCCGGGCTCCATATGAGCGGCATCACCCACCACTAGAGGGAGTGTGTCGAACATGTAGCTCTGGTTCCATGGACCGATGCGGAAGCCGAATTCGTGACGTAGATCGCGCATCACGCGACGGATCAATCCGCAACAATCGAGGAACAATGGGGACTCGTACGCCTCACCTGTGTTACGTCATAATGCATTGTAACGAAATCGCTCGTGACGTAACACCATTATGACGCACTTCCGGGTTGATGATATTTCTTCTTGTACGGCGTCCCGATGTAACCGCGACATCGCGCGATCATTTTATGACGTAACTTCCTCGCACAACGAATCCGCTTGGCGTCGCTATTAAGCACTGCTAATTCCTCCTGACAATGACATTGTTACGTCAACTGAAGCTTACTACGTCACAGTGATGATAGTTACGTTGAAAACAAAATCTCGAAACTCGCGAAACGGCTACAAAAGACAAACCCCTTTGTGACGTAACGGAGATTTACGAAGATGTTGCTTAAACAAACGCAATAATGACGACATAATGATGATGAAAGTAGCCGCCGATCGCATCTTTACCAGACAGTGTTAGAATGAGTTCTAGAACACCGCGTGATGAAGATGCGACCGACGACCAACGCGAATGACAAGCGACTACTATGACATCACAATATTAAACCTTCCCTGTCATTCATGGTCAGTTACCGTGACAACAACAGCTCGGTTACCATGGTAACCCGGATGACGTGGTCAGTCATGCGCAACGAGGCGAGACGAGAATAAAACCCCCAAATATTCATCCGCGGCTAAAATAGCTGTTCCTGGTTCTATTTATCCAATAATACCCATCCGCCATGATACGTAACAATAGAAGCCTCTTATTATCCACGCTAGCTCTATGTCGTCATAATGAATTCACACGACAATACTGCTTTCGCGAACCATTAATTACTACGTAACAATGCGCTTTCTTCGGTACAATCGACGACGAACAGAATTAATAACGAATTCCTGAACAAACTGACCCACTAGCCTGCGGGAATTCCCCTGCAACTAAGGGTGCTGTGTATGCGCGACGCCACTGAATCATCATTACCAGGCAGTATTATACAGCTCACATATCGTACTACCGGGTTGATGTTTCAGTGACTTGCAGTGTTGCACAATATATTTCTCCCACCACCATATCATACTGCCATCACCTCAACACGGCAACACTTCAAACACAAGACGACTAAATCAACAAAGTCGTCGGTTCCACGACTTGAATTGCGAACGCTGTGGAACAAACATCGACGCTTCTAACTCGTTCGAAACACAGTAGTGACGTCACAAAGCCTCGTGTTCCACCACGTGTTTGGCGCGTTGATTGCGCGGAATCGCGACGGCGTCGAATTACGCGACTTATATACCTTCCATGTTGCCAGGTGCATTGTGACGTATAATTAAATAATTACCGAACGAATTCACACGCGAAGCGTTTGTCGCGTAATTCCATGTTTAATAAACCTTCATTGTTGCGTCATTAATGGGGCATTGTTGCGAACATGTTAGTTAAGCAGTGATTACCAAATGATTTTTTATAATTTTGTTGCTGGAAGCACTGCATGAAATGGCGGGAAAAGAACAATGGTGATTGTTTAGAGAAGGGGTGAGACTGTGACATCACAATGGGGTATGTTAAGCAACAAACCTGTCGTCGAAGCTTGAAACGTTGAAACGCTTCTTGTAAAGAAATCTTGGAATCTGAAGAAATGAAATGAAACAACCCAATGACGTCATACCACCCTCCTACCTGAGTTGGCGGCCATTTTGTTTCTTGTTATTAAACTCTCATGATGTCATAAATGGAGTTGTTCTGGAATTATGAACAAAGCTGAATAAAGCACAACATACCACTGTTACATCACATATACCGACATATCAACCTTGATAAGCGCACCACCTGTCTATCTCTGCGCCACATTCTCCCAATTACAAGCTTTCAGGTTCCATTTGAAAACACAAGGGGGTTATCACATGGGTAATCGTCAGTTCACCTAGCACCCACCATTGCTTTACTGAAGATATTGCAGTGTGTTGTGTATGATAGACACGTTCCTTCAATTTAGTAGAACCCATTAATCCGCTGGGTTCAAGCAATGTCCGTAAAGTGCCTTGTCCAAGGACACAACCGACTAGCTAGCGACCAGTTTCATACCTTCACCCGTTTAACTAAAAAAATTCTGAAATGCTTAGAACTGCCTCACTAAGCGATTCATACGGATGAAACAATCAACAACAACCTGTCCATCTGCTCCACATTTAAGTCCTAATTATGTATATTTGCACATAAATCAACTTAGGTAAGCACACCACCTGTCCATCTGCGCCATACTTATAGAAGTTTACATATGGGTGCCACAGACATATAATATAAACACATTCCATAATTATGGATATCGGTTAAAAAATACTGGAGCCACAAGTTGCAAGAATATTCTACAGGACCCATGTCGGGTAAAATAACCAGAAAATAATTCCCCCCATTCTCCCATTTTAAATGATCGCATATGCAAATTAGATGCTAAAAACTCTATTTAACAAACATTGAAAATCTTCATCGATTCTACATGGTTTATGGGTTTAAAATAAAATGTGGAAATATGGGACAAATTCCTTGTAAACCATATTTCCACACGAGGGTACTAGTGATTAGCGAGAAAAGCATTGATAATCTCGGGGAATGTTGGGTGGGTCATGCTTTCTAGTGTGGTTGGTGAAAATACTCTATATAAACATTGTTATAGTATATTCATGTTTAACCCTGTAAATGGGAAAACTAAAGAAGAATTCACATAGAGGCCATCGTCAGTTAAGATGAAGACACTAAACCACTAAGCTATTTGAACGACTAAGCTATTTGGACTATTAGGAAATTATTATAAATTTCTCAATTTCTATTCCCTAATAGTCCAGTGTTAAACGGGACACAATATTATCACGTTTTGCACCAAACTTTGACCTTTTGCGTTTTCGATATTTAGTAATATTATTTTGCATAGTTTCAAGCAAAATGAATTGGTTTCAAACTAAACGACACATTTCTTATGAATTTAAATAACAAACACAGCTGGTAAAACTATTCAAAACCAACCCCGATATAATTCCATTTATGGAACTAACATTAAACACATTAACAGCGTGACTGCTGGGCAACGAAAATTATTCAACTACGGAACTAATAAAACTTCTCCGATAACCTTAAACGAGTTTAACTGAATAATAATACATCAATAAAACTACGAAACTAACCGGTAAATTAGCGTTAAATTAAATCAATTAATTAACATCATAGTTACCTGGCGACTTGGACTACTTCTCACGTGTTTGGCCGCGTGGTTACTATGTCACGTGACTTATGACGTGTAGCGGGAAATCCGTTAATCGGGGACGAAATAAATAATCGAATGTAAACATTAGAGATTTGACAAGGAAATCATAAATTTTAGGCAAGGATTAAACATTTGAATGATCGGTAGCTGACGAATTGAATCAACGAGGCAATAAGACCAATACAAAGCTTGTTATTACTACGACGACGAATCGTCATTTTGTTTTGCGCAGTTGAAAACAACGAACGGCGAAAGGCGGGAACTGCACACAGCAGTTAAAGATATTTTGATGGATTTTTTAAGAAGAATATAGTTTTTCGGTACCAGTTATTAAACTCATGGAATTATATGTTACTGAAAGAATTTCAAAGTTTCAGCCATTTTCCAATTTAGGTTTCTCGTTATAAAGTGTGGCATGGTCTCTAGGTCTAACAATAACTTTTGGTAATAAATGTATCGACCATATTATTATACAAACCACTACGGGAATAAGTAACAAATCCAAAACCATGAAATATTTTTAAATTTCTGAGAAATTGCGTGAATATATCTTCTATTGTATGTATTGAAAAGTTCAGTGTTGCAAAACTTCGCGGTAAGCATGATAGAAATACAAACATTTCCCATGTTGGGCATCACTGGTCAACACATATCAACGACCCTTTGTTAAACATATCTGAATAAGGCTCGGTTCACCGCATCATAATATTCCCGAATGACCCTTGGATCTATCTATGGGGAAACCCCCAGAGTGATACTCCTTACACCACACACAAAATCTTACGAATTCTTTTATTAAACCAAGATACATGATACAACATATGTACATAGATATCATATTATTCCATCAATTCATCCACTTGCGGCAGTTGAGAGCTCCACACAAACACGGGATTTTGTTCCCTTCTTCCTCGAAGTCGAACTTGTAGTCGTAGTTCAACTGTGAAATGACGTCATCAACTCGACTGCGAGCACATGGTGAATAACTTACCTCCTCCCCACTGAGGATGTGACGATTGGAGATGATCATTATCTTCTTCTCTTTCTCAAAGTTGACGACTTCAGCCACGCAATTCGGGTTGCAGGAATGATTGATGTATCTGGGGGTGTCCACATTAGTACACCTCATGTCCACAGTCGAGCACAGTAATACACCTCATGCCCACAGTCGAGCACAGTAACACACCTCATACCCACAGTCGAGCACAGTAATACACCTCATGTCCACAGTCGAGCACAGTAATACACCTCATGCCCACAGTCGAGCACAGTAACACACCTCATACCCACAGTCGAGCACAGTAATACACCTCATGTCCACAGTCGAGCACAGTAATACACCTCATGCCCACAGTCGACCACAGTAATACACCTCATGTCCACAGTCGAGCACAGTAATACACCTCATGCCCACAGTCGAGCACAGTAACACACCTCATACCCACAGTCGAGCACAGTAATACACCTCATGCCCACAGTCGATCACATGGTGAATAACTTACGTAATACACATCAGTGCTCACAGTCGAGCACAGTTAATACACCTCATGCCCACAGTCGAGCACAGTAATACACCTCATGCCCACAAGTCGAGCACAGTAATACACCGTCATGCCCACAGTCGAGCACAGTAATACACCTCATGCCCACAGTCGAGCACAGTAATACACCTCATGCCCACAGTCGAGCAATACCATAGAGATTACCTCGCAGGTCCTCCAGTGACTGTGGCATCGACGATATAATCAGAGTCGAGACGAAACATGTAAACCCCTCGGTTCGCCGCCTCGTATTGTTTCTCCCGTTTCTCTGCGACCTCTGACCTGATGATGTCACCGATGTATTCGATCACCATGGTTCCCGGCTCGATGTCACGTGACGCGAACAATCCCAGTCCCTGTGATGTAACAATGTGTGACGTTACAATCGTGTGATGTAAAATCGTGTGACGTAACAATCGTGTGAAGTAACAATGTGTGACGTAACAATCGTGTGACGTAAAAATCGTGTGACGTAACAATCGTGTGACGTAACAATCGTGTGATGTAACAATCGTGTGACGTAACAATCGTGTGATGCAACAATCGTGTGACGCAACAATCATGTGACGTAACAATCGTGTGACGTAACAATCGTGTGATGCAACAATCATGTGACGTAACAATCATGTGATGCAACAATCATGTGACGTAACAATCGTGTGACGTAACAATCGTGTGACATCATACATGTATTCCATGACATCATACATGTATTCCATGACATCACACCTGAATTCTAGATCGCGCGAGATAGACATTGTTCCTCCAATCGAGTTTCATGCGACGATATTGCGACGACTTGGAATGAACGAAGTGTTTCCCGTAGATGGATGAAGCTGCGTCTGCGATTCCCGTCGACTCGTAGTATTCGCTGATCAGATTGCTTATCAGGGTGTGGGGTCTGTATGGGTGATGGGGGTTAGGTGGGGCTCACGGGGGTTCCCCTAGTACTGACTATCACCTGCCTGACTTCTGATCTCACTTCCACACTCTGCCTGAATAAATACGAGGCTGTCTTTATAGAAATCTTATACAACATAGAAATCATATAAACTCACTTTTTCCTGTTGTGCTTGACATGAGGTTCGCTTCGTGCCGAACCTGTCGGATTCACCGCTAGAGGGAGTTCTAACACAGGGGATCTCCCGAATCGGAACTTGTAGTTTGCACAAAGCTCAATGTTTGGTAACTATGATGTCATAATAACATAAGTATGACGTAATAATTATATAACAATCAATATATTTGAAGATCGTGGGAGAACTATTATAAATAACTCCCAATCTCCCACTATGGGGGAATTCCCTACTTAACCCACCGATTCCAGGATCCTTGCCACCACTGGGGCAGTAAGTCCAAACAAATTCTCCCCGGTGAGATATTTGGGGAATAATTTCAACATTCGTTGTTGGGCGCGTAGGTTCGACAAGTTGTTGAGTAATTCCGTCCATCCTTCTGTGATGGTGGGAGGGTTGTTATGGGGGGTTGGGGGTTAATGGGGGTTGGTACACAAGGGTCGTTACCATTGACATCATGTCCACACATTGTGATCTCTCCTATGCTCCCAGTCGAGTAACTCGTCGCGAACCACGGTTTCCCATCTTTCTCCCCGATCCAACTTTCGTATATACATCTCTTCCGTGTGTTCTGTGGGTGGGTGGCTCATATGGACAGGTGGCTCAGATAGACAGGTGGCTCAGATAGGCAGGTGGCTCAGATAGACAGGTGGCTCATATGGATAGGTGGCTCAGATGGATAGGTGGCTCATATGGATAGGTGGCTCAGATAGGCAGGTGGCTCAGATGGATAGGTGGCTCAGATAGACAGGTGGCTCAGATGGATAGGTGGCTCAGATGGACAGGTGGCTCATATGGGCAGGTGGCTCAGATAGACAGGTGGCTCAGATGGACAGGTGGCTCAGATAGACAGGTGGCTCAGATAGACAGGTGGCTCAGATAGACAGGTGGCTCAGATGGACAGGTGGCTCAGATGGACAGGTGGCTCAGATGGACAGGTGGCTCAGATAGACAGGTGGCTCAGATAGGCAGGTGGCTTAGATAGACAGGTGGCTCAGATAGGCAGGTGGCTCAGATAGACAGGTGGCTCAGATAGGCAGGTGGCTCAGATAGACAGGTGGCTCAGATAGACAGGTGGCTCAGATAGACAGGTGGCTCAGATAGACAGGTGGCTCAGATAGGCAACTCACGATGCTGTCCCAATATATCCGAGTCGCTTTGTAGCCAACCGGGTAGATGGCTGACTTGCTGTGGAAGAGCGCCATCTGGTGAGTAGATAGTTGCCCCACTGCTTGCAGCATGAGGGCGCCAACACGCAGGACGTAGTTCTTCTCACCTGGGTTATAGAGAAATGACGAGAAATGACGCGAAAGGTCAATGACACGAGGTTACCGACCTTGAGTGAACTCTCCCTGTTGCATGATACTCGCCATCTGCTTTGTCTCCTGTCTTTGAACGTAAACTTTCCGAAACACCGCCAGCGTCTTTAAGTGCTCCCCCTGGGTTAGTAGGGGAATTCCCCCTGCCCCGACTATGTGGAGGGGGCAAAGCACTGTCTTATCCTGGAATAAAGGTATTTGTGATGTCATATAGTACCACCCCCACCCCCACTCACCTTATAGAATCGGCAATCGCAGAGCAGCGCACACGCGCAGTGGTAAGTGTTGGTGCATCGCATGCGATTACAATGCACAGTCGCTCCCTTCTTCATACAATACGCGCAAACCACATTTCGTCCGTGGTTTACAGCGATGTCCACGTTGATCAGCGCCCCTCCCTGCATAGATATCATATATCACTCATAGATATCATATATCACCCATAGATATCATATATCACTCATAGATATCATATATCACTCATAGATATCATATATCACTCATAGATATCATACACCACCCATAGACATCATACATCACCCATAGACATCATATATCATCCATAGACATCATATATCACCCATAGACATCATATATCACCCATAGACATCATATATCATCCATAGACATCATATATCACCCATAGACATCATATATCACCCATAGACATCATATATCACCCATAGACATCATATATCACCCATAGACATCATATATCACCCATAGATATCATATATCACCCATAGACATCATATACCACCCATAGACATCATATATCACCCATAGACATCATATACCACCCATAGACATCATATATCACCCATAGACATCATATATCACCCATAGACATCATATATCACCCATAGACATCATACACCACCCATAGACATCATATATCACCCATAGACATCATATATCACCCATAGACATCATACACCACCCATAGACATCATATATCACCCATAGACATCACACACCACCCATAGACATCATACATCACCCATAGACATCATATATCACCCATAGACATCATATATCACCCATAGACATCATATATCACCCATAGACATCATATACCACCCATAGACATCATATATCACCCATAGACATCATACACCACCCATAGACATCATATATCACCCATAGACATCATATATCACCCATAGACATCATATATCACCCATAGACATCATATATCACCCATAGATATCATATATCACCCATAGACATCATATATCACCCATAGACATCATATGTCACCCATAGACATCATATATCATCCATAGACATCATATATCACCCATAGACATCATACACCACCCATAGACATCATATATCACCCATAGACATCATATATCACCCATAGATATCATATATCACCCATAGACATCATATATCACCCATAGACATCATATATCACCCATAGACATCATATATCACCCATAGACATCATACACCACCCATAGACATCATATGTCACCCATAGACATCATATATCATCCATAGACATCATATATCACCAATAGACATCATATATCACCCATAGACATCATACATCACCCATAGACATCATATATCACCCATAGACATCATATATCACCCATAGACATCATATATACCTGTGTTTCGTACACTTCCGCGGACCACAAAGCGCAATTCAGGTGAACCCACTGGTCCACGTCAAGGTTCAGCAATCGAGCGACGCCATTGGTCAATCCATCCCCTTGCACCGAACACAAAACGCAGGTCCGTTTGTCGGCCATTTTGTTTGTCGGCTGGAAATATATATGCTGAGTCATAATGGTTGAATAAATGTGCCGAGTCATAATGGTTGAATAAATATGCCGAGTCATAATTGTTGAATAAATATGCCGAGTCATAATGGCTCAAACCTTAAGCGCAACTCCATATTTGGCAAGCAGTGCGTCCACATCGGGCGATGGCTTCTGATTGGTCGGTTTAACAATGGGAGACGTCACGCTCCAACGCTTCCATCGGATTCCTTTCCACCGCTTGGTGGCGCTCCTCATCTCATCTCCTGCAACAATGGTTGTCATGGCAACCAACCACTCTATGACATCACAATGTTCACCTGGTCCACCTCTGCGCCGACCTCTCCCGCGACCTTTGACCTCCGCTGATCTAATTATGACATCATCATCCTTTCTGTCATCCACCCCGATGAGCGAGTTGATGTTGATTTTGCGCGAATGGCGTTGGTAGAAGTTGGAGGCTTTCCATCGTTTCTTGTGGCTCGACTGCGGATGTGAGGGGGGTTATGTTGGGGGGGGTTGT
>CH002257.1:2977-17080 GCA_000149265.1 Ciona savignyi | reverse complement strand
GGGGGGGGGGGGGGGGGTGGGGGGTAACCTCGCGTCGCATTTCAATTGAAAGGTTGCAGGTTCGAAACTAGTCGCTAGCTAGTCGGTTGTGTCCTTGGGCAAGGCACTTTACGGACATTGCCTGAACCCAGCGGATTAATGGGCTCTACTTAATTAAAGGAACGTGTCTATCATACACAACACACTGCAATAGCTCCGGTAACCCGACGATGGGCGCGAGGTGATCTGACGATTGCCTGTGTGTTAACCCACTTGGTTTCCCCATTCGCGGGGATAAACATGAATATCCTGTCCCCACCTACCCCAGGAAATCCCCACCCACCTTCTCATCAAGATGACGACGTTGTTTTCTTCCGTCCTCACATTTCTGTGGCGTGGTATCTAATCTTTGTGGCGTGGTATCTAATCTTTGTGGTGTGGTATCAGGTCTCTGCGGCGTGGCATCTAATCTCTGTGGTGTGGCATCAAACCGCTGTGGCGTGGTTCGACCGTCCGACGCCAAACTTTCCGTTTCCGCGGCGTCTGACGATCGCCCGTCGGGGTCGGTTGCCATGACGATAGCAAGCTCACTTTCCGACAACCCCAATCTGGGGAATTCCCCTGGGGTTGGTGGTGACATCATAATGGAGTCCGATTGTTTCGAGGCTGCAGAAGAAAATTAATTTTTCCACAAAAAGTTAAAAACGCGGTTGAAACTCACGAAATTCTTGTTTGAGCTTGGCAACGTGCACAGGGGCCCCGGCTATCATCAGCGTATCCATTGGTCCTGGGGGTGAGATGGGGGATTTACCTTGGGATCTAATGAACGAGGGTGGGTCTTACCTGGGGAATTCCCGGGAATTGGCATCTTCTGGGGTTCGAGGGGTTTTGTGTCGG
Source organism: Ciona savignyi (assembly GCA_000149265.1). NCBI lineage: Eukaryota > Metazoa > Chordata > Ascidiacea > Phlebobranchia > Cionidae > Ciona > Ciona savignyi. Next base: position 16,204 of record CH002257.1, on the reverse strand, counting down.
ACATTGCGCGGTATGTTGTGGGTAAACTGGGCGGGGTTATTGTGGGGGCCATTTGGGGAATTCCCATGCGTGGTGAGGTTATAGAGGGACCCATATTTTGGGGAATTCCCATTCTAGGTGGGGTTATGGAAGGACCCATACTGTGGGGAATCCCCATTCTAGGTGGGGTTATAGATGGACCCATATTTTGGGGAATTCCCATTCTAGGTGGGGTTATAGAGGGACCCATATTTTGGGGAATCCCCATTCTAGGTGGGGTAACAGAGGGCCCCATACTGTGGGGAATTCCCATATTGGATTGTGGGAAAATTTGAGGATTTCCCATCATCAACTGATTGTACGCTTGATACGATTGTGATGTCATAACTCCCTGTAAACACAGCATTATTATAAACAATTCAATAAATGTGACATCACAATTCAATAAATGTGACATCACAACTCAATAAATGTGACATCACAACTCAATAAATGTGACATCACAACTCAATAAATGTGACATCACAACTCAATAAATGTGACATCACAATTCAATAAATGTGACATCACAACTCAATAATTATGACATCACAACTCAATAAATATGACATCACAACTCAATAAATGTGACATCACAATTCAATAAATGTGACATCACAACTCAATAAATGTGACATCACAATTCAATAAATATGACATCACAACTCAATAAATGTGACATCACAATTCAATAAATATGACATCACAATTCAATAAATATGACATCACAATTCAATAAATGTGACATCACAACTCAATAAATGTGACATCACAATTCAATAAATATGACATCACAATTCAATAAATGTGACATCACAATTCAATAAATATGACATCACAACTCAATAAATGTGACATCACAATTCAATAAATGTGACATCACAATTCAATAATTATGACATCACAACTCAATAAATGTGACATCACAACTCAATAAATGTGACATCACAACTCAATAATTGTGACATCACAACTCAATAAATGTGACATCACAACTAAATAATTATGACATCACAACTCAATAAATGTGACATCACAACTCAATAATTATGACATCACCAGAAGCGCCGAACTTTCTAAAATCTAGAGTGTGAACGTAAAATACTCTTATGTATGACGTCACATTAAAGACGAACCATTAGACTGCACCGGCGGGCGTTGCGCAAAGAGCGTGTTTAACCAACGTCATTAATGAAAGTATTGAAACGAATTATAACAATATCCTTCATCTGGTCGTAATTCAAGACAAGCGCAAATAAGTCGAACGTAAATACGATTTCACGCGTCAGAGAACGCTAAACATTCTTTCGGATTCACATGTTGTGCAAGGCAGGGTTAAATGCGTCCTGAACAAAGAGTTAAGACTGGGCAAAAGGTAGGCAATGTAGAGTATTCTCTATCAACTTTGCGCACGTGCAGTGGAAGAACATGGCGTATCCAACTCCGATGGATTTTCAACTGTGTTGGACAAAGTAAAACTTTCGCTCGAGTTAGAACTAACTATACGCTGGAAATAGACTTAAAAAATGCGCTAATACCTGGCTGCAATTTCGTATTTTTTTTCGATACCATATTTTAGCTTTCTTTACCAATTTATTTTATCTTAACAAACAACATTCGCTTAATAATTTGCTGATGTGGCTTAATAATACAGATCGTTTTAGTATTTGAATTGTTGGTTAAAACAAAACATGTTTTTATTATATTTTGTAATAAAGAATTACTATTGTATTCTAATTTTACATAAACTAACAGTCCTCGAATTTTTTTCCGTTTACCGTGGACCCGGCAAATTAACCAAAGTCCACGGCGAAAAGAATGCTGTGGTGGTTCAGATCATTTGCTGCATATGGGTACTAATTTAAAAAACTCCGGATTAAAAAAAATGTCAAAAAGTAAAGGAAATAAAGTTTCCAAGCGCACAGCTGCAGTTTTATCAAATCTTTATCACGTTACAACGTTTTAACACAAAACTCGAAACCCAAAATTTAAATACGCTAGCAGCCAGCTGTCAATCAAATCTCCGAGAGACTACGTCGCTTTGATCCTTGCGCCACGATTTGCTGAGTTGACAAATCGGCAAATTTAATTAGATAAATATATCGAAGCGCGTGTTCGGCAATCGCATGTATTTCTTCAATCGGTATTATTATATTTTGTTGTTTTGAACTGTAGCCCTATCATATTTCAAATAATTATCCAGTCCATACCAGATGACGGTGTCCACTACTCTAACATTGACGTTGATTCAAGATTTGTAATTTTTTGGAGCTATTGCAATGTGTTCAATTTTCATGTAAAAGAAATATAGAGTTTACTTGGCTCTGTGCCTTAGTTTACAGACTACTAATGCGCAATTGGCTTGTGTCCAACGCACTTTAGCGGCGTCGCCCAAATTAGAATAAAATTATATACGGATTTTGGCTTGGTAACAAAAACCTCACCAGCCGGATTTTGCGATTATGTAGTACTGATTATATTACGTTTATGCGATTTCCTACGGCGTTTTTTGCTTATAGTGGCTTAAAAATTACGTTTTTACCGGAGCGCGCAACATTTTTTCCATCAATTTACTTTAAAAGAACAAACTTGGACGAATTTTCTAGAGTGTGTTTACACAAAGCAAAAATTCTAGAGTGTGATTTCACACTCTGAACACCCTCACTCGGCGCCACTGGACATCACAATTCAATAATTATGACATCACAATTCAATAATTATGACATCACACCTGGTATTGGTCGACTTCCACTTGCTTCGGTTTCTTTTTCCGTTTTCGTTTCGGTTTTTCCTGGAAAATATTGAATTGAGAACAGAGTTGAAAAGTTTGATATATTCACCTCCTGCATTATTTGCGGCATTTGTGGGGTGCGGTGCATTTGGGGGGGAACCTGGGGAAACCCCTGCATTTGTGGGATAATCTGGGGATTTCCCTGCATCTGGGGTGGGACTTGGGGGTTCCTCTGCATTTGGGGTGATATATGGGGATTCCCCTGGATCTGTGGGGTTATCTGGGTATTCCCCTGTCGTTGTGGGGAAATGGGGGGATTTCCCTGAATGAACCCAGCATGAACAGGGGTCATCGTGCCCCCCATGTTTACGTTGACCGAGGCGACTTGACCCATCTGGTGGTTGCGGGATTGGGAGCTGGGGTAACTGGGGTTCAGGGGGAATTCCCCCGATGAAATGATCACCCCGTGTGGAAGGTGAGTTGGGTTCATTTGCCTGTTGATAGAGGGGTTAAGTGGGGGTTAAGTGGAGTGAAAAGTGGGTGTAATGTGGGTGAAATGCGGGTGAAACATTTTAAGTCACCTGATATTATGGATCATCTGGGATTGGTTGATTGGGGACTTTCCCTGGGGTTGATGGGGAATTCTTGGAGAATGGTGGGGAATTCCCTGGGGTTGGTGGGGAATTCCCGGTGGTTGTTGGGAAATTCCTGATGGTTGATGGGGAATACCCTGGGGTTGTAGGGGAATTCCCTGTCCCTGTGTTTGATGGGTAATTTCCTGGGGTTGGTGGGGAATACCCTGGGGTCCAATTATGGGATGTATTGATCTTGCTTGGTATTGCTTCAAATTGTAATCCTTCATCAATTCCGAGTGTTTTCGCTGCTCGTTCAATACCTGCCAACAATGTCAATACTGGGGTTGCCCACAAAATTAATACCGGGGTTGCCCACAAAATTAATACACAAAGTCAATACCGGGGTTGCCCACAAAGTCAATACCGGGGTTGCATACAAAGTCAATACCGAGGTTGCACACAAAGTCAATACCGGGGTTGCCCACAAAGTCAATACACAAAGTCAATACCTCATCTAGTTGACGTTGAGTTTCAATTTGTTGTCGATTGACGGTTGATAAACTCAGCGAGTCTTGTGGAGTGAAAACCTCATCGTTGTTCCGCCGAGAAACCTTTTGTTTCTTCGCCAACGCTTGCTTCATGGTCTTGTGTTGTTTGGCTGTCAGTTCCAAGGATTGGACTTGCATCTGGGATCGATTCATAAATATGTTTGATGTTTGCCACCAACCCCCAATAACCCCACCAACCCCCAATAACCCCAACAACCCCCAATAACCCCTCCAACCCCCAATAACCCCCCCAACCCACAATAACCCCCCCAACCCACAATAACCCCACCTGTAGCAGATGCTGATGCTGATACAACCCCCCCCCAATAACCACCCCCCCAATAACCCCCCAAACCCACCTGCAGAAGATGCTGGTGCTGGTACAGCCATTCCTCGTATCTCCCCCTTCGTTGCTGGGATTCCGGGTCAGCTCCAAATGGGGGATTCCCCTGACCAAATTGCTGGGGGCTATGTGTCCAATGTTGAGCGGTTTGATGTTGGACAAAATGGCCGCTGACGTTGGTTGCCTCCGTGGAGCTTGTGCTGCTGTTTATAACCTGGGTGGGGGTGAATAATAATCACCTGGTAAATCCTGGATTAACCAACAACACAACCCCCCCAACAACAAAAAAAATATAACCTGGGTCGGGGGGGTTGTGTTGTTGGTTAATCCAGGATTTACCAGGAGATTATTATTCACCCCTACTCAGGTTATAAACAGCAGCACAAGCTCCACGGAGGCAATCAACGTATAATAATCACATGGTTCATTGCGGATTATATTAGATCTGGGATTACATAATAATCACCTGGTTAATCCTGGATTAAACCTTAATCTTGGATTACATAATAATCACCTGGTTAATCCCGGATAAAACCTTAATCTTGGATTACATAATAATCACCTGGTTAATCCCGGATTAAACCTTAATCTTGGATTACATAATAATCACCTGGTTAATCCCGGATTAAATCTTAATCTTGGATTACATAATAATCACATGGTTAATCCCGGATTAAACCTTAATCTTGGATTACATAATAATCACCCGGTTAATCCCGGATTAAATCTTAATCTTGAATTACATAATAATCACCTGGTTAATCCCGGATTAAACCTTAACCTTGGATTACATAATAATCACCTGGTTAATCCCAGATTAAATCTTAATCTTGGATTACATAATAATCACCCGGTTAATCCCGGGTTAAACCTTAATCTTGGATTACATAATAATCAGCTGGTTAATCCCAGATTAAATCTTAATCTTGGATTACATAATAATCACCTGGTTAATCCCAGATTAAATCTTAATCTTGGATTACATAATAATCACCTGGTTAATCCCGGATTAAACCTTAATCTTGGATTACATAATAATCACCCGGTTAGTCACGGATTAAATCTTAATCTTGGATTACACAATAATCACCTGGTTAATCCTGGATTAAACCTTAATCTTGGATTACATAATAATCACCTGGTTAATCCCGGATTAAACCTTAATCTTGGATTACATAATAATCACCTGGTTAATCCTGGATTAAACCTTAATCTTGGATTACATAATAATCACGTGGTTAATCCCGGATTAAACCTTAATCTTGGATTACATAATAATCACATGATTAATCCCGGATTAAACCTTAATCTTGGATTACATAATAATCACCTGATTAATCCCGGATTAAACCTTAATCTTGGATTACATAATAATCACCTGGTTAATCCCGGATTAAACCTTAATCTTGGATTACATAATAATCACCCTTTTAATCCCGGATTAAACCTAAATCTTGGATTACACAATAATCACGTGGTTAATCCCGGATTAAACCTTAATCTTGGATTATATAATAATCACCCTTTTAATCCCGGATTAAACCTTAATCTTGGATTACACAATAATCACGTGGTTAATCCCGGATTAAATCTTAATCTTGGATTACATAATAATCACCCGGTTAATCCCGGATTAAACCTTAATCTTGGATTACATAATAATCATGTGGTTAATCCCGGATTAAACCTTAATCTTGAATTACACAATAATCACCTGGTTAATCCCGGATTAAACTTTAATCTTGGATTACATAATAATCACCTGGTTAATCCCGGATTAAACCTTAATCTTGGATTACATAATAATCACGTGGTTAATCCCGGATTAAATCTTAATCTTGGATTACATAATAATCACCCTTTTAATCCCGGATTAAATCTTAATCTTGGATTACATAATAATCACCCTTTTAATCCCGGATTAAAACCTTAATCTTGGATTACATAATAATCACCTGGTTAATCCCGGATTAAACCTTAATCTTGGATTACATAATAATCACGTGGTTAATCCCGGATTAAAACCTTAATCTTGGATTACACAATAATCACGTGGTTAATCCCGGATTAAAACCTTAATCTTGGATTACATAATAATCACCCTTTTAATCCCGGATTAAACCTTAATCTTGGATTACATAATAATCACCCTTTTAATCCCGGATTAAACCTTAATCTTGGATTACATAATAATCACCCTTTTAATCCCGGATAAAATCTTAATCTTGGATTACATAATAATCACCCTTTTAATCCCGGATTAAAACCTTAATCTTGGATTACATAATAATCACGTGGTTAAATTCCGGATTAAAACCTTAATCTTGGATTACATAATAATCACGTGGTTAATCCCGGATTAAAACCTTAATCTTGGATTACACAATAATCACGTGGTTAATCCCGGATTAAAACCTTAATCTTGGATTACATAATAATCACCCTTTTAATCCCGGATTAAACCTTAATCTTGGATTACATAATAATCACCCTTTTAATCCCGAATTAAACCTTAATCTTGGATTACATAATAATCACCCTTTTAATCCCGGATAAAATCTTAATCTTGGATTACACAATAATCACCTGGTTAATCCCGGATTAAATCTTAATCTTGGATTACATAATAATCACGTGGTTAATCCCGGATTAAATCTTAATCTTGGATTACATAATAATCACCCTTTTAATCCCGGATTAAACCTTAATCTTGGATTACATAATAATCACCCTTTTAATCCCGGATTAAATCTTAATCTTGGATTACATAATAATCACCCTTTTAATCCCGGATTAAACCTTAATCTTGGATTACATAATAATCACCCGGTTAATCCCGGTTAAAACCTTAATCTTGGATTACATAATAATCACCCGGTTAATCCCGGATTAAATCTTAATCTTGGATTACATAATAATCACCTGGTTAATCCTGGATTAAACCTTAATCTTGGATTACATAATAATCACCTGGTTAATCCTGGATTAAACCTTAACCTTGGATTACACAATAATCACCTGGTTAATCCCGGATTAAATCTTAATCTTGGATTACATAATAATTACCTGGTTAATCCCGGATTAAAACCTTAATCTTGGATTACATAATAATCACGTGGTTAATCCCAGATTAAATCTTAATCTTGGATTACATAATAATCACCCTTTTAATCCCGGATTAAACCTTAATCTTGGATTACATAATAATCACCCTTTTAATCCCGGATTAAACCTTAATCTTGGATTACATAATAATCATCTGGTTAATCCCGGATTAAACCTTAATCTTGGATTACATAATAATCACCCGGTTAATCCCGGTTAAAACCTTAATCTTGGATTACATAATAATCACCTGGTTAATCCTGGATTAAACCTTAATCTTGGATTACATAATAATCACCCGGTTAATCCCGGATTAAATCTTAATCTTGGATTACATAATAATCACCTGGTTAATCCTGGATTAAACCTTAATCTTGGATTACATAATAATCACCTGGTTAATCCCGGATTAAACCTTAATCTTGGATTACATAATAATCACCTGATTAATCACAGATAAAATCTTAATCTTGGATTACATAATAATCACCTGGTTAATCCCGGATTAAACCTTAATCTTGGATTACATAATAATCTCGTGGTTAATCCCGGATTAAATCTTAATCTTGGATTACACAATAATCACCTGGTTAATCCTGGATTAAACCTTAATCTTGGATTACATAATAATTACCTGGTTAATCCCAGATTAAATCTTAATCTTGGATTACACAATAATCACCCCGTTAATCCCGGATTAAACCTTAACCTTGGATTACATAATAATCACCTGGTTAATCCCGGATTAAACCTTAACCTTGGATTACATAATAATCACCTGGTTAATCCCGGATAAAATCTTAATCTTGGATTACATAATAATTACCTGGTTAATCCCAGATTAAATCTTAATCTTGGATTACACAATAATCACCTGGTTAATTCCGGATTAAACCTTAATCTTGGATTACATAATAATCACCCGGTTAATCCCGGATTAAACCTTAATCTTGGATTACATAATAATCACCTGGTTAATTCCGGATTAAATCTTAATCTTGGATTACATAATAATCACGTGGTTAATCCCGGATAAAACCTTAATCTTGGATTACATAATAATCACCTGGTTAATCCTGGATTAAACCTTAACCTTGGATTACACAATAATCACCTGGTTAATCCTGGATTAAACCTTAATCTTGGATTACATAATAATCACCCGGTTAATCCCGGATTAAACCTTAATCTTGGATTACATAATAATCACCTGGTTAATTCCGGATTAAATCTTAATCTTGGATTACATAATAATCACGTGGTTAATCCCGGATAAAACCTTAATCTTGGATTACATAATAATCACCTGGTTAATCCCGGATTAAATCTTAATCTTGGATTACATAATAATCACCCTTTTAATCCCGGATTAAACCTTAATCTTGGATTACATAATAATCACCCGGTTAATCCCGGATTAAACCTTAATCTTGGATTACATAATAATCACCCTTTTAATCCCGGATTAAACCTTAATCTTGGATTACATAATAATCACCCTTTTAATCCCGGATTAAACCTTAATCTTGGATTACATAATAATCACCCTTTTAATCCCGGATTAAACCTTAATCTTGGATTACATAATAATCACATGGTTAATCCCAGATTAAACCTTAATCTTGGATTACATAATAATCACCTGGTTAATCCCGGATTAAACCTTAATCTTGGATTACATAATAATCACATGGTTAATCCCGGATTAAACCTTAATCTTGGATTACATAATAATCACCTGGTTAATCCTGGATTAAACCTTAATCTTGGATTACACAATAATTACCTGGTTAATCCCGGATTAAAACCTTAATCTTGGATTACATAATAATTACCTGGTTAATCCCAGATTAAACCTTAATCTTGGATTACATAATAATCACCTGGTTAATCCTGGATTAAACCTTAATCTTGGATTACACAATAATTACCTGGTTAATCCCGGATTAAAACCTTAATCTTGGATTACATAATAATCACGTGGTTAATCCCGGATTAAATCTTAATCTTGGATTACATAATAATCACCTGGTTAATCCCTGATTAAAACCTTAACCTTGGATTACATAATAATCACGTGGTTAATCCCGGATTAAACCTTAACCTTGGATTACATAATAATCACCTGGTTAATCCCGGATTAAACCTTAATCTTGGATTACATAATAATCACCTGGTTAATCCCGGATTAAACCTTAATCTTGGATTACATAATAATCACCTGGTTAATCCCGGATTAAACCTTAATCTTGGATTACATAATAATCACCTGGTTAATCCCGGATTAAACCTTAACCTTGGATTACATAATAATCACGTGGTTAATCCCTGATTAAACCTTAATCATGGATTACATAATAATCACCTGGTTAATCCCGGATTAAACCTTAATCTTGGATTACATAATAATCACCTGGTTAATCCCAGATAAAATCTTAATCTTGGCTTGCATGATCCGATCGGGTAATATTCCTTCCCCCTGTATATTCTCCATGTCGATGCCCTGGTACATCGGTTGCATTGTTTGGTTCAACTTCTCGCGTCTGCATGAACCATAATTCAGTCCGAAACTGCATGGAGCACGAGGTGCAACTCGACAGCGAGCACGAGGTGAAACTCGACAGCGAGCACAAGGTACAACTTCTCTGGGGACCCCAGGGGGGCCAAACAAAACCCGCGGTCTCCTGTGGGTTTTTTTTCTCCCCTAAAAAAACCTGCACAAACAGGGGTTGCTCCTTGATCAATAGCGGAGTTCGTTTAACTTTCGTTGTGGGTAAACCTCCAACTGCATACATTGTAGGGGGAACTCCCCATATGCGATACTGCAATAACATGGTTAAGATTTCAAAATTTTTTAACACTATTGAAACTTACCATTTTCTGTTTGATCAGTTGTCAGAATTTGATTGTGGCCTTGTGCAGTTGTGTCTGTAGTTGCTACAACAGTTGTGTCTGTAGCCAATGTGCCTGTAGCTGCTACAACAGTTGTGTCTGTAGCCAATGTGTCTGTAGCAATTGTGTCTGTAGCTGCTACAACAGTTGTGTCTGTAGTTGCTACAACAGTTGTGTCTGTAGCCAATGTGTCTGTAGCCAATGTGTCTGTAGTTGCTACAACAGTTGTGTCTGAAGCCAATGTGTCTGTAGCTGCTACAACTGTTGTGTCTGTAGCTGCTACAACAGTTGTGTCTGAAGCCAATGTGTCTGTAGTTGCTACAACAGTTGTGTCTGTAGCAATTGTGTCTGTAGCAATTGTGTCTGTAGTTGCTACAACAGCTGTGTCTGTAGCGATTGTGCCTGTAGCCAATGTTGTGTCTGTAGTTGCTACAACAGTTGTGTCTGTAGCTGCTACAACAGTTGTGTCTGTAGCCAATGTGTCTGTAGCCAATGTTGTGTCTGTAGTTGCTACAACAGTTGTGTCTGTAGCTGCTACAACAGTTGTGTCTGTAGTTGCTACAACAGTTGTTCCTGTAGCCAATGTGTCTGTAGCCATTGTGTCTGTAGCGATTGTGCCTGTAGCTGCTACAACAGTTGTGTCTGTAGCTGCTACAACAGTTGTGTCTGTAGCTGCTACAACTGTTGTGTCTGTAGCCAATGTGTCTGTAGCCAATGTTTCTGTAGCTGCTACAACAGTTGTGTCTGTAGCTGCTACAACAGTTGTGTCTGTAGCCAATGTTGTGTCTGTAGCTGCTACAACAGTTGTGTCTGTAGCCAATGTGTCTGTAGCCAATGTGCCTGTAGTTGCTACAACAGTTGTGTCTGTAGCTGCTACAACAGTTGTGTCTGTAGCCAATGTGTCTGTAGCGATTGTGCCTGTAGCCAATGTGTCTGTAGACAATGTGTCTGTAGCTGCTACAACAGTTGTGTCTGTAGCCAATGTTTCTGTAGCTGCTACAACAGTTGTGCCTGTAGCGATTGTGTCTGTAGCGATTGTGTCTGTAGCGATTGTGTCTGTAGCCAATGTGTCTGTAGACAATGTGTCTGTAGCTGCTACAACAGTTGTGTCTGTAGCGATTGTGTCTGTAGCCAATGTGTCTGTAGCCAATGTGTCTGTAGCCAATGTTTCTGTAGCTGCTACAACAGTTGTGCCTGTAGCGATTGTGTCTGTAGCGATTGTGTCTGTAGCTGCTACAACAGTTTTGTCTGTAGCGATTGTGCCTGTAGCTGCTACAACAGTTTTGTCTGTAGCGATTGTGCCTGTAGCTGCTACAACAGTTTTGTCTGTAGCGATTGTGCTTGTAGCTGCTACAACAGTTTTGTCTGTAGCGATTGTGCCTGTAGCTGCTACAACAGTTTTGTCTGTAGCGATTGTGCCTGTAGCGATTGTGTCTGTAGCGATTGTGTCTGTAGCGATTGTGTCTGTAGCTGCTACAACAGTTGTGTCTGTAGCCAATGTGTCTGTAGCGATTGTGCCTGTAGCTGCTACAACAGTTGTGTCTGTAGCCATTGTGTCTGTAGCCAATGTGTCTGTAGTTGCTACAACATTTGTGTCTGTAGCTGCTACAACTGTTGTGTCTCTAGCCAATGTGTCTGTAGCCAATGCGTTTGTAGCTGCTACAACAGTTGTGTCTGTAGTTGCTACAACAGTTGTGTCTGTAGCCAATGTGTCTGTAGCCAATGTGTCTGTAGTTGCTACAACAGTTGTGTCTGTAGCGATTGTGTCTGTAGCTGCTACAACAGTATTATCATGTGGCAACACTGGGACTGGACTCTGGCTTGCCAGTAAAGGAACACTGGGGTCTTGGAAAGTTTTAAAATAACTATGTTCCTCAGCCAGTCTAGCTGATGAACATTTGCGTTGAATCTCGGATTCAGTGTTTCCAGCTATAGAATCCAAAGCAGTGTTTCCAACTGCAGAATCCTTAGCAGTGTTTCCAACTGTAGAATCCTTAGCAGTGTTTCCAACTGTAGAATCCTTAGCAGTGTTTCCAGCGGTAGAATCTGAAGCAGTGTTTCCAACTGTAGAATCCTTAGCAGTGTTTCCAGCTGTAGAATCCGAAGCAGTGTTTCCAACTGTAGAATCTGAAGCAGTGTTTCCAGGTGCCAAATCCTTAGTAGTGTTTCCAGGTGCCAAATCCAAAGCAGTGTTTCCAACTATAGAATCCGAAGCAGTGTTTCCAGGTGCCAAATCCAAAGCAGTGTTTCCAACTATAGAATCCGAAGCAGTGTTTCCAGGTGCCAAATCCAAAGCAGTGTTTCCAACCATAAAATCCGAAGCAGTGTTTCCAGGTTCTATATCCTTAGCAGTGTTTCCAACTATAGAATCCGAAGCAGTGTTTCCAACTGCAGAATCCAAAGCAGTGTTTCCAGCTGTAGAATCCGAAGCAGTGTTTCCAACTGCAGAATCCAAAGCAGTGTTTCCAGCTGTAGAATCCGAAGCAGTGTTTCCAACTGCAGAATCCGAAGCAGTGTTTCCAACTGCAGAATCTGAAGGAGTGTTTCCAACTGCAGAATCTGAAGCAGTGTTTCCAGCTGTAGAATCCAAAGCAGTGTTTCCAGGTTCTAAATCCTTAGCAGTGTTTCCAACTGCAGAATCTGAACCAGTGTTTCCAGATGCCAAATCCCTAGCAGAATCCAAAGCAGTGTTTCCAACTGTAGAATCCAAAGCAGTGTTTCCAACAGCAGAATCTGAAGGAGTGTTTCCAGCTGCAGAATCCAAAGCAGTGTTTCCAACTGTAGAATCCAAAGCAGTGTTTCCAACAGCAGAATCTGAAGGAGTGTTTCCAGCTGCAGAATCCGAAGCAGTGTTTCCAACTGTAGAATCTGAAGGAGTGTTTCCAGCTGCAGAATCCGAAGCAGTGTTTCCAGATGCATAATCCGAAGCAGTGTTTCCAACTGTAGAATCCAAAGCAGTGTTTCCAACTGTAGAATCTGAAGCAGTGTTTCCAACTGTAGAATCCAAAGCAGTGT
>CH002258.1:186041-326795 GCA_000149265.1 Ciona savignyi | reverse complement strand
CTGATAAATAGCAAAACCTGAATTAATATTTCATGTTTAATAAATATGTCCTAGAATTTCTCAAATAATTTAAAATGGATTTAAGTGAAAGAAGGTAAGATTATATATAACCCCAAAATTTCTTGAATAATTAACAATTGATTTAAGTGAAAGAAGGTAAAATTATATATACCTACCCTAAAATTTATTAATTAATTAACAATTGATTTAACTGAAAAAGGAAAAATTATATATTACCCTAAATTTCTTAAATAATTAAAAATTGATTTAAGTCAAAGAAGTAAAAATGAAATGTGCATGTGGTGGGTGGTTGTTTGTGATTGCTTAGAATGAATCGAGGTTAGATGATTAGCCATGCTCTAGTGCAGGGGTGCTCATTAAGTCGATCGCGATCTACCGGTTGATCGCGAAGGTGGTACTGGTCGATCGCGGCGTGACATTAAAAAATATCATTCTAGCTTCAATGCCGTGACTTGATTAATATACAGGGCAGCCATTCAGATGACAACTGAATGTTGCCGTTCGGGTGACCAATCAAATCAAACAACAGCTCTAAGTACAGCAAAACTTGCCGAAAGCGCCGCTCTTTCGTCTTTGCATTTTTGTAGTGGGTAGATCATTTTGACTCGGTCATTTTAAAAGTAGCTCGCATGCTGAAAAAGTGTGAGCACCCCTGCTCTAGTGCATGCTTAACAACATAATATGCATTTTTGTGTATAAATTATCTACAGTTACTGCACTTTTGCAGTTTTCTTGCTTTTTTATTATTAATCAACTAAAATTTAATACCAGGCCTGAGACGAAACTACAAGCAATTTGTATGGTTTCTTGCGAGATTATTAGCCTACCTAATTTTCAGACATAATGCACAAATAATATTATAAACACACTCAACAAGAACATTCTTACTAATGAGTAATGAGTGTATGTAATATGATAATAATGATGTTTCTATTACACACTGTGAACAATGAAATTGCTACCACCATGCATTTGTTGTTATGTTAAAATTTACTAAGATTGTTCTTTCAATTTATGTGAAGAAAGTGAGGATTTTTACGCCAATTTTGTGCTTTTAACAATTTTTAATTAGAGGTATATGAATTTTAGCATATTTACAGGTAATCGTGTTCCTTGCACTACAAGTGTCAGTGTTTCAATGAAATGTTTTTAAAACATTTTAAGTTTAACCAATACGGTAAAATTCGAAAGTATCCTAAAATTGTTAGGCTATAGGAGTAAAACCTTGTAAATATAAAATCCAATTTAAAACACGGCTAATAGAGAAAATAATACTTACTGAGATAATCTGAATTGCGAGTTTAAAACATGTATTAGCTTGATCGAGCGAATGTTTTCTGGTCTGTTGAGGATCTCCGTTCGGTGGAACATTGTTTGCACTTTGCATTCCAAACATTATATTTACCCTTTAATTGCTGTGAAGAAGTAAGAAATTTAATTTAGAACAGAACTATACACAGATATAAGACACAGATCCTAAAAAACTTTAGGAAATAAATAAATTTGATTGCTATAGAATAAATAAAGTTATTCAGCACAATTTTGGTAAAGAAATCTTTATATATGTATATTATCCCTGTCGACCCTGTGTATATTACGTTTTTGCATGAACTTTAATGATACCTTATTTACAATTTGTAATTCTTTAAAACTAACTGGGTTTTCCCTGAAATTTTTCACTACCACGTTATATTTTTCTCTCTTAGCACTTTAGTTTCATAAGTCCTTTTTCTTATATTCTCTCCTTTTTCTTAGCTTCTCTACTTTTGCTCATAAACAAGCTATCAATAATCAAAGGTTTTGTTCAGGTTTCTGTTAAACACACTTTGTAAGCCTATTTTTTAACTAAAGGGTTTACATATATTTTGATGATTATTTCCACAGTCATGCATTTGGCATGTCAAATACAAAGAAATTTCATAGTTAATGACTATTACTGGCTGATGTGAAACTGATACTGAAATAAATAATTAAGCTCGTAATTTTTTAGTCCTACTTAAGATGGGGGACTGTAAGGATAAAAATGTTCTTTTTTCCTGTGATGTAACAGTTGTTGTTGTCTTTATTATAACAAACTTTGTATACACAGTAATATACCGTACATACTAACATACTACAAATTATTTTATTAAGACTTTTTTAAACGAATGTTCGTTTTGTCATCTTTGCCTTCATTTGCTTTATTTTCAATTGTTTGGTAATAGGGTATGACATAATTAAATTAAACTAAACTACACAAATAACTGGCACTATATTTACCCTTAATTTGATGTATGATTGCGAAAAAAATGTTATTCAACTCTGGTTTAGAAAGTGCTAAAAATCCTAAAAAACTTATGGAAAAAAATAACTTGATATTTAAAAATGTTTCAGCATCTGTTTAATATATTAACCTTTTTTTCTATTCAACTTAGTATAATATCTAATGCTTTAAAAATGATGCTTTCCCTTAAAATTTGTTGGTACAGTACCTACTGTTTGTTACAATCAAAACTAAATTATTTTCTGGGTTTTTCCACCTAGTAATTTGATCTCATCTTTCTTTCTCTAGATCTCCTTTTCCATGTCTCTCTCTCTCTTTCTCTCTTTCACACTTCGTTGTATTTCACATAACCCTCGTTTAAGCTTCTCTATTTTACTACTTGCAACCAAATCTACAAATAATCAGGGATTTTATACAGGAATAGTTTTTTTTAATTTACTATATCCAAGCCTATTTTTGATGCCCAAAAACAATGGAAACCAATTTTAGAAGAAAACCAGTTTGCAGACACAAGATATGTAAAAGAGCAAGGTGACTAATTATTTTAAATTAATTTTATTATATTGATACTTATGTTGCAATAGGGCATTATTGCCTTCTTTTTTATATATATTAAGAAAGTATTGGGATATTTTGCAATTACCTTACAGGCATAAACGTTTCCAGTTTCCAGCTATGTTACTTTATTCTAAACAAAAAGTAAGACAGTAATAAAATATGGTGTTTTAATAATTACCACATTATGGAACAGGTAACCAGTATAATAAACAAACACTCGATATAGCATGTCTTTATTCAACAAGAGTATCAGGAAAGATGTGAATTGAAGGAAATATTGTCCACCATGGTTATTGCCATTGCCAACTTTATATATTATTTATGTATAGCATCATATCATATAACGATGCATTTATCTTCTGTAAGAGTGCAATTTATTTTTACCTTCTGTCCAGATATCGGAGTTTCAAATATTGCTACCAGCACATTTTAAACGATCCAACAGCTCCATTCTCTACTTGTCAATATGTGTCAAATATCACCAAACGGAAATGTCCGAACCCAGCTTTAATATCAGACCGTATTAACAGGTAATTTATGCATTTAATGAACATCCATGTTAACTTTTATTATTTTTAAAAATTACTATTTTGCAGATAAAGTGTAGTAAAGTACAATTCTTTAATTTATATCACTATATAAGTATAGCATAATAACCTTTTAAATCAGTCGGATTATGCAATTTAAGACTCAGTAGTCACATTATCCTAGCTTAATAAGTGTCATTACATTTTTTAGAATACACTGGTATTTGGTCCACAAATCTTGTCTCATTATATAACAACTGGTTGGCATTACTGTGCAATATTTAATGTTGAGCCTCGGTTAACCACTAAATAGGTCCATAGAAACAGGTTAAAAATTTTTGTTAATTGTTATCAGGCTATATGTAGAGTCGTAGTAAAAATGAGTTTATGCACAGTCGTAATAATTATCGATTTTTTGACAGCACTGTGCCATGTTTGTGTGAGATTCACAACAATGCAAAATCTGGGCGGCTAAAATATAGAAGTCACCGCAAAAAATATGCCAAACTTGCGGAGAGGTAGTGTATATTTAAAAAAATCTGTTTTACCCTTATAATACAAATAATTGAATATGAGAAATGTCTGCGGATTATTGTAGACACATTTACAAAAACAAATTACATAAAATTCTTATAAAAGTCTATTTTTATATTGTTAAAATATAATGTTTATTGTGTATTCTCAAAATAGTTTGCCATTATAGTTGTGGTATTAAATAGTTCAGTGAAATTACTGGAACAAGTCAAGTTATCCTTTATAGAGACCAGCACGCAACGCTCTTTCAAAAACTTGGAAAATATCGTAAAGGTTCCGGTATAAGTGAGGACACAAGGCACCATTGTGATGAAGACAATGGTAGGTTAAGTCACTTATTTTTAAATTCAGAACAAAATCTTGGATATTTCCTGTTATATAATGTGTGTTCGCCAAAGTGTTTCAACTAATGTAGTTTTTCTTTTTCCCACCTCCTTTTTACATTTTTTTCTTTTCTTTAATTACAAAATATAAAAGTCTTCGCTTCTAAACAGCTCCGTCATATGACAATGCACTGGGAACACTTGAGCAGGACATTCATGAGAACCGGCAATGGGTGACTGGGTTGTCTTCCAGTTGGAAATCGGGGGAGGCTGACATTGATGTTGATTTAGTCGAAGATCTTGATAATCCACTGAAATACGCAGGTGGTTTTAGAAGCCCTATTATATGGATAAACTGGTCATAGTCCATTTAACAAATACACTGTGTTTTTTCCCTCTTTTTATAATGTCTATGTATTATGCCGGATTGCCGGTAATTGAATTAAGATCAGACCCTTTATGTACAGTAAACATAAAGGCATTGATTACTTAACTTTTCGAAATTACTTTCATCAGATCTTAAAATATATTATTATATTATTGTAACTGCCGAATTGCAAAAGCAGCTACAGTATATCTGTTTGGGGGGTTTTGGGCCGTATGAAATGTTAAAGACTCCAACTTCAATCAAACGAATCTTTAGGTATTGAATTTGTATTTGCGTTGTACGAAGTGAATTGAAGTGAGTTTTCTGCGAAAGGTTAAATACGCATTAGCATTCACAGATATATAAGAAATGACAATACAAATTAAAGAAGAACATAATCACTTACTAACTATTCGTGGCCTATTAAAGTTGCAATTCCTATAAGTTTCCGTTGATTCAATTTTAAGTTTAATTAACAAATATTCTGAAAATAACAATCAAAGGGTATTAATTAACACAAGATTACCAATTAAAAAGGATTAACTAACAGCTAAAATAGATTACTGCAAACCAATATATTGCGAACACATTTGGGCTATTCTCACATTTGGGCTTATATTCACACTTGAACATAGCATAGAAATCAAATAAATAAACATTAAATTTTCGCAGTTACATTCCGGCCCCTTTAAGCGATGATATTTTCACAGAGAAATTGAAAAGCTTAACATAAAAGAAAATGCGAAAATCATTTTAACCAATTTGGTTGTGTAACAATAACGAAGGTTTGCACTTTGAATAACTAACTTGGCAAGTACGGTACTAAAGAAAAAATTGAAAGTTGTAACTCAAGTAAACACACCACACTAGTCAGACAAAAGGCATAGCTTTGTAATTGGCCTGTCAAACACAGAGTTTTTAGTTTGTAAACGGACACTTCGGACGGTTCCTGATTTATCAGGATAAGTTTCTATGACACGACCTAAAGACCATGTGTTTCTAGGCATATGTTCATCAACAATGAGCACCACATCATTGACAGCAAAATTCCAACAGTTTATTTTCCATTTTTGTCTTTGTTGTAGTAGTGGCAGGTTCTCACGAAGCCACCTTGTCCAGAAAATGTTTGCAAGATACTGCACTTGCCTCCATCGTTTGCGAGAATAAACATCATTTTTGTCAAAGATCCCAGGTGGCAAATTAGGTTGTTGTTTCAGTTGCAGCAAATGATTTGGTGTTAACGGTTCCAAGTCTAGTGGATCGTTAGACACAGTTGTCAAAGGCCGATTATTGATTATTCCTTCTACTTCACATAACAAGGTACTAAAACTTTCTTCATTCACTGTTTGTTCCTTGCACACTGAAGCGAGCACTTTACGAATCGTACGAATCTGTCGCTCCCAAACACCACCGTGGTGGGATGCACCTGGTGGGTTGAATATCCATTTAATTTGTTGTTGTAGTAGGTAGTTATGTATTGAACTTTGATTCCATTTTTGTATCTCATGTTGGAGTTCTCGTTCAGCACCAACAAAGTTTGTGCCATTGTCAGAGCGAATTTCTTGTACTTGCCCTCTTCTTGCTATGAATCTTCGAAGAGCTTGTATAAATGAGCTTGTGTCAAGGCTGTGTGCCACTTCTATGTGGATAGCTCTGGTTGTGAGACAGGTAAATATAACACCGTATCTCTTTAAGTTGCTTGTTCCCTTACGTATAAGAAAGGGACCGAAGTAGTCAACACCAACATATGAAAATGGAGGCTTATTCGGGGTGAGTCGATCATGAGGAAGATCAGCCATACGTTGCACACCACGTGCTGCATTTGCTTTGCGACAATGCATGCAATTTGCAAGAACCTTTCTAACTGTGGAGTTTGCTTGGGTGATCCAGTATTTTTCACGAAGTACGGCCAATACATATTCTCTTCCCATATGACCGAAATTGGAGTGAATATCTTCTATAATCAAGGAAGCGATATGACTGTCTTTTGGAATTATCACTTGATGCTTTGCTTCATAGGATATTGGTGCAGCATTAAGTCGTCCACCAACACGCAACAGTCCATCCTTCAGTCTAGGACTAAGTTTAGCAATTGCACTGGACTTTAAATTCTTGCCACTAGAGACACAATTTAATTCAGAGTTGTAATACTTTTCTTGTAGATATTTCAGAATCTCGACTTCTGCTTCATTTACTTCATCAATGGACAGAGGTGGGATTTTTCGATGCTTACAGTTTGTTGATGGGTTCTTCAAAACGGAGCGTGCAGCGTTCAGCAATCTGCCTTTATATCTTAAAATCCAAGCAAGGATTTTCTTGGTACGATTCCAATTGGAATACTTGGTGGTAATGCAGTCCATAAATTGCAAACTTGGCATTGTAGTTAGACATGATTTAGCAATTCTTTTTACTTCTGGGTCTTCAGGTGATAAGTGTTCCAGAAATTCTGGTTGTTTAGGCCAAGCAACACAGGCCTTCCAAAGAAACTCAGGTCCATTTGTCCATCGTGTGCATTTTAAGAATGCATCAATTGAGAGTCCCCGCGATGCATCATCCGCGGGATTTAGGCCCGTTGGTACGTATTTCCATTGTGTGGATGATGAGTTCTCTTTGATAGTTTCCACTATGTTAGCAACAAAGGTGTGAAATACTTTATCTTCATTTGTAAGATACCGTAGGACAGTTGTGCTGTCTGTCCAGAATAGAGATGAACTGATTGGCATCTGCAGCTCCTTGCGTAACATCTTGTCTGATCGGATTGAAATAGTTGCTGCACTTAATTCAAGCCTCGGAACTGACAAGCGCTTTAATGGGACAAGACGTGTTTTACCATATAAAATTGAACAGTGAACATCTCCAAGGCTATTCACCAATCGTATGTAGGAAACTGATCCATATGATTCTTCAGAAGCATCCGAGAAATGGTGTAACTGTATATCAGTGACCTTACCAAACGTGTATGGTTTGTAACATCTTGGTACTTGGAAGTTCGACAATTTAGGTAATTGATTTACCCATTTGAGCCATTTTTGTTGTTCATTTGGTGGAATTCGTTCATCCCACCCTAACTTGGATTTGCACAGAGTTTGTAGCAATACCTTCATAGGCTGTATAACAGCAGCACCAAACCCCATTGGGTCATAGATTGAATTCACTACAGATAAAATTCCACGTCTGGTTACAGGTTTGTCTTTAACTTTGACTCTGAAACACAGAGAATCATTTTCTACATTCCAGGATAGACCCAGTGCTCGCTCCACTGGTAAGCGGTCACAACTTAGATCCAAGTCCTGGACTTGTTTGGCTTGTTCAGATTTTGGGATAGAGGCCAACACCTCTCTGCTGTTACTGATCCATTTTGTTATTCGAAATCCACCTTTGGCTATAAGTTCAGAAAGATCATTTACCAGCACCTTAGCTTCCTGAATAGTTGCAGTCGAGGTAAGACAGTCATCAACATAAAAACAGTTATGTACAGTGTTAATGACATTAGAACTGAAGGTTCCTCTGTTGTCATCTGCAGTTTTTCTTAATGCAAAGTTTGCACAGCTTGGTGAGCAGATAGTACCGAACAAAAAGACAGACATCCTAAACTCTTCCAGTTCCTCTTGTATGTCACCGCACTTCCACCACATAAACCTGAAGTAGTCTCGATCAGATTCCGTAACTTTTACTTTGTGAAACATTGCTTGAATGTCACTCATTAAAGCAACATTTTCACGTCTAAAACGAGACAAAACTCCAACTAAATTGTTGGTTAAATCCGGCCCCTGTAAGAGATTGTCATTTAGGCAAATCCCCCTTAAACTTGGCAGAACAATCAAACACGACCCTGATTTTGTCTGGTTTCTCAGGGTGATATACTCCATGGTGGGGGATATACCATGTTCTTCCCAGTGGACCGGTTGTAGTCACCCTTTCTGCGTAGCCTTTGGTGATCATGTCTTGAACAAATAGTTTGTAGTCTTGATAAAAGCAAGGTTCCCGGATAAACTTCTTTTTCAAGTATGCGGCTCTTTGTTCTGCTTGTATCTTGTTGACCGGCATCACTAAGTCTTGGTTTTTGATCGGTAAGTCAATTTCATAGTGACCATCAGCCCTATGCTTGATGGATGTGGATACCCTTTGCATAAAGGTTTGTTGTTCCACTGACATTTCCTTTTTCTCGTTGGTAATGGAGTCCATCACATCTGTGCATAACTGACACATTGGGTGAGGTTCTGTGTTTATGAAAAAGCTTGATGGACGGTTTCTTGAATTTAGTTTCTTGCTTGGGCAATTAATTATCCACCCAACAGAAGTTTTAATTGCATAATGTCCATTTGCAGCTCTTATGACATTTTGAGGTTGCAGTGCCTTTACATTGTCGTTTCCGATTAGCAAGCCAACTTCTGCACTAACTTCGGGGATGTGAATGTCTTTAAATTCCTTGTATTGGTCAACGTCATCCTGACATGGAATTTCAGCACTAGAGACGGGCAACTTGGAGTTTGAACACATAGGGTTTAAAGGAATGCAACTTGTCTCATCCAAGTCCAGCAATTCCAAATTTTTAATGACCTTCACTCTGCTGTGTTGGTGGTCTCCATTAATTGTTGATGTCCAAATATCTTTTACTGGTCCATTTACACTTAACTTGTTTATTAATAATTCTGTAATAAAGGAGGATGTACTGCCATTGTCTAGGAAAGCGTGGGTGACAATTGTTTGTTTGCTTCCTTTAACACGAATCTTAACAGGCAGAATAGGTAAAAGATTGGGTGTGCCACCTTCTATTTGCTTTGTACTTATAGCAGCAGAAATACATTCACCTTGTATCTCAGACTTTGGTTTGGAAACAGGATCCACACTTTTAGGTTTGGTTATAGACTGCTCTTGTTGTAGATCAAAATCAGGCGGATGTAGTAATGTGGAATGCCGCCCAGTGCAATTTGGCTTACTGCATGGCTGTTGTCGAAAACAATTGCGTACAATGTGACCAGCATTTAGACAAGAAAAACACAAATTTCTTTCAGTAACAAATCTCTTACGGCATTCGAAGTCCCAACTTCGAAACTTTGCGCATTGATTGAGGTAATGCATCCCGTCGCATAGTTTGCACCTTGGTACATTGTCCCATTCTGTTGTCATTCGAGTTGCGAAGCTCATTCCTCTTGGTTTCTGATAGTTCATCCGTGGTGCAGAAACAGCTTTACTTTGACTTGGTGATTCGTATATATAGCAAGTCGATTCACGGGTTTTCTTATGAACATATTTGGATAAATCTTTGATGCTGATTTCGTTTTTCGTATTATGTAGGATTTCATCTGCTAGTTGCAACCAGCCTCCTTGCCATGTGGTTGGAAGTCTCTTCAGAATTTTTGTAATAGTTTCCATATTGTCTATATTGTATAGATAGTTTATGCTTTCTAAAGTGTTCATACACGCTTTCAGTTTTGCCGAAAACTGAAGTAGTGTTTGTTTGTCCGTCACATGTATTGCAGGACCATTCACAATAGTATCTAGACAGGCACGTGCTATCTGATGTCTTTGACCGAAATACTCTTGAAGCAATTGTCGTGCTGTTTCAAAACCTTCATTTGGTGGCATTAGGAAACATCCTTTAACCAGTTCTTGTGCAGATCCACCGGTATATTGTGACAGGTAAAATAGTTTGTCTCTTGGGTCATCAACATATTTTGAAACAATTGTGTCAAAGGCAATAATAAAGTTAGGATAAAAAGCAGGATTTCCATAAAAAATTGGAGGCTCTCGTTTGGGAATGCCAGGTGGTTTTTGGTAAACAGAAGGAAAAATTGGGTTATTGGTAGGGGTAACACTCATGGGATTACTATGTTTTGTAGGAGTACAAATTACATTGGAAATGTTTAGGTTTGTGTCACATTTGGGTGATTCATTTTTCTTACAAAATGATGGGAAAATTTTTGGTTTGTCATAATTTTCAGGAGAGGATTGGGTAATATGAGATACATTAACAGGTACAACAGGAAGAGAAAGATTACTACAAACACAAGCAACATTTAAATTAGATTGGGTACCTGTGAGCAAGGGAACATTACTTGTATTGGTTGTTGATACATGTGGGGCATGGGAGTTCATCTCTGCACTATCACAAATGACTTCTGTCGCCATATGGGATTGGTGTGATATCGGTGTCCCAGTTAACTCAAGTTCAACTGATGCTTTATGTATTTCAGTTTGGAGCTCAATTTCCCTTCGTCGTTGTCGGTATGCAATCTCCTTCTCCTCTCTCGCTTGATGCCGTAGCAAGTCCTCTTGCTCTTTTTGTTTTACTCGCTGAAGCTCTTCCTGCTTTTGCTGATTATTTCGCTGAAGTTCTTCCTGCTTCTGCTGATTATTTCGCTGAATTTCAGCTTTCTCAAAGGTCATGCGTTCTTTAAATTGTTGAATTTCCAGCTCATTTAGCTGCCGTTGATTATTTAGTTCTATTAGCAAAGTTGCTTTCCTTGCCCTTGCACTACTCCTTGAACTTCTGCTTGACCCGGAGCGATGTGATTTGGTATTGCGGGAACTCTTCGTCTTCCCACTATTGGATACACTATCCTCTGGTTCAACCACAGAGTTTGCTTGCATATGATAGGATTTGGATCTAGTTATCACTGGAGATCTACCCATGTCAGATCTAACCTTGGTTGCAACTGTGGCTGTAGCACCTGTTTGCTTTTCTTCAGAATTGGTTGGCACGACTTGGGTTTCATCAGGATTGGGTTGTGACTCTCTGATCACTTGGTTTCCTTCAGACATGGATGTCGTACCTTGGACTTCTTTAGAACTTGGTTGCAGTGCTACATTTGGGTCAGCTGTTGGTTGGTTAGCTAACTCCTCTTGGGTGGACTCACTAGATATGGTATCCATTGAAATGCAGGAATAGTTAAAAACCGATGTAACTGCCGAATTGCAAAAGCAGCTACAGTTTTTCTGTTTGGGGGGTTTTTTGGGGGCCGTATGAAATGTTAAAGACTCCAACTTCAATCAAACGAATCTTTAGGTATTGAATTTGTATTTGCGTTGTACGAAGTGAATTGAAGTAAGTTTTCTGCGACAGATTAAATACGCATTAGCATTCACAGATATATAAGAAATAACAATACAAATTAAGATAGAACATATTCACTTACTAACTATTCGTGGCCTATTAAAGTTGCAATTCCTATAAGTTTCCGTTGATTCAATTTTAAGTTTAATTAACAAATATTCTGAAAATAACAATCAAAGGGTATTAATTAACACAAGATTACCAATTAAAAAGGATTAACTAACAGCTAAAATAGATTACTGCAAACCAATATATTGCGAACACGTTTGGGCTATTCTCACATTTGGGCTTATATTCACACTTAAACATAGAAATCAAGAAAACATTAAATTTTCGCAGTTACACCCGGTATTGCCGTGCAACCTCAACCAGTATTGCCGTAAAACATCACCCAGTATTGCCGCACAACCTTACCCACTATTGGCACACAATCTTTCCCAGTATTGCCGGAAACGTCAGACAGATTAGGATACAACCTCACTTATTGCCACATAACATTACCTAGTGTTGCCGTACAACCTCACCCAGTATTGGTATTGAGACACCTCACCCAGTATTGCCCTACAACCTTACCCAATATTGCCGTACAACACTCAGTTTAGTGTCTACACAAAACTAGCCTAGTGATGCTATAATGTCAGCACACAATCTTACCTAGTTGTCACAGACATCTTCGGCCACAGTATTAGCCGGCAACATTAAATGGTCGCTTAAGATTTTACTAATACCTGTAGTTTTGGTAGTTTAATATGTACTACACTAAAATAACGGTAACTGCCCAATTGAACATGCTAAAATGGAATTCTAGCTAAGCTTTTCAGGCTACACCAACGTACGCTACCACACACTGTTTAATCTGAAAATAAGTCATGCGTAACCATTGCGATGATTTTACAAAATATGGCGATCAACCATAATATGCTTAATCGCCGTACCATGTGGTATGAAAATACGACCATGGCTGCATACTATGCGCTAATCATACCAAACCATGTCCCATACTATGGGCTAATCCGTAACGAATCGGGTGTTTTGTATCAGATACATCAAGAGTGATTTGGTATATGGGAAACCCAATCGGTTCTGGTTGCAGAAAATATAGCATACACTTAACACAGTTCTGTTATTATCCAGATCCGGAAATAGGTTCATAAAGGGTATTATTCAAATATTTTTGTTTGCATTGAAATTCATTATCGACTTGTGTTCGTTAATAGTCTTGATGTTTTATATACTCAGTAAAGATGTTTTTTTTAGATATAGCCTACCCAAAAAACAAGAAATACAGTAGCCAATCTGACGAAATTTCTTCTTATATAAGAGTGCTTTTCAACTTCTCCCAGTAGTACACAATATAGACCAAGAGAGATTAATAATTGTGCAGCATGTTTTATTAAATGTACAAGCCATATGTGATATGTCACTATAGAAATAATTTAAATTAAGCATTGTGAATGCAAAGTGTTTGTTGTTGGGATTGAGATTTGATATTGTGATGTCATTAGTGATATTATGGTGACTTGAGTGACAGTAATGGCATTGTGACGACATAAACACGATTGTTAATATGTTACAGATTGTACAGAATAGGCTAATAATAAGAACTACAGTAGAACCCCGCTTACCTGACCACCTATGGGACCGTGACCAAGCGGTCGCGTTAGCGGGGTGGTCGCGTTAGTGAATTTTGCTTTAAAGCAAGTTGTCGTCATATGCAGCTTAAACGTCTGCATTTTTACTAAATTTTCACCAAATTTATCTTGTAGGATTCAGTTCTGTCTGCCACATTTTTTTGTGTGCGCTCATTTATTTTTATTGTTTTGATCATAAAATAAATTTAACCTTGTTATTTTGGTGACAAAGGCAAATTATTTAGCACATGTGGTCACTTAAGCGGAGTCAAATTTGAAGTTTTGGACCAAAATATGGCGGTCCTGGTCTGGAAACCGGGGTGGTCGTGTTATTGAAACATAATGCAATGTATTACCATAGTAAATTATTCGGGACCGCACTAAAGTGGTCCTGATAATGAGGTGGTCGTGTTATCGAGGTGGTCTTCAAGCGGGGTTCCACTGTATATGACTTTACGGAAGAACAATACATTCGACTGTATGAGATGAAACAAAATGAATTCAAATGATTGATTAGAAAGGGATTATAGGATTAGATATATAGGTTTATCCCAGTGAGTAGGAAATGCTGCAGTGTGTTGTGTGTCACACGTTCCTTCATTTTGGTAAAACCTAATAATCCGCTGGGTTCTGGCAATATCCGTTAAGTGCCTTGCCCAAGTACAAAACGGACTAGATAGCGACCAGTTTCGTTCCTGAAACCCTTCGGCTGTATGACGACCAACTAAACCACTAGACTAATCTGTAAAACAAATTCATGTTTATCCCAGTGAATGTTAAAAGCAAGGGGTTGTTAACACATGGACAATCGTCAGATTACCTTGTGGGCTCGCGCTTTCTTTTGTCGTTTAACTGACCGGGGCGTTAGCTGAACTTGTTTAGGCTGGCTGCCTAACGGTCTCTCGCGAGCTGCGCAGCGGAAAGTCTATTCTCCACAGATCGCACACTAATAATTATAGTGACCACGATTTGTACTGTCTTAATCTCAAATTCGAAGTCCATAACTCTTGATTCACTTTAGTTGTATTCTGCGTCTCATTCAATACACGGTTTATTTGCGACTCAAGTTACTTATTACGTCATTCAGCATGACGCCAGTTGTATAGTCTAAGGTACGTTATACAGCATGACGCAAGTTATCTCAAGTACGTTATTGTAGGTTATTATATTAGGTTATATAAATTTCCAGAATATATAGGAAATTTACAAGGTGCGAAAAGTTTACGTGCCAGACGTTTCACATCTGCACGTTTTACTAACTGTGGGAAATTTGGTGGAAAACTATGTTAACGATTTAAACTGCGGGAATACAAAGGCCCGTTCAAGGTGATAATTACGTAACGGGTAATAATATGGGAGATTTGGAAAACTTCAAACGCAAAAATAAACGACGTAAAAACGCAAAATATTTAGGACATAAAATAAATTAAAACAAATATAGACTATACGAAATGCTACAACATCTCATTTTTTCCACATTTTGTTAAGTTTGAGAATATAAATAACGGTCTCGTTGAGCATTTCGGATGTTCAGTCGAAATAACAATCGAAGTCATTTGGTGAACGATCTCACGAAGTTTCGAGCATTTCACACGTTTATCCTGCAAAAACTAGAATAACCTGGTTGGGAGAATTAAGTACAAAGCTAGAATTGTGCAATCGTGCATAAAAATCTGGTGTCATGTATGTTAATGCGTGATAAATGTTAGGTGGAATATGTAGTAAAAGTGACATCTCATATTCAAGGTAGCAACGCCACAATTTGCATCACATGAGCCATATTTTCATACTTTGCCAGCTAATAAACCAAGGCGTTTACGCCTGGTTACTCACTACCGAGTGAGCATAAAATAAATGCAGCGATGATCTCGCTATATGCGACGAAAGCGCAATTAATAAAAAAAACGCAAAAACAAAAACAGAGCGACCTGTCATTTGTAGGTTTTACGACTCGTAACGAATAAGGGAAATAATCTTGCGCGGATGTATTTCCATCAACAAACAAAAGAGAACTTTTAGTAAGCAGGACATAAGCCGTGTCTCGTCATTACTGTGCGGTGTTTGTAAAAGCCTGTTTTACACACGAAATATATTCGGTTCGGAACATCCGACACATTGACTGAGAGGCGATTAGACAATTAGATATCGCATTTACATGCGGCGCGATTACCATAGCTATACGGAAGTACGCTGGTATCGTTTAATAAACTGTGGCGTTGTGAAGCGGGTACGCTCACTTATTTACACAGCAAGAGCGCAAACGCGCGGGGCAGGGGCTATCTGACTTCGCCAGGATAAGAAACAAAACGTCGAGCCGCTGCTAAAACGAGTGTGTAATCGCTTGAACTAGACGCATAATTTGCGTGAGGCGCGATTAAAAGAAAACTAACGCCTTGTCGGCGGTAACAATGAAAACTGGCGCGAACGAACAAAACAAACGTCGTTCAACGTGTAAATGCGCCTAATATACCGGATGGGTTGGCGCAGCATGGCATCATTGACTCAAGCTCATGATAGCATAATCGTAAAAGCGTTACTGACCTTGTTTAAGATGGAGTGCATGTAGCAATTGTTGAAGGCGCGTTTGCTCTTCGTGTTTGTAAGAAGTCTGTAGAGTAAAACACCGATATTATGCATTTTTGCAATAGCCTAGTACCATTCAACCAAACCAGGAACACTAGTATTTGCAATCGTTGCAGACTAATAATTACATATAGCATAAAAAATAATAATAAAACAAAAAAATAATCTAGAAGCTACAAAAATAATAATACAACCCTTTCATATTTCGTAAAGGGAACGTCGTCTTGCGGATTCTCTTCTTTCGTCGGCGAAGACGATGCTTATCTTGATTTGAATAGAGTGCGTTGTCTTGTTGTATAGTCACCAACTTCGTCCAGCGAAAAGGGGCGTTTCTTACTTGATGTTTGAAGTTGCTTGGTTTTGAACTTGCTTCTTAGATAAAATGCGTTGGGCCACTCGTCGTTGCCTATGTACTCGAAACTTCGAATTGAAGTTGACATCGGAAATTGTTCGTTTTGGTAAGGTGCGTGTCCATAATCACGTCGGGCTCAACAATGTGGGCGCGCGCTTTCTTTTTTTGGAGCGTTGGCTAATTGCTTCTGCTCGTCGCTTTTCCATAGAGATCTTAATTCTGGTTACTTTGAACTTCGCATATCTTGCTTTGTCTATACAGAAAGCCTCACAGTAGCCACGATTTTTAAGGTCTTTATCTCAAGCTCGAAGTATATAACTCTTGATTCACTTTAGTTGTATTCTGCGTCTCATTCAATACACGGTTTATTTGCGACTCAAGTTACTTATTACGTCATTCAGCATGACGCCAGTTGTATAGTCTAAGGTACGTTATACAGCATGACGCAAGTTATCTCAAGTACGTTATTGTAGGTTATTATATTAGGTTATATAAATTTCCAGAATATATAGGAAATTTACAAGGTGCGAAAAGTTTACGTGCCAGACGTTTCACATCTGCACGTTTTACTAACTGTGGGAAATTTGGTGGAAAACTATGTTAACGATTTAAACTGCGGGAATACAAAGGCCCGTTCAAGGTGATAATTACGTAACGGATAATAATATGGGAGATTTGGAAAACTTCAAACGCAAAAATAAACGACGTAAAAACGCAAAATATTTAGGACATAAAATAAATTAAAACAAATATAGACTATACGAAATGCTACAACCTCGCGCGTAACGTCGGGTTACCCGGAGCTATTGCAGTGTGTTGTATATGATTCACGCGTTTCTTTAATTTAATAGTAGGCCACCTCCTACAGCTATAGGGACTGGGGCTTCAGTGGCAGCAGCAGCGGGGGTTGTATTAGCAGGGCGGCGTGTAGCTGCCGCCACTTTCTCCTGGTGAGCTTGCAGCACAGCAACTGCCTCCTCCACCTTGGCTTTCAACGACTCGCGCGACTCCAACATGTGAAGAAGCTCAGAGTTGTCGATTTCCAGCAACATTCCAGTTATCTTCGAAGCAAGATCGGGATGGGACTGCTCAATCAACGGGTACAACCTTTCTCCTGACAATCCAAAATATCAGATTTTGTCTGGCTTCCCACCCACGAGGATATAAGGAACCAACCATCCACACACTGTAATAGCCATTATGGCTTGACATCAATCTACACAATGGATCCTAAATCACTTACCTAGCATTTGTTTTTGCTCTTGAGGTTGTGCAGCACCCAACATGCTCGATGTTAGTGGTTCCTGTCCTTGTACGTGAACAGCTTGTTGCATGGCTGGGTCGGTCTGTTGCTGGGACTGAGGTTGGCCAGATTGTGGGTATCCAGCCATCGTTGGGTTGCGCACACTTTGGTTGTACTTGAATGCAGGCTGTGGAAGAAGCATTCAGCATTCACAACATTGCTATTCCATTCTTATCATTGGCAGCAAGTTACTATGCGAAAACACGATGCAAAAATATATTTTAAAACCAATTCAATGCTTTTGATATTGATATGTTAATATTCAAGTTGCAATGCTTTGATTGTCCCACTCCAGATTTTACGGTATTGATAGTGGGTACCTGGGGCATGGCTTGTTGGTGCATCATCTGGTGTTGTGGGTGAATAACCCCACGAGCCCCAACTGGGGTGGTCATGGGTCGGATCGCTGTAGCTGCTGGAGCACGGGGGCCAACTGTACGCATGTCCCCAGCCA
Organism: Ciona savignyi; assembly: GCA_000149265.1. Lineage (NCBI taxonomy): Eukaryota > Metazoa > Chordata > Ascidiacea > Phlebobranchia > Cionidae > Ciona > Ciona savignyi. The sequence goes on along the minus strand of CH002258.1, from coordinate 308,822 downwards.
TCTAAGGAAGGCGATATTGAAATATTAAGAAATTGGTCAAATTATGGGGACTGATAATGATAAAGAACATAGGCATCCTGAACTCATTGAGAATATTGTGAGCTTCGTATTTTAACCACTATCCTTTCTAATTTAATCTAAATGTGTTTAACATGGTTAGAAGGACAAGAAACAACTTATTGTTGTTTCCAATAAATAGGATTTTCCACATATTTGGCATGAAACTTGGCGGACAATGTGTTTTAACACATCGCAGCTGTATTGAGAAAGTTACACTGGTTTATACCAGAAAGCTTCCGTGGGTTATGCTGCCATCTTGGGGTGGCACGGATGATCTGACTCTGCATGTACGTTCGCTGGGCTCCTTGGAATGGCATGAAATAACCAGATGCGCCACCGGCAGTTTGGAATGGTTGGCCCATTATCTGGTTTGGCTGCAATGAATGGATGGTGTGATATATCACTAGGTACATTTGCGGTATATTGGGTAGACACAGGGGTCAAATGGACTGGTGTGAACTTATTTAACAGTTTCTTACCGTTGCTATTCTAACTCTTTTTCTAAACTTTACCTTTTGCGATAATTGGGCTCTTAGATGTGCCTGTCTATCCTCCCTGCGTTTTGCAAGAGCCACGTACAACTGTTTGGTGCCAACAATTCGTCCGTTCATTTCCGTGACGGCTTTTGTGGCTTCTTCAGGTGAACTGAGGCAAACGAACCCAAACCCACGTGAATGCTTACCTACAAATATGAGTTTTTAAACCGAATAAGAAAGTAACAGTTTGTTGGACCAATATGTAGTGGTTTGTTTGACACTTTGACACAGTAACTTAAACTCTGTGGTAGTTTAAATTCGTAGCTCAAACATTTGAACTGAATATAAACTCTCTGTCAAAAAGTAATCTATCTATTACAATGCACCACATGAACTAACCATCAGACATGATCTTGACGCTGGTGATCGTCCCGTAAGTTGAGAAAGCTTCACGCAACTCATCATCGGTCACATTGTCATCTAAGTTCTTCACATAAAGGTTGACACCTTGGAATCGTTGGATGCGTTCTTGCTTCTGAGCTTCATATTGACCACGAAGCTCTTGCTGTCGCTCCTGTTTCTTCTGCGCTCGTCCAACGTATAATGTGTCGTTTGTACCTGTTTTGGACCATACATGGTGGTTACAATGTGGGACCATAAATGGTGGTTAAAATGTGGGACCATGCATGGTGGTTACAATGTGGGACCATACATGGTGGTTAGTTTGCACCTTCAACTTGAATTCCATTCAATGCTTCACAAGCCGCCTCAGCATCTTCATGGGTTTCCATGTTTACAAACCCAAACCCCCGGGAATTCCCGTCCCGATCGCGCATCACCGCAACGCTCTTCACCACCCCGTGTTGCTGACGATGGTTGCAATTAGTACAATACTCAATAACATTTGGTTTGATCACCATTTTGGTATTTACATGTTCCGTTTTAAAAATATTGTAGAGTTTTAATTTATATTTTTATAAATTTCTATCCTTTATTGATAAACCGTAACTTAACAAAACTTGTTAAAAAACATTGAAGAGTTTTAATTTATATTCCAATAATTTTATACACCCTTTATTAATAACTTTTTTCCTTTATTAATAACTACTTAACTTTCACCAGTGCTCAAAAACTCACCTCGAACATGACTTGTAAAGCCTTTTCATCAAGCTTGTCCGAGAAGTTCTTAATGTAGACATTGGTGAATTGTCGAACACGTTCTCCCATCTTTTTCACTCGCTCCGAGCGAGTCAGAAACTTTCCAACATAAACTTTCTTGTCGTTCAACAACATACCGTTCACCTGGGTGACAACATGTTACTTCCGCCATTGCATACAAATACTAAACATTGAAGCTCAGCAAAGAATAAAACCAAAAATTTCTCAAACTGTTGCTATTTAATAATCTTTTGTCACTTAATTTTGTAACGATTAAATAAGCCGTAGTAATGCGATATGGTCAAAAGCAGAATATCCAACTATTTTAAAATTTATTTGGTTCTTACAAAATAAATATGAATGTATTTAATAAGGTAAAAATTTATACACAAACTAGAGAGTGTCAACCACGTGTTTAACCATCACTATTTGTAAAACACATGTCGTATGCCATATATTCATGCTACAGGGTCCCTAACCACATTTTGTATTTTATACGCTGTGTATGTAGTTATTGTTTCTGCAAGCATAAACTCATGGGTCCCATAGTTATCAAACCAAACTTCTTCTCCATGTGTAGGTAAAAAGAACAATCGTGATAGGTTTACAAAGATTTCATCACAAATGTTTTAAATTAAAGCTTTTTTTAAGTGCTGTATTGAAATAAAGCTAAATTCCTAAAACAGTTTGATTTAGTTTTCATGGCTTCGGGGAATTCCCCATGGGCTTGGTAAATAAGTTTATGTTTTTACATATGTGGGTCATGTTAACTATCAATTCTTAAAGTTTTAATCCGATTTGACTAATCCTTGTTGGAGATGTCAGTGCAATGTGGCATGCCTGTCACAATCATGAGTCAGGAACATCTTTTCGTTTTTAAGGGAGTTACCCTAAGTAAATGTTTTCTTTCTTTTAAGTTACACAGGGTGGCTAACGATCTAGCATTCCACCAAATCTGATCAAAATTAGAGCAGCCGGTTAAACGCTATGTTCCGAAAAGCTATTTTTTTAGAAAAATAACCGTTTTGGGTTTTAACGTCTCCGGGGAGTTCCCCTAGATTTATCACCCACAATTTTGCTCCTGTGTATCTAGACCATGTTGTCTAACAAATGACAAAGCTTTATTACTATTTTATTATTTCTTCTGGTAGATGTCGGGGTGTCATGCCATGCCTGTCACAATCATGATTTGAGAACAAAATCTTATTTTTTAGGTATTTCCCTGAATATTATTTTTTATTTTTTCTAATTGTTAAATTAGTAGGTAATGCACTTACATTCCACCAAATTTGAATCAGATTGAAGCAACCGTTTAAGCGCTATGCCAAAAAAACTAGTTTTTTTAGAAAAAAATACCGTTTTGGTTATTAACGTCTCTGGGGAATTCCCCTAGATTTATCACCCACAATTTTGCTCCTGCGTATCTCGACCATGTTGTCTAACAAATGACAAAGCTTTATTACTATTTTATTCTTCCTTCTGGTAGATGTCGGGGTGTCATGCCATGCCTGTCACAATCATGATTTGAGAACAAAATCTTTTTTTTAGGGTATTTCCCTAGGTAAATTTTTTATTTCTTCTAAGTGTTACATCAGTGACTAATGCACTTACATTCCACCAAATCTTATTCAAATTGGAGCAGCCGTTTAAGCGCTATGCCACAAAAATCTAAATTTTTCATAAAAAATACCGTTTTGGTTTTTAACCTCCCAGGGGAATTCCCCTTGATTTATCACCCAAAATGTTGGTTTCTGCATATCTAGACCATCTTGTCTAACACATGGCTAAGTTTCATAACGATTCCATTATTCCTTCTGGTAGATGTCGGGGCGCCATGCCATGCCTGTCACAATCATGATTTGAGAACAAAATCTTATTTTTTAGGGTATTTTCCTAGGTAAATTTTTTATTTGTTTCAAGTGTTAAATCAGTGTATAATGCACTTACGTTCCACCAAATCTTATTCACATTGGAGCAGCCGTTTAAGCGCTATGCCACAAAAAGCTAATTTTTTTATAAAAAATACCGTTTTGGTTTTTAACTTCCCAGGGGAATTCCCCTTGATTTATCACCCAAAATTTTGGTTTCTGCATATCTAGACCATGTTGTCCAACAAATAGCTAAGTTTCATAACGATTCCATTATTCCTTCTGGTAGATGTCGGGGCGCCATGCCATGCCTGTCAAACCTTTGACGAAAAAAAAAAAAAAAGAAAAAAAAAAAACGGACAAAAACAATATGTGTCCCATTTTTCCAAATGGGACCCATAATAATAAATGTTATTATTTTTTTAGGCCAGATATTTTAGGTTAAACAAACCTTTTCAATAGCCCTGGAGCCAGCTTCGTCGGTCTCAAAATGAACAAAGCCGTATCCTTTCGAACCATTCTCATTGCAATATTATACCTGGTGGACAGAACCATCAATAAGGGATATAAATTAAATGGAATATTCATGTTTAATATCCCCGAATAAAAGAGGAAATTACAATTAAAAAAGCGATTTAGATTACTTAATGAAGTTTAATGTGCATTACGTTTGCAGGGTGGAGAGTCTTACGGAAACCGTCAACTTATCACTGATAAGCTTCATGCGTCTTCACGCAACTATTCGAAACAGATTATCCAAAAAGGTAAAGATTTTGTCATTAGATCGAAATTTTAATGTTAGGTGGAGACTGACAGCAGAACAACAGTGTTTTCTGTTAATTAGCCACATTTTGATCTGGCAACACTAGGAAAACTACGTCGGTAATGGAATAAACATTGACGCAGAGGCAAAAAAAGTGTTCCGTTCATTTTTTTATTTTTATTACAAATACTCACTTTGCAAGAGAAAATATTGCCAAAAGCTGAGAAAGTATCATATAGAGCCTTGTTATCAATAGATTTATCCAAGTTCTTGATGAATATGTTGCCAACACCAGATTTTCGAAGATATGGGTCACGTAGGCTCCACATAATACGAATTGGACGTCCTTTAATCGGGTCATAATTCATAGTGTCCAATGCCCTCTCAGCTGTGAAGAGTATTCATTGTTATTTCACATTTTAATTTATCCACATTACAGATAACCTTCAATCCATAATAACAATCACACATTTGTGACCAATTAATTTATATTAAATATGTTAGGGAAACACTTTGAGGGAGAGAAAAGAAAAAATGGAAACAAACTCTAATCCAGCTTTTGCATTAATATTTTGGTTTAAAATATTCGTTTTTCTTACTTCCTAGTATTCTCCCCTGATGTTTTTTAAATACACGAGCAAAATTACCATCAGCTGGCTGCTGAAAGTTGACAAAAGCGTAACCCAACGATCGACGAGTAATAACATCCCTGCACACTCGGATAGATAGCACCGATCCAGCTGCTGAGAACTTCTCGTACAACATGGCCTCCGTCACATCAAGATGCAAATCCCCCACGTAAAGTGAAGCCATTGGATAACTAGTTGTTGTCATCCCCTAACAAGACGCACAAATTAGCAAAAAAGGTAAAAAATTATTATAAATATGAGTTTTACTGAACTATTTATTCATTCTTAACATTGTAAATATTTTACAATTGTAATACTTTACAAATTGGATAAGTAATTGTCTCCGAATTCTCCGTTGATATTTTAGAAAGGACATCAATCAAAATAAATATTACAGGGAATGAACAGTAAAACAAACAGAATGATTAGCACCTCAGGTACACTTTTATTTATCACATCAAATGTTGTGCTTTATAAATAAACTTTTAACGAGTATGATTTCTATCTTATTATTACTTATGAAAATCCTTTCTAGGAAATTTCAAATCTTTTTTGGGTTCACTGTATTATTATCTCAACTACTGATTACTTACTTCTACACTGTAAGATATTTTCAATTGTCCAATTAATAACGTTTAAATACAATACAGGTCATCATAACCATATAACTTCACAACACAATATAAAACACAATCTCTTCTAGAACAAATAAATGCCTGCAATATTGATTCACCAACATGGTATGTATGTATACATTATTATAACCTTGCTTTATTGCTACCATGTTACTTACACAAATAGGGGAAAGTCGGGACCAGTGAGCCACTTTTTCGAAAATGTTTCACAAGATTTCTATGGTTGATGCACTTGCGTTAAAAACAAGTGTTACCAGTGCTACCATATTTGGAGTTTATTTTGATAACGTTTGAAGCTTTTTAAATGTAAGCTGTGCTGACAGGGGCCCAAAATGTACCAATACTCAAAGTGGCTCAATGGTCCCCTACGGTTGGGTCCTTTGAGCCACCCTATAGGGGCCTTTGAGCCACTTTAAAATTAACAGTTATTTTGATTGTTAATCACATAACTCAATCAATTTAGTTACCACAACCCACTTTAAACAAACAAAAGTTTTATTAACACTTACTACAGTACTGTTATATTTATTACTGCGAACAGTTAACACTTGGAAAATGTATCACCCCCACAATTGTCTCATATATTGCATCCGTTCAAATGTATATTTAGACTGGTCTGCAGTGAACTGTTTTATTTCGTTTGATCTACTGGCGGTACCAATATACATGGGGGATTATAATATTTGTACAATTTTATCTATTGAAACAGAATGTATATCCTGTAAGACCGGGTCTACAAAACCATCGGACTTTGGATGTTTTAGAAGAAAGAGATAATTCCAGTTCTTGCTGCAGCTTGCATACAAAAAAAGGCTCTTTTCCCAGTGTATTCTACTTCAACAAAATCATCAACTTTTGCATCAGAAGATAACACCATGTTAAAATCTTTTTCAGCATCCGTCTCTTTACTGCTTTGTAAATTACCCGAACATGTGAACAATTTCTGCCTAGATATCACTCTTTCTTTAAGTGATGAGAATATTTAGCTTCTGCATCTCTCTTCAAAGCCACCTTGTATGGTTAATCTGTTATAATACTTGACTTTATCTTTTTTCAATCGCAGTTTTTTTCTCCAATTGGAGCGAGCATGTGGATGAGGCTAAAATTGCTGTTTTCGACTTACTCCTTCATGATCTGAAACTGGACTGGTACTGTTTTCTTGCGTAAACTTTCTGGTTCTGGCTAATTAGAAACTTCGCTTGGCAAAAACATGTTCTGTTGAACAGATTTCTTTTTTCATGATGACAGATTCCAAAGCAATTTTCATTTCAACTTTACTGAAAGACCCATGTGAAAATTTGGTTTTAAGGGGCATTTTTAATTTGGGTAACTTCGACTAAAAGAATTTATTATCCTTAACTAAATTTCTACAAAGGCATATTAATTAACATATTACCATATTGCAGTTTGCATACTAGGTGTTTCGTTAAAATAAAATTTTTAGGCTATTCAAATATGAAATTATGGTATAACCTATTGGCTGATAGGCCTGTATTGTACAAGTATACTTGTTTTTAAATCATTAAACCATAACAAAATTATTAAAATCACTATAAAATACTAACACCAGCCTTTAAAAGCCCGTCATTAGGTACGAAGTAATGGTTCATTGGTCCCTGTAAAAGGTGGCTCAATGGTCCCTACCTACAAAGTCCAACATTTTTTTAAAATTACCATTAAAAATAAAGCTTTGATTTTTAAACAGTCTACTAAACAGAAACAGTTTAACAATATGCTGCCTTATTGCTAAAACGAAATTACGATTGGGAGTCATAGTTTAAAAACAGTACACAAAACACAAAAACAACTACCACTTCAACAATATTTCCGCGAACGTCCCGCCATTTTCTACATAGTAATCACTTTTCATAACGATTCGATTCGTGATTAAAATTGGTGCTAAAGAGTTTTCGTATTAATTTTAAGTGGGGTGGGTGGTTCAAAGGTCCCGCATGGTCATGGGTGCCGCCTTTCCCCTACTTAAACTAAATCAAATAGGCGATAAAAAAAGAAACGCACAAGCTTGTTTGCTGTTAAAATTTACTTTATTTATGGGCATTTTCCCTATTTTTCCACTTGTTTCTCTCTCTTTTATGCTCTCTCAAATCATGTGACAACCAGTGGAGCATACGTAACAAAGCAAAAACAAAATCCGTGTCTCGGGACACCCCCTTAATACAGTTTCCTTCGGACTGCATACAAGACAACATAGCAAAATCCCGACGCGTGATAAATACTTTATATTGGAAAAATCTCAAACGCAAATTAACGTTAAAAGGTAGAGTAATGATTATAAACTCTCTCTTTATACCGCAACTAATCACAATAGGAAGACATATGCTATTTCCTAAACATTTTATAAACGAAATCAATAACTATATATATAAATTCATATGGTATCCTTTTAAGATAGACCGCATAGCTAGGAAAAAACTAATAGCGCACCCTAAGGATGGAGGATTGTTCGCCCCTAACGTAAATCTAAAACTAAAGGCAGTACGAGCAACCCGTTTGTATGACTTAAATAAATTAGAAAAAATCGAAACAATAGCCCAAGAGTGGACTCGATATAACTTGGGATCAACGATAAAAGTAATAAATAATAAGCTTTATACGAATTCGGCAATAAACGCAACGGAACCTAACGCCTTTTTTAATGATATACGCAAAACAATATACCAACTGCGTCGAACAGATTTTCAATGGGAATCTAATAAACTAAAGCCTATATACCTAGAACTTTTAAAAAATGTGGCGCAAACAACAGTAATATGTGAAAATAGTGAAATCATAAAATGGCCGCAAATTACACTAAGTGAAAAACGAATCAAATCCCACTTTACTAATTTAGAACGCGATAGAAACTATAAAATAGCGCATAACGCATATCATTTCGGCGATTGGTATAGAGACAAAATTGGAATGCAATACCGGAACGGAAAAGTATTAATAAGAAATTGTAAATTTTGCGGAAACGAAACAGATAATATAAGGCATATTCTTACGGAATGCCAATTAACGGAAATAATGATTAATGACATAGAAGAATTAACAAACGAAGCTTGTAAACAGAATACGCAGATTACCAAGTCAGTAATACTATATAACCAAACGATAAATAATGCAACGCCTAACCTATTTGTAACTAAAGTAATAAATATTTTTAAATCCGAAATCATTAAGAAAAAACATCAACCCGATTTTGCGAATAAATATATTGGCAGTAACCATGATTTTACGAGAAAAATGCTTTGGATTATAAACACAAAAATCAAAAATATATTAAGGCGTGAATGTACATTGAAAGGCAAACAGGATACTTACGAATTATACGATCTAAAATACAATTACGTATTTTAAAAGCCGTTGTTCTTCAACTCGAAAGAGCTGTCTAAAAAAATGGTCACTTACAAAGAAAACGTACGAATTATACTATTTTGTTATTATACATTTATAAAACAAAGCAATTGACTATTTTACTTTTACAATATTTATATAAATATATATATTGGAAAAAAAAAAAAAAAAAACTCACCAAAAAGAAAGTATTTTGCAAAACTCGCTGGCTGAAAAACTCATCCCTCTCTCCTGCAATGGAAATTGTGTTAAAATGTGTAAATGTGATCAAATGTTAAATGTAAATAATATGTAAAATTGATGTAAAATGTTAAATGTAAATATGTATATATGTACATGTAATGTTTCGTTTTATTATTATGTACGGCCGGGAAACCGGTAATTGTGTACTTAGTCGCCCAATAAAAGCAATTTTTATTTGGTAGACCGACCCCATTAATCCGCTGGGCTCAGGCAATGTCCGTAAAGTGTCTTTGCTCAAGGCCACAAACCGACTCAAACCGAAGAATTATTTTGGAATGCCTCCAGGTATGACGTAATTGAAAAATGTGCGGTTGGTCAGCTGGTTACGACGTATTCGTCACGAATTGCCTCAGGCCCTGGTCATGTGCGACGAAGTGAGACGGGCGAGGCGAGTGCTTGGACTGGATATAAGTGGGTCTAACTCGTGGCTGGGGGGAACTTTCAGAGACCGAACGCAACGCATTTATTCGTGGTTTAAAGTTCAACCCAGCGTGGACTTGACCTTGGGAGTCGGATCGGACTCGACTGTAGTTAGAGGGTAAACTTTCTTCTCCACTGAAACCGCGACGTAAGTTCTGTTATTCTACAACGATTGCTAATCAAATTGGCCTGGATTGGTTGTTCACACCCGAATGAGAGATTATTATATCACTTATCCGCTAAGAGTCTTTAAATCTATGTGATAGATATCGCTCACTCGACCCGGAGTGACCAGACGTTTTTTTATGGAAGAAATACGACTACTGATTACTTTCACTGCATTGTTTTGTATCTATGGGAGAAACCACAGTAAATTGCCCGATTACCTAATTAATGTATGGTTGACGTTTCCTACAATTTGGTATATACAGGTTCATGTGTTCATCTCCCTTCGTTCCACACCAGACTAATCAGACCTTAAAAATCAAAACATGGAAAAAACGATACTTGCTTAAAGAGTAATTAAGCAAGATAACAAAATATTGCCCGTTCCCTAAACGTTGCAAGTTTGTGAAGGATATCTTAGAGCCAGGAAGGAAGGGGTTGCATGATTAAAACGAACACATCGATGAACGAACGGAGATGGATTGAAGCAATATGGACGAAGAAACTGCCTCGTCGTCCTTTATGTCTGCCATAACAAATGAAAACTTTCCTATCCAATTGTTCCCGCAAAAATTGATATCATGTGCTGCTTAACAAACAGTAAGACCGGACACCGATCATAGACGACAACCGGCAGCTCCGGATGGTGGAGAAAGTATGCACTTCGGGGTCTCATCTTAACTGGGCAAAATCTCTTTCTTAATAAAGTTTCATTTTGCATTGTCAACGTCGGTTTTTAAAGCGTGTGTGTGTAGAGTGGTCGGACCATCAACCGGGCTGTCAATACCTGCACAACAATAAAAGGTAAAAATACTTTTACTCAGATGGACTGACTGACGACTGTTTGACATTCTATATGTTTCTTCCTAGAACTTTCCCCAAATAAAAATGTTGTCCGAGTTGCCATTGCACCCTAACCTTACCATTAGGTGCGAATGGGAAAACCAAGGGGTAACCACACGACCAATCGTCAGATCATTTCGCGCCCATCGTCGGGTTAACGGAGATACTGCAGTGTGTTGTAAATGATAGACACGTTCCTTCAATTTAGCAGAACCCATTAATCCGCTTGGTTCAAGCAATGTCCGTAAAGTGCCTTGCCCAAGGACACACAACCGACTAGCTAGCGACCAGTGTCGCACCTGCAACCTTTCGATTGAAAGGCGACGCGCTTAACCGCTAGACTTCTCTAATCGCTCTCATCGCCGAGGTTTGGCGGGAATTCTCAGAAAATTTCGCGCGTGCAAAAATGAATCAAGAAGAAAACTTGGGACATTTCGGAATATACCAGCACAGAGAAGTTAGATTTCAACGAAATTTTAATTAAATTGGTACAAAACTACTCGGTTTTGTTCGTTACAGAAATTTTGGATATAAAAATGGTAAACTGAAACCTAATATTTGGATCAAAATCGTAGAAATGGATTAGACTGGTAAGTCACACTTAAATAATACAGTAGGTTTTATGTGCTTAGGCTAGATTGCCTTGTTAGTTTCCATTAGTGAATAACTACAAAAAAGGAATTGGAAATCCCTCTGAACCTGTTACCGGAAACACAAATGTGCCACCAACACTGAAAAGCGTCTCTGCTGCATGCAGTCCAAAGAAATGTAAGTTTATTACTAGAGAGTGTCAAACCATCACTATTTGTAAAACACATGTTGTTATACCCTTCATTCATGCTACAGGGTACATACCGACGAGTATGTAGTTTTTGTTTCTGCAAGCATAAACGCATGGGTCCCATAGTTTTTAAAGAATTAACGTCTTAAATTTACGAACATTTCACCACAAATGTTTTAAATTATAGCTTTCTTTTCAAGCGCTGTAGAGAAATAAAGCTAAATTCCCAAATAGTCCGATTTAGTTTTTGATTTTCTGATTTTACATAAGTAAGTCATGTTATATAGCAATTCTTAACGTTTTAATCTGATTTGTCGACTTTTTGTTAGAGATGTCAGTGCGATATGGCATGCCTGCCACAATCATAATTCAGGAACATATCTTCGTTTTCATGGAAATTAACCTCAGTAAATGTTTTCTTTATTTAATTGGCACATAATGTCTATCTAATGTTTTAACATTTTACAGAATTTTAATAAAATAAGAGCAGCCGTTCAAGCGCTAAACATGTGCGCACAAAATCTAATTTATTAGAAAAAAAATAGTTTATGTTTTTTTAACGTCTGACCAGGGAAATGTCCCCTAGATTCATTACCCAAATTTTTGGTTTCTGCATATTTAGACCATGTTGTCTTTACAAATGTCCAATTTTCATTGCGATTTCATTACTCCTTTTGGTAGTAGATGTCGGGGCGACATGGCATGCTTGTCACAATCATGATTTGGGACCATATCCCATTTTTTGGGGTATTTCCGTAGGTAATTTTATTATTTCTTGTAAGTGTTAAATCAGTGACTAATGCACTCACATTCCACCAAATCTGATTCAAATTGTAACAACGCATGATAACGAGGTCCAAATCATCTTCATCCGGTTCATCTACGTTAAAGTCTAGGCGTGTATCCATCGCTAAAACACTTCAAGGCTAACAATACAAGCGCACATTACCCGCCAAAACTGGCAGGGTACCAGAAAAAGTATAATAGCGATGAAAGCGATTCATCGCTTCAAGTGTGAATGCCCTAAGGGATGATTTGTCGCCCGCCAAAGTGTGCATCGATCGGCCTTTAAGGAAGCAGGCATTTCCTGTGTGATCCAGTTCACAAGAGGCCAGTCTGCAGATATAACGGATTTCAATAATTTCTCAGAACCAAGTCAAGCGTTCGCCACTAAGGATCTAAGCAAGGTGTTTTCTTCTCGCCCTAGTAGTTCCCATGCCTCGTAAGTGATGGTTATCGTGTGTGTTACTGTGTTGATTGCCGCCAAGCCAATTGAACTTGCAATGATGGTTTGTTTAAATTTGCCGAAGTCTGAAGTTGAAGAATTGTCTCAAGTTCTCCAGATGTCCTTAAGCGATTGATTGCCAGCACGGTAAGTCACATTCATTGTCTTCTCCTGTCGCTGGTACTGAGACTATGCGTCTTTTGTATGTTTCAACAGAGGAGAAAGATGTTCGGATCTGTTTTACAATTTTGGTTTGTTATGGAGTTTGGAGAAACGTGTTTTGGTGTCAACCAGGTTCACTTCTTGGGCTTCACGACGACTGGATTGACGTCATCACTAAAGACACCTACCTCTACCTCAAACCTTGTATGAACTTTAACGATTTCCGGGCATAGTTATTTTCTCCCAATCATGAAGTCTTTTAAAAATGACGTCACTCAAAAATGACGTCACTCCTGGGCAAGGATTTTGTAAACGCAAATCAAAAAAGAAAATAGTTTGGACGGACGAAGCTATTAAAAAAGCATTTGACGATTGTAAACAATCACTACAAAACGCGACTAAGCTTGCGAATCAGAGGCTCCATGCACACAAATGTAACGTTAACCGGCCCTGAGCGCAACTATTCGACTTATGATCGCAAGCATTACACCAACAACATGAGCTAAGGGGTCGGACCCCTGAGTAATTCTTTAATTTTGTAGGAGAAAGTCATTGATTCTGGAAAAACATCTTTAATTGGTGATATGTGTCTTTGGGCCAATCACATTGTTATTATGCCTTTTAAGTTCGTTTCCGTAATTACGTAAGAAGTTGGTTGTCAACAAGCAAAAGTACTGACTGACACACGATCGCACACCTTTGGTACGGTAGTTACTTATTTGATAGCCAGATAGATACACACGTAATTTTTCCGCTATACCAGTCAGTGACAGACAGATATGAAATAACATGGATGGCTCTTATAGAGCGAGCCATGGGGCTAACGGCATGGGGCTCATTCTATTTGAATAAGGTTGATGCTGCTAGAATAAGGATTTTTATAACTTGGCTTAACTTGAATATTATTGTGTACGGTACCTGAATCGGAAAAAGAAATGGAAGCAACTATGTTGGGAAAACTAGCTGCAATGGAAGAGGCAATGGAAAACATACAAGGCAAGCAAGAGATAATAGAAGCTAAGCTTGATATTTCTATTTCAGATTCTACGGTGACCGCAAGGGAGGTTGCTGAGATGAGGTCTTCCTTGAACGGTCTTGAGGCGTCTATGAAAGAGCTAAGGGCCATGCTCTAAAGAACCGATGAGCGGATAGACGACCTGGAGCAGTACGGACGGAGAAACTGCCTCCTAGCACTTCATGGGTGCAAAAGGACATCATCCCAAAAGATCAAAGATTTCTAGGTTATGTATTAGCGTGCCTTTTCCCCTTCTCCCCAGCTCAGATTGACATTGGGCAATCACAGAGTCACTGACAGCGAGACGACTCCGCATCATGGAGAAAGAAGCCAATTATTTAATCGACGTGTGTGCGGGAATCGTTGTACGTCACTATTTTTAACCGCCGTAAATAATTTTTTCTGTCTTCTAAGCATTAATTAAAATAATAAACCCGACTACGAATCTATTATAAGTCAAAGGAGGACAGTTTCGTTCAACAGCTACGATGCCCGATCACTGAAGTTATGACTGAATGACGTGTGTGTTTAAGATGCTGAATAAACAACCCGTTGCTAAGTCATAGAAGCAGCGTTTCTGTGGTATATAAGCGTCCAGTGAATTTATTTATAGTCCACCTTGATCACAGCGCGCGTCTCGCTAGAACGACAGGGGTAGTAAGTAGCCTTAAAACCAAGTACATTTAGGTGGGGGTATATCACAGAATTTTCATCAATTATGTCACCACACGGCCCAAGTGGAATAGATTTTGCAGTCAGTCTGCAGACAAAAAACAAACACTGTAAAAACTAGCGTTACTGGCTGGTATGAACGATATCTCGCCCGTTAAATGTAACTCTAACTTATAGATAGATGATGCCCGACTGACTTCAGGGGTCAGAGGTTTATATAATTAACTTACACTACTAAAGCTTGCGGTCAGCCATGGATGGAGGGGGGTTTTGTCGAAATGTGACATTCCGGCGGGATATTGTGATTCAGAAAACCATGTTTTTGTTTGGTCTGATTGCAGACCAACTTTAAGTTTAAATTATGTTACATGTCAATGGTGTGATATACATGATAAAGGTAGTTTTTTCTTTGGCGCTACAACTAAAGACTCTTCTACGACACCCGACCAGCCTCCTCTTGCAAGCACCTGTAGGGAATGGGTTGAATTTAAACGAGCGTCTGGTATTGGTAACTTGGTGCGACAAACTAAAGAGTGTCTTGGGCAACCACAAATGAAATTAAATATGAGTACAAGTGGCCAACTGGAAAACAAGGTTCCATTCAAAATGCGCTTCTAACAAAATCTTCTCTTATGTATGACCACGCATGACGTCGATGCACACTTGCAATGTGCACGCCGGGAATTGTGTGGTTGGTAAACAGAGTGTTCGGATAGATTGTGCACCTCTTTCAAAGCGCGGGTAACACGTCCCTAGCGTTGCATTATTCAGATAGTAGTCCTGAGTTGTATCGCATTGAGATCAAATCGATGGGTTTGAGTATGCACCATCAGATCCCTTGTCCCACTGGCCTTAGTAGATGTTATCCTGGCCATGCCATTTGTTTGGTAAATGGTTTAATTTTTGTGTCTTCTAGCTGCAAGGAATTGGATATTCTTGCATTTTATAAGTCGAAGTTAAATAAGAACGAACAAAATGTTCAATCCAACGAAGCGCCTCGTTCATCTTATTTTAACGAGGTTTCTGATGCAACTGCAGAAAGTTTTGCCGCAGTTAACGCCGAGCTTCACTACCTGGAATGTCAAATTAATTCTTTGTTCGCAAGCGTGTTCTCCATTATAGCCAAGCAGTATCCAGGCGAAACTTTGTCCGCTATTCTTGGGGGTGATAGGGCTGCTGCAACGCGCGGCGACGTTTTGACAGAGCTTAGTTGTGTTAACGTTTCTGCGTCAATCTCACATTCTCTTGTTTTTAAGTGAAAATATAGAAGCCGTCCGCTTGTGTCTTATCTTGATCCAAAGGGTGTTAGACGTACCGGTCAATTGTATACAGACGGAAAGATATATCCAGGCGTTCGCCTCCTCGAAAAATATAATCCTGGAAAGGTGATTGCATTTAAAGTTCTTGACAAGTTTCTTCACTTTTGAGAATTGATATCTCGCCGTGGACGACGTTGAATATGAAAATCTCGATTTTGATACATTTATTCACCAATTTCCTCAGAGCTCGGTTATGAGGATATTAACAGTATGTTGCTCTCGCTTAGCGAAACCGATTTTGCTAGATCCCAATTGCTGCGTTTTGTAAACGCTAAGAACTCTGACTCCGATGTTGGCCCAAGTTATCACGCTAAAATACTTTATAAAAGTGAAATGACTAATCCTGTCTGGTCCTTTATTTTTTTCATTATTCTGTGCTGTTCCATGTTTTGGGGTATGTTTTGGACGGTTATGTCTCTGCGTAGCTGTTGTCCAATTTTGGTCGGCGCGATCGGGGGTCACGTGCGGAGGCGTCGAAACGCTCAGAGACGAGACATTGCTGATCATGTGTGATTCTTGAACATTTAATATACATACCCACAATTTCAAACCATATATACTTTCACCCCTCATACAATCCCAAACGATTCGATTTGTGCCTAGAGTAGAACAACCCTTGTTTCCAGTTTTTCCAGATTTACCGGACCGATGTCTTGCAAAGCTACAAGTTGGATCCTCGCATCATCGTCTCGTTTTCATTCGTCGCGAATTTCCTACAACCGTTCCTATCTATACCTCGTATTGGATAAATGGTTTACAAATTTAAAAAAAAACTCCCGAGGAAGGGAAGTGTTGTAGCAATTTCGCCTTTATGTATTATATTTTTTTGCTTTTGGATTATACAAATTTGATTTACTGTTTCAACATATAGCCTGTAATCCGGCTTTAGGAAACTTCTGTTTCCTGACTAATTAATCTTTTATCACGAACCACGTGTTGTGCCGCCTTTTTTTGTGTGTGCGTATCCGCTTGTGTCGAAACGTGGTGTAACTAAATCATTCCAAAAACGTAATCATAAGAAACAACAGTCTCTACTAAGTTATTTTGAAATTGTATGCAATTTTACCGCGTCAATTATATTATAACCAAGAATAAAACATCCTTTCGTGAGTTATCAAGAAGGGAATTATCTGGCAAGTTAAACAGTGAAGCAATAGATACGAACATCCCTATCTATAAACAACCAGATTTCCACAGATCACCAAATTAAATCACAGTCTTGACTTTCTTTGCATGTTAACAATATCACAAGTTTTATTTATGATGATGTTTTTTACAGTATTCTCTGTTACTTGGTGGTAAGCCGTGGGCACATTTGGTTTTGTTTTTTTGTGAAATGTTCTGTATTTTAAAGCTTATCACTTCAGTACTTTAACTTGTTTCACACCCTGTCCCCCGATCTCTTTTTATTATATCTACTTTTCTATTTCTTTAATGTCTTGAAGCATTTTTACAACTATACTGCCAAGACATTATTGTTCCTGATACCAGGTCACCAAAATTTCATCTACAAGGAGAAGAAGGTCGTCCGTTTTTTCTTGCGGTGCTTCTTTCTCCTCAAATTTACTGTTCGAGAGTTGGCGGTGTGATCCTAGAGACCTAGATGAACATGTCACAACCAATTTTCATTAATATAATCGGATGCTTGCTGTGCAACCTTTTGTATTTTTCATTTTCTAACAACCCTTTTTTGGCTTGTTATTTCTTATTTATTTACTGGTTTTGTTCTTTTGTTTTGTTATTTATGGTGCACTAATGTAGTGCTCCTTTTTCACACTCCTAAATAAGTAATAAATCAAATGCATTATTAATGTTATGCTAATGTAAATATGCCCCGGTAAGTGAGTGAGTGTGCTTGAAACTAATAGTGTCATCTGACATTAGTGGAATTTCATTTTAGAAGGTTTTTCACTCTGGTCCATGTTTTCGGGCCACACCTCCTAAAGCCGGCTCCCCCACTGTACTGGTCGCGCTTTACCGCACACTCTTCTTCAGGGCTCTAAATCGTTTATTCATTAATTTATATCCTTTTTTTAATGACGTGTTCTAACGACTGTTCGTTCCCGTTCCTGTATCGTGATTATTATATTCGTGAGGTTGGTTTGTTTACACGAGTTTTTCAAGCATGTTTAAAAAAGCGAAGGACTCAAAATATTGAAGCATATGTACTGGATTTTAATATTGATGGCCATTAGTGCATAAGAGCAAGGTAAGAAGATGGCTTAGAATCGCGACACCTTCCACCTATCAGTAGAGTAAGTAAAGTTAAAACGTAAATTGAGTACAGAGGTCATCATCTATATATACCAAAGTAGTTAATAATTGAGTACTCGCATTGTAACATTAATCCATTTTGGATATTGATATTCATCATATTAATGAAGCTGAAGACGACCATCTACAAATATAAAAATCAAGGTGGCTGGGATTTTGTTATCATGTTTATAAAAAATTAAAAAAGGGGCTGTGCGAATGCCACACGTTTATTAATTAATTGTATTTCTGTATATTTTAACAATTAGGTCGCTATGCCATGTGTCCATATTTTGTACATGAGAGGGAAGTTGCGATTAAAATTTCCTGTTTTCGACAGTCGATGAATTGTTTGCCGCAGTACGGTAGTGTGGCATATTGGTTAGTTAACCAACTACTCCTTTGTAAAAACGGTCCTGGTGACGAGCCCATCATGGGTTCGAAACTTGGCTCGGGTAAAAAAATGAATTGTTTCCAGCGAGTCCTATTTAATAACAACGCCTTCCAAATTTCTGAGTCAATGATAACCTAATTAAATACTTCACCTATGTTTTACCCTTTCTTGTCTCACCCGTCTAAAAAAGCCAGAGCGCTGCTACAGGGCTGCTGGATAAAGACGATAGATAAGGTGTGGGAATCCTACACGTATATAAAAATGTATTTCTATATATTTTAACAATTAGGTCGCCATGCCAGCAGGTGTGCATGGAAAGTCGCGATTAATTTCCTGTTTTCGACAGCCCAACAAACAGCCCAGTCGATGAATTATTCCCCGCGTTCTGTTTAATGCCGTCTAGCCTCGTGTATACAAATATGTGTTTTCTGTTCGTCTTTAATATCAGAGTACATTTTGGCTTGCTTGTCCTCTCTCTTGGACTAGCTGCCCTCTCATACCTTTACTTTACCTTTATACCTACTTAAGCTATGCCCCATGTGTGTACAGCGCTCTTGATCGATCGCACAGCCGGCATTGGCGCTGACAATGCGTCATCACTGAAATATTATTATTAGGTTTACGATTATTAATTAGCTGACGGATACTTTGCCTATATAAGTTTATTTCACTTTTGCTCAAGAGTCCTAACGCATTAAGTAATTTCTTGTATGTGAAGAAGAATACAGAGAGTTTTTACCTGAAATCTATATCGTTGAAAGTTAAACGCCTCAATTGCTCACAATACAATTGATGTTATAAAACTACTGAGGCGTTTATCGACGAACCACAGAAGTCAAGGAGAAGTTTACGCAGAAAGCCTCAAATAATTAGCAGCGCGTAGGGAATCGCAGATCCCATCAGGTGTTGTAACCGGCTTTCCTACAAGGAACAATCTAGCGAAATAGGCAGCGACCTGCAACGGCTCCCATAGCGAAAGATAAGCAACCGGACGAAAATACACAGACAACACCAGGTAAACCAGATATTAAGGCAAGTCAAACAACAACACCCCTTGTTTCGTGCCTTCAACCGGCGGATCGTGCCAAACATCTCTTGGGCGCAGAAAGAAGATAAGATTCTTTTAATAAAGACAATGGAATCAGAAGAAAGTGGTGAAAGTGGTTTTCCTTCATTATTTATTCCCTATAGCAAAACGACCTCAAATATTACTTTAAGTTATGATAACAGGTTTGCAGCGTGTTGTGATATGTTTTTTGGGGTCAATTTATCCACGAGGTAACATTAGTTGCTTCGTCCCTAACTATCGCCATGTGACGAATCCGTTAAAAAGACTAAGCGTACAAATCTTGGTCCACGATACTGGGAAAAGACCTTGAGGGATCTGTTCGTCATGCTTTGGCAGCTAAGCCAACTTGGTTTTGTAGTTTTTCCGCAGCAGATGTATTGCGGCCTGCGGGGCTTAACTGTGACACCTACTGCAGGTTACGGTCACATGTTTGACCAGAGGGTGAATCATTTTCTAAATGATATTTTAAGATCACAATTAAAACCTTATTGGACACATCGTGGACTTTTTAACATCACACGATGTATAGGTACCTACATCAGTTGTAGTAAAGTTCCTGATAAAAACGTGGATCCGGAACTTCACGAGAAGGTACAAGTAAATTGCAAACCCACAGCCAAAAACACTAAAAAGTTTCTGTAGAAAAGGTGGTAAAATTTGCAGGAATGCTATGTGATATTAGATTATAAGTACGACTTAAACGTTACTTATTAATTCAGCTTTGCAACAGCGCAAGTAATTAACCCGTTGAAAGATTACGTCTTACAAATATGTATTCGTTAAGCATCATTATGTTCAGATTTAACTTTCCACATCCGATTAGTTAGTTCCAAAACATTTATTTCAGAACCACTGGATAAAGAAAAAAAGACGAAGGAAAAACAATTAATGGCCGTGTTACAAGCGGTCATGGACATAACCAAAAAGGATTGTGACGTAATAAAGCGGTTGACATTCTTCAAAAGGCAAACATCCCGTTTGAAGATCACGTAGAAGCTCATGACAAGACATGTAAGTCGTGACCGTAGCGAATGCTGGGAATGCCTACAACCTGGACCTCCTACGATCTTGGTATGCAAAGATGGATATATTCAGTATATAGTGGATGCATATAGCTCATAGTACGTATATTACGAAAGGAGAACGGGAATTTGGCAACTTAATAAAACAGGCACTTAAAAGAGGCACACGAGGGCAACGTTGATATGCCCTTACAGAATTGCGGTTTACCGTTCCATTGGATTAAAAATGAAGGAGACCTCGCGAAGCGTTTGTGTCAGATTGAACTCCCAACTGATTGTGTCAGATGAGTCTCCACTCTTTAAGCAGGCTCGCAAACCACGCAAAGGACGACACCTAGGTTTAAATGACCAACATCGTGGAGATGTAATCAATCGACCTTTAGTTTATGAGCCTGACCTGGCTTCGCATCATCTTGGTGGTACAAAAGCCAGCGCTCGAAGACAGAATTTGACGATAGATAAAGCTGAAGAGACTCGAACATACAACAGCCGCCATATTCCTCTCCGTAATAACATGGGGGTCAAAGACGCCTTAAACAGACAATTATTCGATTCCCAAAATTTCATCAGGATAAACATCCTGAAAAATATTATTTTAATTTACTCCAGCTTTGTCTACCCCACCAGGGAATAAGCCTACCCTCCGACTACACCACGTACGAGGAATATTTTAAAAGTGGCAATGGGGAGGAATCTATTCATAAGGTAAAACTACCATAAAGATGACAACGTTAAAGAGCGAGTTTTGGACAATTATCAAGGAGATGACAGAATTAAGGAAAAAATGAAACGTCGAGTTTTGGACAATTATCACAGAGATAAAAACAAACATTCAAGAAAAAATTAAAAAAGATTTGTAGACAGATATCACGGAGATGACAAATTTGAAGAAAAAACAAAACAACGAGTTTTGGACAGTTATCACGGAGATGTGAAACAAAGGTCTTTTAGTCATATGAAGAGAAAGTATGGGAGTGACCTCAAATTTAAGACTTCAAAGATACGTTACGAAGACGCTGGGTTGAGGGAAATAAAGAAAGCAGCCATGGGGCGCATCATAAAGAAGAAATATTATCAAGATGCTGAATTCCGGAAAAATGTCTGCTCAATCCGCCAAACGCATTAAAAAGTTATATACCACACTGATGATGAGTTTAAGTCAACATTTGTAAAGAAAGTTAAAAGAAATATATCAAAATGCATTGAGGAGGTATTTCGAGCTCATTGCAAAACTGCTTTCTAAATATGCATGCTGTGTCTGCTATCGGGAATTCTTTTTAAAACAAGTGAAGCAGTTTTGCAAAAGCGATTTTCCTACAAACGTTAAAGCATATGTGTGTAGCAATTTCGCCTTTATGTATTATATTTTTTTGCTTTTGGATTATACAAATTTGATTTACTGTTTCAACATATAGCCTGTAATCCGGCTTTAGGAAACTTCTGTTTCCTGACTAATCTTTTATCACGAACCACGTGTTGTGCCGCCTTTTTTGTGTGTGCGTATCCGCTTCTAAAAACGTAATCATAAGAAACAACAGTCTACTAAATTCGTCTAGAAAACGCAGAGACGAATCTTAAGTTATTTGAAATTGTATGCAATTTTACCGCGTCAATTTATAACCAAGAATAAAACATCCTTCCGTGAGTTGCCGGATCGCGAGAGTCGCCTTAGTTGAATAATATCAAGAAGGGAATTAGGCAAGTTAAACAGTGAAGCAATAGATACGAACATCCCTATCTATAAACAACCAGATTCCCACATATGTATTGAATTTTAATATTGATGGCCATCAATGGATATTCTTCACCTGCAAGAAGTACATGAAGCAAGGAAAGATGGCCCCTCAAGCTTGGAAAAATGGCTTGAAATTAGAAGAAATTACACCCTCCCTAAAAGAATTAAATACTCTTTTGAGTGACACCTAATATCTCCAACTCTCCCTTTTATGAAGATAGTTTCTCTTCCACGTGGGGCACAAAAAGGGATCCATGGGTCTGTGGTATGCGTTAATGCGGATGTTGGCAAAATCACTTCCATCCTTCCACGATCAGCAGCATCTCACACTTTGAGAGTAAAGTTAAAACGTAAATTGGAGTACAAAGACCATCATCTATACCAAGTAATTACCCCCAACAAAGTGAATTCGGCATTAGAATTTTTAAAAGAAAACAATCCTCTTATTAAAGGTATGTTGGGTGCACTACATTTTTGGGTACTTGCATCGTAACATTAATCCATTTTAGATATTAAAGTTCATCATATTAAAGAAGCTGAAAACGACCATTTATTTACGTTACACTGTAAATGAAAAAAAATCAAGGTGGGATTTTCGTGTTTAACACTAGTTGCTGTAAGAAAATGTAAGTTTACCAACAAAGACGATGAGGATAATAGCGGTGGTGAGTTTGGTGTTTACTATTTCAAAAAAAGGGAACTTACAATAACATTTTAATACAAATATATTACAGCGAAAGATACACCCCTTGTTTCGTGCCTTAAACCGGCGGACCCTGCCCAACATCTCTTGGACACAGAAGATAAGATTCTTTGTTTGGCACCCGGTGAAGATAATAAACCAACAAAGGCAATGGAATCAGAAGAAAGTTGTTTTCCTGCATTATTCCCTAATGCAGATAAAAAACACTTTCGTAGGTAAACGACCTCAAAAAGTAAGTTTTAATCGATATTTAAACTCTAGGCTTTTAAGTTATGATAACAGGTTTGCAGCACCAGGTTTGCAGCGTGCCCTGAATATGTTTTTTGGGGTCAATTTATCAACGAAGTAACAGCAGTTGCTTCGTCTCTATCGTCATGCGAAAAGAATACCAGCAGTACGTCGGACGGAACAAAGATTATTACCAAGAGAATGTTGGTAAGTGACGAATCAGTTGAAAAACTTCTAAGAAAAGACGAAGCATACAAATAAATCTCTGCATTCGATTCGTGGAAGTCCACCATACTGGGAAAAGACTTTGAGAGATGTTCGCCATGCTTCGGCAGCTAGGTAAGCCAACTTGGGTTTTGTAGTTTTTTCGCAGCAGATAGAAGATGGCCTAAAATTGTGCCGGAGCTTAACTGGGACACCTACTGCAAGTTAATTGCAAGCAATCCGGTCACTGCTGCAAGAATGTTTGACCAGAGGGTGCATCATTTTCTAAATGATATTTTAAGATCAGAGTCAAAACCTATTGGACACATCGTGGACTTTTTTTTTCGAACTGAATTCCAAATGCGAGGTAAGAATAATTCTAAAATAAAATTTATAAATGGCGCCATGCGTGTTTTAATTTTTGTTAATTTTGCAGGTTGGCCCCATATTCACGCGTTGTTTTGGGTTAAAAACGCCCCACTCTATAAAATCAGTCCCGATGCAGAAGTGTATCTGAATATACCTTATTTTAAACTTTTTTTAGTAACTTCTTAATATTGTGCAGTAGTTATGTTTAATATTGTAAATGATAAATCTTCTACGTTGATTCGAATTAAAACTGATTTGTAGTTTTTTTTATGTATGATTAAATACCGGCATATTAAACAGCGGTTGAAAATTGTAGGTGTGAATTGAAATTATAGATCATTACATAATTTTAAAATTAAAACTAATTCGGGTAAGAACATCATCCATTTAAAAATTTTAATTAAAAGGGCATGTTATTAACATCACGTGGTGTATAGGTACATCAGTTGTAAAGTTCCTGATAAAAACGTGGATCCGGAACTTCACGAGAAGGTAAGTAAATTGCAAACCCACAGCCAAGAACACTCCAGTTCCTGTAGAAAAGGTGGTAAAATTTGCAGGTATGCTATGTGATGTGTTTTACATATTGTATACATTTAAATATGCATATTCAAAGTACTAGAAATGAAAAATACCTTTAAAAGACGTATGTATAGTACTAAATATGACGAAAACGCTCATAATTTTTTAGCAGTTTTCAGCTTTGCCTTTTCACAATGCCATATATTAAAAAAAAAATAAACAAAAGAAATTTACCCATTGAAAGATTACGTCCTACAAATATATTTTTCGGTTGTTTTTAAATATATAGAAATGTTTATGAGTTGAGCATTATGTTATAATAATGGTAACTTGTATAGGCTAACACGGGAAACTAAACTTAAATACGTTTATATAACAGATGCAACTTTCCACGTCCGATTAGTTCCGAAAAATTTATTTCGGAACCACTGGAAAGGAAAAACGCGACAAGGCAATGAATGGCCCACAAGCGGTCATGGACATTATCAACGACAAGGATTGTGACATGATCAAGCGGTTGACATACTTCAAACATCTCGTTTAAAGATTACGTAGAAGCTGATGACATGCTTTCTACCAAAAGGTCGGTAATATCAAGTCGTGATCGTAGCGAATGCTGGGTGAATGCCTAAAACCCGGACCTCCTACGATCTTGGGATGCAAGCATGGATATTCAGTATATCCTGGATGCATATAGCTGCATAATGTACATAGTATCGTACATTACGAAAGGAGAACGGGAATTCGGAAACTTAATTAAACAGGCACTTAAAGAGGTGCAACGTTGATGCCCTCACAGAATTGCGCCTCCTGGGAAATAAATATTTAACCCACCGAGAGGTGAGCATTATGGAAGCGGTTTACCGTTCCATTGGGTTAAAAATGAAGGAGAGCTCGCGAAGCGTTGTCTTCGTTCCTACTGATCCTGATTGTGTCAGATGAGCCTCACCCAGATTTGGATGACCAATATTGTGGACAGATATTATAATCCACCTTTTAGTTGTCATTTCAGGTTTATGAGCCTGGCTAGCTTTGCATCCTGGCAAAAATATGTACCAAAAAGCCAGCGCTCGAAAAAATAAGTTGACGATGAAGCTCTGAAGAGGAGATCGCACACATAACAGCCGCCATATTCCACTCCATAATAACATGGGGGCAATTCAAAGACGCCCTAATCAGGCAATTATTCGATTTCCGAAATTTCGTCAGGATAAATATCCTGAAAAATATTATTTTAACTTACTCCAACTTTATCTACCCCACCAGGGACTAAGCATACCCTCCGACTAGACTACGTACGAGGAATACTTTGACACTGGTGTGGTGATCATCAATGGGGAGGAATCGCCTATTAATAAGGTGGTTGCCATTGAAATGGCAAAAATTAACAGGTTGGCAAACGCCGAGGACATCTGGGATGAGCAGCTGCAGGATGCTTGGTCCCAGATTGCTTCTTCCACAGAGCAAACAAACCCGACAAGAGGAAGATGAAGGTTTGGATGGGGGAGGTATAGAACCTCTTAAACTAATAATGCTTGGTCCCAGGTTTCCGAAAACACAGCATGGTATGGAATACCAGCTGGAGCCGTCCATGTCACGGAAATGAAGCAGAATCTGAACACGCAGCCGCAGGTTGTCTTCAATTATATTCGAAAATGGTGCTTTAATATATAAAACCGAAATAAATAGCACTGCCTCATTTCACCTGTTTGTTATTTATAACCGGTAGTGCTGGTACGGGAAAAAGTTTGTTGATGAAAAGCATCAAACATGGGGCGTACAGCTGCATTTAACATCGGAGGATCAACTAACTATCTATCCATTTGGCATAATAAATTCAAAAAAGTTCTAAGTGAAAAAACCAGTCAACGTATAATAAACCAAATTGTTAGGCCATCAAACCCAAACGCAATTTTTGGGTAATATTTCCATTTTAGCTGTCGGTGATTTTCATCAAATCCCTCCTGTTTGCGGAATATCACTTCTAAAACCAACAGAAACTACAATTTTGGACATTTGGTCACAATTTAAAATTTATGAAATAAATCAAATAATGCGTCAAAAGGAGAGGACCAATCGTTTGGTTAGGAGAACTGCATATACGATTGGTCGATTTTCATCCAAATTACCTTAAAAAACACAATAAAAATGCTAAAAGGTTTAAAGAAAAAAATTGTGACTTTAACCGCGGTTGACATTATTTAAACTAACAAGGGGCAACATTTTCGTAGTAAAACCCCGGTAACTTTTAGTAAAAAAGATTACTTACATCGGGAAAACGGTGTGGTTGGTGGTACTGTTTGTAACATTATTGACGGTATCAATCAATATGACTCGTTTTAACTTATTAGTAGGCGCAATTTTCCCGGGCATGCACTGTGCACAAAATTCAGTCGTTTAGTCTCAATTAACGGACTTTATTTGCACAGCACTCGGAATGAGACGGTCCAATAATTTTAATATATTATTGGAAAAGTTACCGGACGATCATCTAGGACGCTTCGGCTAAAAACTTGAAACGGCCAAATTCGGCCAGATTTTTCCGCACGGCCAAACTATTTATTTGCGTCCGGGACGATTTTGGTGAAAAAGTGAAAAAGGCCAAAAGGCAACCCCGCACGGAAATGAAGCAGAATCTGAACACGCAGCAGGTTGTGTTCAATTATATTCGAAAATGGTGCTTTAATATATAAAACCGAAATAAATGGCACTGCCCCATTTTTACCTGTTTGTTATTTATAACCGGTAGTGCTGGAACGGGGAAAAGTTGGTGTTGATGAAAAGCATCAAACATGGAGCCTTTCGGACCTAACAAATTCACCGGATGACATCCTACAGCGTTTACAGGTACAGCTGCATTTAACATTGGAGGATCAAATATTCATTCGGCATTGGGTTTAATAAATCCAAAAAGTTCTTAATGAAAAAACTTAGAACATTGCGCTTGGTACCCCGTCTTCACTAAAAGTAATGGTTATACAAATTTAATGTTGTATATCAATCAACGTCTAAACCAAAAATTCTTAGGCCATCAAACCCAGAAGCAATTTTTGGTAAAATTTCCAATTTTAGCTGTCAGCGATTTTCATCAAATCCCTCCTGTTTGCGGAACATCACTTCTAAAACCAACAGAAACTCTTCAATTTTGGACATTTGGTCACAATTTGAAATTTATGAACTTAAATAAATCATGCGTCAAAAGGAGGGCCAGACCAAAACAAAACCTCCTTTTTCAGGCAAAGGAGAACTGCAGGATTGGTCGATAATCCAAATTACCTTTTTTTTGGTACCAATTCCAAAGTTGACAAACACAATAAAAAATGCTAATTGGTTTAAAGAAAAAAAAATTGCGACTTTAATCGTCGCGGTTGACATTATTAAAACTAACAAGGGCCAACATTTTCTTAGTAAAACCCCGGTTAGATAGTGATTTCAAACATCTATGTGGAAAATGGATGCTTCGGAGGTTATAAATCAATTAGCTACGGCTGTTCTTTCCGTAATAATATAATAGATCGCACTGCCCATATCGAATAAATCGCCTGCACTACACCACCCATTCTCCCAAGCGTTTAGCATCCTATCAGCAGTCTATGAAATTCGTGTAGCGATCAGAGGAGACATTCAGTTTTATAAACAAAGCCTTCCGTGAATTTGTCGGATCGCGAAAGTCACATCAACTTATACATAATCAAATACCAAATTAATTCTGAAGAAACCCTGCAACCTTACTATGACCAACAATGTGACCAGTCTGTTTTTATCCGACATTCTCATTTCTTCTTTCATCTTGATTTCGGTATCAATTTTCGATATTTATTAAAAAACAAGTGTAGCATCTTTATTATTAACATTACGTCGGGAATCCCTTAAGATTTTTTAGATTCACTTTTTTCCTAAAACAACGTTTGAATTGTGTTGATTTCCACTGTAAAGTAGCCACAGATTAAAAAAGAAAATGTACCACTGAAACCACAAAATAAATCTCCCTTAAATACACCAGAAGCGGTCAATTCCATAACGTTTGTACCAACAGATCTAGTAGTGATCACGCTAGTTTGTTGTTGCATCGACAGAAAATATCCCTACGACAGAAAATATCCCTACGACAGAAAATATCCCTACGACAGAAAATATCCCTACGACAGAAAATATCCCTACGACAGAAAATATCCCTACGACAGAAAATATCCCTACGACAGAAAATATCCCTACGACAGAAAATATCCCTACGACAGAAAATATCCCTACGACAGAAAATATCCCTACGACAGAAAATATCCCTACGACAGAAAATATCCCTACGACAGAAAATATCCCTACGACAGAAAATATCCCTACGACAGATAGTCCCGAACCAAATTACATGGATTACTTAGCGAGAATATTTAGTGATTTCATGGGTAGAAATCAAGCCAGTCTGTTTTTATCCGACATTCTCATTTCTGTCTTCATCTTGATTAAAGCACTTATCAAATGATTTGGGAATAAATTACTTGTTTGTACACCATTTGTACCATCAGACAATTCTCTTTTGAATGCCCAAAACAACTCTTAAATCGAATCGACGATTACCGTTGGAACTTATTAAGGCCAAAAGGAAGAAAGAAACGAAAGTTTAAAAGCGTAAGAAAAAAACGTGTCCTACAGTAACAGAAAAGTGTGCCAACAAATTAATAACAAGTTTCCTTCACACAAAATCGGTCAGGAGTGCCATAATATCTAAACGAAGAAGAAATATATTCGACCCAACCGACAGTGGTTGATGGTTCGCAAAACATCTCCACAAAGATATGGGCCGAACCAAATTACATGGATTACTTTGCTGGAATGGTAGTAAATTCATGGCTAGAAATCAAGCCAGTTTGTTTTTATCCGACATTCTCATTTCTTCTCTCTTCTGGTACTAATTTTTTGATATTTATATAAAACAACTGTGCCACCAACCAAAAAATGTTTTTTTTAATACACTATAAGCAGTCCATAACATATGTACAAACAAAATACTTACACATATGAAATATAGTTAACAGAATACTAACAGATCAAGCGACCAAGCCAGTGGCTACTGTTTTAAAACCAGGTGCTAAAAATTCTGGAAAATATACAATCTAAGGCAGAAAAAAAATAAAGTATAAAGTATTAGCCAACCCGTTTAAACTACCATATCAAAATAAATGATACCAATATCTTACAGAAAGGAGGAGAGTAAAAACGTCTTTCATATTTGTTACATTAAGCAAAGTGGTTGAACGACCACAAATACAGAACAAGTAAAAATTAATGTTGCTTACCTCACAGCGTCCAAATCGAAATGGAAAATATTTCAAAGTGTTTACAACCATTAACAGGATGTGAACTTTATCATACATACCACAGTAATATTGACTACGAATGTTGATTTATATATTAATAATATCATTATGTTATTTTTTTATGTTATTGTTAAGATTGTGTTGTTTAATAATTTAAAAGTTTTGTGCTGTAACTACTAAACGTTTTGTTAATGCTGTAAATAAGTTATATATGATAAAAAATAATAATCATGGGAATAATCTAATATTCAACATTTTAGATCATGGGTCGTAGCTGCGCAACATTAAGTGTCAACATTTTCAAATACACAACGTGGCTGAAGTCAGCCAACCGTAAAGATCATGGACATCTTAATGTTTTATGCAAATAAAGTTATGTAGGGGATAGGACAGGATAGAATATTCATCTTTATCCCCGTGAATGGGAAAACCAAGGGGGTTAACACACGGGCAATCGTCAGATCACCTCGCGCCCATCGTCGGGTTACCGGAGCTATTGCAGTGTGTTGTATATGATAGACACGTTCTTTCAATTTAGTAAGAACCCATTAATAATCCGCTGGGTTCAGGCAATGTCCGTAAAGTGCCTTGCCCTAGGACACAACCGACTAGCTAGCAGTCAGTTTCGCACCTGCAACCTTTCGATTGAAAGGCGACGCACTTAACCGCTAGACCAACCGGGCGGACCAAAAAAAATGTTCCAAAAAAAATTGATTCCTGAACGCTCGCGTGGCCGAATGGTTAGCGCGACATGTCATATATTGCTTCACATGTAAAAAGGTCTAAGCTAAGGGTTTAAAACTTAGCCCGATAAAAATGTAAAATAATTCTTGACTCTTTTACTCCGGAGAAGAAGGTTAACATTCTCACATGAGCGAATGTCAGATCCTCCCATTCACTTCGTGTGAGCGAAGCATTTGCAGTATGTTCCATATAATTAATAGTTTCCTTAACTTTTAGAAAAAACAAATATTCTACTGAATTTATGCGATATCTGCTAAATACCTTGAACTGAGGTTAAAACATTTAAAAATTAAGATATGCAGATTGCAGCTGTCAATCAAATGACGTAACATAGTGGGTGGAGCGTCAAGTGAGATATATAACAAAGGTATCGAGATGTTTCTCTCACCGGGCGTTGTGGCGTGCGCCTGTAATCCAGGCACTTGGAGGCTTTGGTTGGGGGACGGCATGAGATTGGGAGCTCTGTGGCGCTCTGTCCTATGTCGATCGGGCGTCCGCGCTAAGCTCGGCGTCAATATGGGCATTCCAGGGGAGCCCGGAGTGGCCAGGTTGTCTAAGGAGGAACGCACCGGGCGAGGCCAGAAAGGAGCAGCCAAAAGTTCCCACGTTGGTCAGTAGCGGGATAGCGTCTGTGAATAGGCGGAGCGTTGCAGCCCAGTCAATATCGCGGGACACAACCCCTTTTATTTGTTAAGTTAGATTCCAGGCGGAAATTTTTTACACACAATTTCCATTCAAAATACAATTTTTATTTTTAGTTACTGCAGTTACACCGAACACAAGCAAATATATTATGCAATGGAATAGGATGATAGGTCGATAGGATATTCATCTTTATCACCGTGAATGGGAAAACCAAGGGGTTAGTTAACACACGGGCAATCGTCAGATCACCTCGCGCCCACCGTCGGGTTACCGGAGCTATTGCAGTGTGTTGTATATGATAGACACGTTCCTTCAATTTGGTAGAACCCATTAATCCGCTGGGATCAAGCAATGTCCGTAAAGTGCCTTGCCCAAGGACATAACCGATTAGCTAGCGACCAGTTTCGCACCTGCAACCTTTCGATTGAAAGGCGACGCACTTAACCGTAAGACCAACGGGCCGGACAAGCCGAAAAGCGCAATGTAGTTTAAGTTATTAAGTGACAACAGACATGTATGTAATGTATACGGAGAGATCCGCTTTCTTTAAGTTACTAGAAAAACTAAAATTTTATTTTAGAGGTCTTGTTTAAAGTTTCCACTTTCGACGAACAATTATTTCACTATCGGGTTAACAATTGGTGCTGTGTTTGGCAATTCTCGAAACACGTCAACAATAAACAAAATTCTAGAATAAGTACAAAGGAAATATAAGTTTACACAAAACACGTCAGATTTAGGTAACATTAGATTATAATTGTTCATACTATCCCAGTAAACGTGAATTTCTTTATTTTGTTCTTTTGCCGACCTAAAAACTATTACTTCAAATAACTCGCCAGTAAGATCGTTTATGTTGCAGAATGATGTGCAACCCGAGTCCGCGGTCTCAAATGAGTCCGTGGAAGGTTTAAATGAGTCCGCAAGCACATCAACCATTTGCAAAACATTTTTTTTTGTTTTTGATCGTTATAAACAGCAGTGATAGGTTTTTATCAACAAGACATTGTAACTCAAGGTAATTTTAAGTTTGTAGTAGTGTTTCGTATGCACATAGTCCAGTTACGCTACACTTTTGACTTACGCTAATTAACAACTGATTCACTTTGAGTCCGCAAAGACTTTCGCTGGTAAGGAAATAGTCCGCGACCAAAAAAGGTTGGGAAACGCTGCTCTAACCATTCTCACACATTCATTCCTTAAATTGATCATTCCTTGAATTGTTTTGCTTTAATCGAAAGAAGTTTACAGTTACACAACCGCACAGCAACTTGTACCAACACATTTAACAATTATCGTCTTTAACACATACCCGAGTTATTTAGATCTTAAAGGGATTTCAACGTTAACACATTAATCCTATGAATTATTAAAGAAAATTCGCCATCACTTTAACAAAACATGGATATAGTGGCTGGTTATAAAAGCCTACATCAACAGTCAAATATGAGTTCCCATGTACTACGATATAATAAACCACAGTTTAATATGAGAGATACGGTAGTGTGCATAGTTTACAATGCACCACGAGTTAATTACGGGGGTGTACGTCATGGCAATTATATTTAGGTTGAAGTTCATGGTTCTTTACACGTCATAGGCACATTGATGACTACAATGTCATAGATGATGTAAATTAAATATATGGGTATTTGCAAATTATATGCCTATTGATTTGCAAGGTCTAATATAACCTAAGACAATATGGCAAAAATTATATTAATATTATATTCTTAATTATGGCGGTTTGCATAATAATATTTTAAAACACTCCAGAACACAAAACAACCTGCATTTACGATTTTTTAGCAAACTTCTACCATTAGTATAATGGTTTGATTTTGCAGCCCAGTTCAGTTTAGTTGTCTTTTTTCACAATGAAAGCAAGCAACGGACCATCCATAAAACCAGGAAACGGTAAAAGACAGCGAAGCGATAGTTGTGCTACAAAACACGTCCGATTTCGATGTGCTTATTTATTTAACGGTATAACTAGAAATGTAAGCCAAACGTAACATAAGTTTAAATTAAAATTATGTAAATTAAAAAATTTAATATATCAAAATTATATCATCACAGCATGTAGTTGTATCACAACATGTAGAAAACACACAATTCGCTTGATTTGTATATAAGTATTTTGACTAAATAACCTTGCTTCCAATACACATTACATAATATCATTAAGTATAGACAATCAATTATTGCAATAAAGCTACAAAATCCGTTTTCAGCAGTGGAGTTGAATACACAAAGATCATCTATTATTAAACAATAAGGAACCGCCAGAAGCTTTTTCTAAACACACTTTCTAATCTACGGTGGTTGAGGGAATCATTTTGCAGATGTCGTCCCTTCGAGCGGTCGACTTTTATCTGTAAATCGGTTTGGTGGTTTGGTAGAAAAAAGTTGGACGTAAAAAGTATTTTAGGAAGATAAATTATGACATTTTATAAGCGAAAGGAAGGGTGGCAGGATAGTGTATTTTATTCGAAAGATATCCACGACAGACGTAATAACAAGAAACATAGAATACCAAATGTTCAAAGCCGGACTGCCCCAACTGTGTGCTATATGTATGATGGATGGTAATATGTGGCCATCGTTTTGAGTGCACAATTCGTGATATGTAGATTTTGATTTCAGATTTTATCAAATTTAAAAGAATTAAATCTCTTTCAAGTTCGATTAAGTATATTTATCTCAAGTAACAGCCGATTTTGCGCCAACAAGATTATAATTTTTTTACAGACAAAGTGTGATACTCGCTGGAAAGGAATTTTTTTATAAAATTCGGTGTAAGTATTTGCCGCGTTAAGCATTCGGCCACACGACCACACCAACTTTAGCATAACCTAAAAGTCATGAGTTTGAATCCGCTTTTTACCGATCTTTTCGCCGGTAATGCGATCACCAAACGCTGTTTGGACATAGTAGATTAATTGGTTAAACAAAAAAATACAGTATAACTGCAGTACGTACTTCGACAATTGATATATCTGAAACCAATATGTCGTTACTACTAACTTATTAAGTGGTTTGTATGTTTATATGAGATACTGTAGCTTAATTGGTTAATGCGACCGACGCAAGGGTAGCAGTCATGCTGGGAATTACTTTATGTCGTTTTCCCAGCCAAGCTGATAAAGAGAGGTTTCCCACCAAGTTAGCAGAGGTTTATCCCGACCACATCAGAATCAAGTTGGTTATTCAGTTTATCCCTGAAGGTATTGTGAGGGCCCACCGGCCTGGGAAAACATGTTGCTGGCGACATGGGGTTGTGTCGATGTATAATGATAGAGTTAAGAGATTTTCCAACTCAAAATTATTCAGTTAATTGTCATTTTTGTAGGATTTGTGTATTTCTTTTCTTATATTATCGTGACACTACAGATAGAATCATATATGGATTATCCTAGTTACCAACCTGTATTGACGTATAACTAGACACGTTTATAAGGAATGTTAGGAGCATTATGACGGAATAAGCGTATAAGGATTATTGAGCGTATAAACCAGCGTTTCTCAAAATGTGGGTCGCGACCCACCGGTGGGTCGCGAAAGGAATCTTGGTGGGTCGTGAAAAGTTATAGAAAGCTCTGATTAACTATACTGGCAATTTCCTATACAAAAATCAAGGAGAAATTATCAAAATTGTGACATCACACAATCTTGAATTGTGGCGTGATCCCAGAGGTGTGTTCCTTTGCAACGATAGCGTAACCTAGAAACCAACAACAACTATATATAAAGTTAAGTGGGTCGCCATAAATTGTGGTAATTAATAGTGGGTCCCAACTCTAAAATGTTTGAGAACCACTGGTATAAACAATTAATCGAAATCTAGAAATTTTTTTATGAAGTCGTAACAACCAAATAGTTTTAGACGGAATTTAACCATCCAAACCTGGCGAGTGAATGCTAAGTATTCAATTGTTGATGATAATAATACTCCCCACCAGCATTTATCCCCGGATATCTCCTGTCAGTGAGGTCTGTTATTTTATGGGATTATTTGTTCGTTGTTTCAGGCGGTCGGGGTAATTGCCCAAACTCTATATACGATCCAGCCTAGTTCTGATGGACATTTCATGGATCACTTGTGCAGGTGTGGTTAAACTTGTTGGCTACTTATGTGTTTCTTATGTGGTTTCCAATAGTTGTCAAAACAAACCCTGGAGTTGTCTTTGATATTCCGCGGCCCCGAGGCCTCCAATTATGACGTCATTGTTTTCGAGTTTTTGGGTTTATTACAAATCCATTGTCACTTTTGTTTCGTAACAACCGCATTGTTCGTAATTGTACAATCAGGTTGTTTATAGATTACACGTGTACTGCTTATGACGTCACAGAAACATTGTAAATTGTGATGAGGCCGCCAGGTGAACAGTCGTTTGATTGTGACGTAACAAAAGTACAGCGCAATTGAGTTCTAGATTTATAACAGAGATTAGAAAGCGGTTCGTCTCGATATCCACGTGCTGTTATCTGCGAGCTGTAACTTAATGAAATAATACGGAATCAGGTTTTATATTCAGGTAATTCTAATGAAAAAAACAGCTTCGGATTTGAGAAATATCAAATAACAGTGAAGTGCAAGAATTAGAAATCGAACAACACTTACTTGTGGAGATACTATGTTGTAACGCGATATCGGCTTATATGACTAAGGTACTGCAAGTAATGTGTTTGGAATGTGCTGGCAGAAGTTATACTGTGTTTGACTAGATATCCAGTTTAACAGTATCGTAGCTGAAAGATAATATAGTATAGTACCGGGGTGGAAAATGTTGGGTATATAGGCAGCACTGAAATGTGGAAACTCGAACACCCCATCGGTGTTAAGGATTATAAAATATGTTCAAATAAGTATGTTTAATTTTTACTTCTTATTCGTGTCTTTTAGCACTATACCCGCAAATACGCAACTGTAATAGACAGTGTGACATCTTACTACGCTATACTGCAACGATTTGTATTAGAAACTCGAATATTATATATTTAGGTACAATCTTAGAATTACTAAACATTTAATTTTTAACCTTTTTTATAGATGAAGTGTGTAAGTATATTTTGTATATTGGCATGCGTCATACCCATATATGGGCAGATGGTGGTTGTAGGGAGAAAGGACCTAAACGTCTCAAAGGAAGTGTTGCAGCGGGAACTGTTGTCACAAAACACAGGTTTGTTTATTTGTTGTTCGCTTCTCTCTTTTTTGTTGAGCTCGTCTTTTCCCCAAAGTTTTTGCCAATCGTATGCACAGAATAGTGTATTTTTAACGAGACTAGGTTTAATAGATTTGTCACCCAATGGCCCTCAAAACCGTAAGAATTGGTTGTCTTGCTCGCGTTAAACCTTCGGCTACACAACCGTACATGAATCTTGTGTTAAAATGTGAAGTGGTGGTTAGTTATATTTAGCATGTCACCAACTTGTCCAAGATATATTATTGCTGTTTTGTCCAATTTTCTAGTTTCCATTGAATTTTTAGTTTAAATGTAAACTTTGGTATTGTGAGCTAAAAATACGATTGTTCTCACCACGTGACATAGTGCTAACCCCCAACTGGTTTTAGAAGTTGACGCAGAAATGATAAACGTTTCCGCAACATGTAAACAATAAACAAAGATGGGAAGATGTCGAATTCTATTCATAACTTTCCCACGAGTTCAAACTTACAACTATCTCAGGAGTCATATTTCGCATTGATCATTTCCAATCTCATTTTTCGTTTACCTGAAATAAAAAAGACATCATTTTTCAATTTAATCCCCTCCCCTTCCCCACATTTCAACTAATCCCTTCCCTCCCCAGTGAAAGTGGACTGTACGCCGACGAAGATGTGCATTTCCCTCAGCAAACTCTGGTTATCCAGACGATGGTCAGTCAGTGACCCCAGAGACCTCTCGCTTAACCTCCCTTGTGACCAATCAGCGAGCTTTAATCTTACCCACGTGACTCTATGCACAGCCAATCAGCAGCTCTCAACATGCGGGACCGAATTCGCCGTGGTGAGTTGTGACGTCATAATATTAGTTGTCCGAAAATAGCTCGTCAGTGAACAACCAAACATTTCAAAATTCTTTTTTTAATGTAGATAGGCTAATCAACACAATGTCATAAATATATACTACACAATTTGCATTTGAGCCACACTTTCACTCAACCGACATAAAGGCTGCACAAAAGTATTACATAATGATTACCGTAGTTGTCAATATGAAAGCCTATCAGACAATTATATAACCTCTGTTCTTTCGTCACAGAATGACAGTTACGTCACATATTCCAACAACATTACCGTGAAACACCCGAGGAATCTGACGTCACAATATAAAAGATCGTTTCCATGGAGATGCGTGTATCCGGTCCGGATATTAGTCGGTGTTAAATACATTCCAGATTTGAGGTAACAATGACGTCACTATGATGACGTGGGGAATATGATGATGTCATTAATGTTGGCGATATCATATAAATTGACTGGTCTTTCTGATTTAGAATTTTTTATTCGTATATATAGTACAATAATAAGAACAATTTATAAGCATGACGTCACAGCCCATTTAATAAGCATGACGTCACAGCCCGGTGACGCAATTTCTTGGCAAGAAGACGGGAGAGGGAACGTTCCAAGCCGCCATGTTTATCTACCAAGATGACCAATACACTTCCATCTACCAATCCCCGCCAAGACTTGAAATGGATGACAGGTGGGTCAAATAGATATCACATACATTGGTATTATTAAGACTATTAAAAAAAACTGCTTGCTATTGACAATCTGCTCATTTTGCCGGTGAATTAAAATGTTCGTTTATGTTGTTGAGATTAAAATTCATACTTACCATTTAAACTGCATGATAGGATTCGGGTTCGTGTGCGATTGATCCAAGGACCTTCGTTCACGAAGATGCAATTGTACCGGTGTTGGGGAACCCCCCAGCCACTCGGCACCACACCACAGCAGGAATACGAATTGATCAGCGATTAGTAAGTTGATGTGGATTTAAGTGGTTTAATATAATATTCATGTATATCCCTGTAATTTCGAAAATTACCGTGAGTTCGAAAACCTGGGGCTTAACACACGGGTGATCGTCATATCACCTCGCGTTCACAGGTTTTTATATGATTCACACGTTTCTTCAATTTAGTAGAACCTATTAATCTGCTGGTTTTTAGGCAATGTCCGTTAAGTACATTGCCCAAGCACACAACCTAAAAGCTAGCGACCAGTTTTGAACGTGTAACCGTTTGCCTAAAATGCTACGCACTAATCTACCAGACTAATCGGTAGGACTAAATGATTGGTGTGGATTGGTGAGGATTGGCAATTAATTATACTGTTTATACCAAACATCTTATATCGCTTTACTTTTCTCCATAGTTGTCCTGCCGTGATGTCACGTGATGCCAACGTCACAATAATCTCCAATGGCAACGAGCAACACGCTACGTGGGAGTCAAGTGTGTTCCGCTTCGTTAATTCGACCAAACTGTACCTCCACTGCAGGGTCAAGTTGTGTTTCGGCAGTTTATGTACAAAGGTGAGTTTGCTTGCATATGTGCTTCTGTTAGAGAATTTCAACTCCATTCAATACCTTGGTTCAATCTATAGTTTGCCTTATATAGTTGTGATTGTCATCCTAAGGCGTTCACGGTGCTAACTAGTTGTTAAACCGGTGAATGGGACGGTACGTAGTAATGGTTTCCAGCAAGTGAACCATCTGCCAACCCTCTTTCCAATAATACTACATGTTGGAGTTGTTTTTTATTCTCTAAATGTTGTATCAACTACTGTAGTACAAAGGCACTTGAAATTAAAACACAGTTATGTTTAGTTTGTTTGCAAGCACATTAATGCTTTAATACTTGCAGAGGTGCGAGGGAAATGCCCTAAACAGAAAACGTCGTGACATTGGGTT
This sequence comes from Ciona savignyi, assembly GCA_000149265.1. Taxonomy (NCBI): domain Eukaryota; kingdom Metazoa; phylum Chordata; class Ascidiacea; order Phlebobranchia; family Cionidae; genus Ciona; species Ciona savignyi. The sequence goes on along the minus strand of CH002258.1, from coordinate 269,897 downwards.
GGAAAATGCGGTGGTTTCACTGGGGCCTATAAACCCCACACCCACAGCTCCAATTGTAATGAGACCCCAAAACTACGTCATAGATGACGTATTTCCTGATGACGTAACAGCAAGAACGACGATAAACCGTGAAAATGAAAGTTTCCTTCTCGGCATGCCAAGTAAGTTGTTGTCGGATTTGACCGAAAGTCTGATTTGAATTATGTTTTCAAATTTTGTTAAAATTAAATATTATTACAGGGATTGGTGTCTACGTCATAATTGCCATTCTGGTGTTCATTTCGATGGTCGTCGCGATCTTCGCCGCGCTGTGCGTCGTTCGTCGTATACGTCACAGTAAGAAAGTGATTATTACATCACGCAAGAATCGTGACGTCACAAGGGCGCAGAGCATCGCGATGAGCTCGAACTTTGAAATTCCCATCACTGTTCGTTGATTGTTACGTCATATTCAATTGATGACGTAATAATAACTTATTATTCGTGCAATTGTTACAAACAAACCCCATTATTTTAATGTCTACAACGCGCATTGAAGCCTTTATATAGCGAAGCGAACCTTGAAACAAATGGAATGATATAACACGGCAGCGGCCACTAATGGGTACAATATGCAAGCCAACATTCCGCAATCATCGTCGTCCTCAGTACTGGCGCCAATGAGCCGACCATGTAAAAGGTGTTCCCTGTATTCAGGCTTCCTGCTTCTACTTTATACTATTTGCACATGCCTTATATATTCTTGCCAAGTTATTAAATGAAAATAAATCGTGTTGAAATTGATTTTGTCTACTACGTCGTACTGAGGAAGCACCATCATATGATCTGTATGACATATATGTTTTGCCCCAGTATTAAGTAATGGAAAATGAACCAAATCACGGCACAGGAAGAGGAAAAGACGTCAAAGCGAAAAGTCGTTTAAACACGTCATTAAAAAAAGAATATAATTTCCGCCAAAACTAAGCGAAAAGAAACAATGATAAGCAAACAAAATTTAATTATGACCAAAACAACATAATATCACCAGGGTTCGCACCCTATAGGCTTCGACGCCCGCCGCCGCGGCCCTCCTATTGCTCTTGTAACCTGCTGAGCGCGTGGTAATAAGACGATTTCCTTGTGTTGTCGCCGATTAAAATAAAGAAATTACTTGGTCAAAGTAACGACTACAGGTTTATCGAACAACACAGTTTAATAAACTGTTTATTTTTGTAAATAACAAATAGAAGTGCTTTCTTATAAATTACGATTCCAGGGGGAAACCACTTACGTCAGGGTCGCTATTGTGATGAATACTATCGCGAAATTGGATTTGACTTTGTTCAACTTAGCAATCAATAACAGCCAAACATTGAACCGGAAATCACGCGAGTAACAAGCGATGCATTCTAATAATAAATATTTTTGTAACTTTACCATTGGTCACGAGAAACTTTAATAAAATTTTCCATCGTGGCTGGGTGGTTTTAAAAACTGAAAAGAAATATTTCGATGAGTCAGTCTACTGTAGCCAAACAACCCGTTTAGGGATAAGGTTATCACTTGTTATCTTAGAACTTCAACTTGTTTCGAAATAAAGACGTAAAAATGGACAAAATCATCAAGATTATAGTTGTGTTTACCAGTCTTATGTCCGTGGGTGAAATTACTTGGTAAGTTTTAGTCGACAATACAATTTTTTAAAATATATTCAAATTAAGATTTATTTTTATATGACGCTTGCAAGTAGATTGATTGATAACCAGTTTAAAAGCCCGATTGCGTTTTGGGGAATTTGCCAGTGATGGTTAGAGATATCGGTCTTTCTTTTTCTTCAACAATTATGCATTACTTTAGGTTTATTTTTTCTGCTTTAAATTTTTTTCTCCCAAATCAAGAGGTACTTTTTACGAAGTCATCACTAACTTTCTATCGCAATACATTCGAATTTTATTTCATTGCGATATTAACAAACATGCGTTGTGTCTACCTATTATGAGTGTAGACAGATAACTAGAATAACCTGATAATTAAATCAATGACAGTTCTGCCACAAATGTTTCCATGGCCGTCTCAACTCCAATCCCGGACCCATCAACGACGCAATACCCTACAACAAGGGAGGTACCTGCAATTGAGACGGTATGCTGTGAAGAAAAGGCCAATTGCATTATCTATTTCTTTCTGATTTGCGTGAATGAGAAAACGCAAGGAGCGTTATAACATGTGCAAACGTCAGTTTACGTCATGTCCAACATCCGGTTACCGAAGCTATGGTAGTGTGACGTGTATGATCGTAATCACTGAAATAGCTCCAGTAACCCCATAGTGGGCGCGAGGTGATCTGACGATCGTCCGTGTGATAACCCCCTGGCTTTCCCATTAACCAGAATAAAACATGAATATCCTACCCTAATTTAACCATTATTTGTTTGGGAATATGCTGTTCTTTGTTATAAACTGAACACAATAAATCAAATGATTTCCAGGCTCGAGATGATACTGGTAATACCAAGTGGTTAGAGACGTTATCAATTGTTGGAAGTTCAATTTCAAGTTTTTTTCTCGTTCTCACAATACTAAGCTTGGTATGCTTTTGGTAAGTTTGTCTAAATAGATAGTATCTACTTTAAATAACCACATTTACTTTAAATGTTTAGTATAATATACTTCCATATAATCACTTACAATAGCTAAACCTTTATATTCACGCGACCCTTGTGTCAAAAATGAGTTTTATCGTTTTTGAACGAGTTAATAGAAACAAGTAGAAAAACTAAAGAGTGTCAACCACGTGTTTAACCACCACTATTGGTAAAACAGCTATTGCATGCCATATATTCATTGTACAGGGTCCCTAACCACATTTTGTATTTTATACACTGAGTATGTAGTTTGTTTCTGCAAGCATAAACGCATGGGTCCCATAGTTATTAAACCAAACTTCTTTTCCATGTGAAGGTAAAAAAATAAACGTCTTAAATTTACAAACATTTCACCACAAATGTTTTAAATTAAAGCTTCCTTTTAAGCGCTGTATTAAAATGAAGCTAAATTCCCAAAACAGCCCGATTTAGTTTTTCGTGGTTTTAGGGAATTACTGGGTTTAGTAGATACGTTTCTACTGGGTTTATTACGTAAGTTTCTGTTTTTACATATGTGGGTTATGTTATATGACAATTCTTAATGTTTTAATCTGATTTGTCGATTTCCTTGTTGGAGATGTCAGTACGATATGACATACCTGTTACAATCATAAGTCAGGAACATTTCTTCGTTTTTAAAGGAATTACCCTAATAAAATGTTTTCTTTCTTTTAATTGGAACAGAGTGTTTAATGGAGCTGCCGTTCAAGCGATATGCGCAAAAAAGCTAATTTTTAAGAAAAAATACCGCTTTGGTTTTTTTACGTCTCAGGGGAATTCCCCTGGATTTATTATCCAAAATTTAAGTTTGTGAATATCTAGCCCATGTTGTCTAACAAACAACAAAGTTTATTTGCGCATACATTTTTTCTTCTTGTAGATGTCGGGTCGACATGGCATGCCTGTCACAATCATGATTTGACAACAAAGGCTTATTTTTAGGGTATTTCCCTAAGTAATTTTTTTATTTCTTTTAAGTGTTAAATCAGTTACTAATGCACTTACATTTTATCAAATCTGATGTAAATTGGAGCCATCGTTCAAGCACTATGCGCAAAAGAGCTAATTTTTTAGAAAAAAAATACCGTTTTGGTTTTTAACGTGCCAGGGGAATTCTCCTGGATTTATCACCCAAAATTTTAGTTTGTGCATTTCTAGACTATGTGGACTAACAAATTACCAAGTTTCATTGTGAATCCTTTTGGTAGATGTTGGACAACAAACCATACCTGTCAAGCGTTTGACGAAAAAAAAAAGAAAAAAAACGGACAAAAACAATATGTGTCCCATTTTTCCAAATGGGACCCATAACTACGAAAGTAACAAATATAAAACCCATGAATCTCAACATTTATTTGCAGCAAACGCATTAATGACAAGAGGTTAGAAGGGGGAACTGGCGTCCTTTTATTGCCCTCGATAGCGCTATTGGCGCTTAATCTGAACCTCATCACCATTGATTCAAGTTTTGTTTCTTCGTCAACTAAATCGTGTTTAGTAGTCGGCGCTTTACTTCATTACTCTCTTCAGGCTGCCTTAACCTGGATCGCTTTTCTGATTACTTCGGTCCTTGGAAAAGGAGTCCAAAACGTTGGTACAATGTATAAGTATTTATTCTAAATATTTATTTAATATATGACGAAAATATTTCACAGCCGTATAGTAATTTCGTCTCAGGAATATTGCAATTATCAATGGTTTTGTTTCACGGGGCAAGCACTTTGATGGTTGTTGTGTCATTTTCCTTCAATTGGCCTGTACTTAATGGATTCGTCTTTGCTTTTCTCAACTCTCTGCAAGGTATGTCTATCGTCTAGTAACTTTAATCCTTACTCTGGTTTCCTGTTATGTGATACAATATTCGGGTTGTGAACACAATCCTTATGTTTGTGATACCGTGCTGTCACATATAAATGTCCCTCTTGCATGAATGAGCATTGCATGTATTCTAAGCAACAAATGGAACACAACAACAAATACATGATCTTGTAATCTTGACATTAAAGGTTTTTTCGTCTTCTCTGTGGTCATTATCTGCATCAAAATGACAAGAAGGGAAAGTCACATCACAACTGGATCGTCGGGGACTCAACAATCAACTGGAAATACCAAGTCAGTTTGGGATTTATTCTATGAGCTTGTATACCTCACTATTTTGGGTTTAAAGGGATTACTTATATAGTTAAGCCATCATGCTCCATGATGTAACCCGACTAAGGGTGGTATGTTGTAGCGTGCCCATGTACAAATTGATAGGCAAGTGTATATTAAAGCCTCCCCTGTCACTGCTATAGGAGCTTTAACCTCACACCTTTTAAATAAATACGATTAAATATTTCAGATTGCGACGTCCAATTGAAACGTCTTTCCGAGGCAAAAAGGGGAAGATACAAACCAAATGACACTGACGCAACCATATTAACGCAAGTGTTTTAAATTAATTCATTATTCCTTTCAAACTTTTTATTTTTAAAGGTGTCAACTGACCTTAGTAGAATTTAATTTTTTTTTCTATGGTTCATCTTTTAAAGGCCACATAACTCTCCTAAAGTCAGCTCCTTTCTAGACAGTCCTACTCGGCGCAATAGTTAATAAACTCGTTTTTTCCATTCTTTTAATAAACTTCGTTTTTTCCATCTTTTTATCCTATACGGCGATTTGTTTAATTTGCTGCAGATAAATGGCATACAAGATTAATACAAAAAATGACTAAACTAACCATATAGTTTTTTAAGTTTAAAGTGTAATAATTAATAAAACACGCCTATGTGTTATTAGAATATCAGAAAAAAAACTTGTTTTGTTAAATTTTAGCTGGGTAGAATAACCCGAGGTCCTAGAGCACAATCCGACAAGCACAAGCGATGCAACGATTTCTTCTCAAGTGTTTTCTGATATCTGAAATGTTTCTTTTATGTTAATATTGCACATTTGTACTTACACCGGTCGTTGTAGTTTTTTAGTTTAAAAACAGCCTGTGGCTCAACTACTATGCAGTAAGCAGGAAGGAAACTTAGCTCCAGTGACCGAGTGATGGCTTCTGCGGTTTCCAACCATCGGGAATAAACCTCGATCATTTTTGTACTAATGGGATATTGTGTATTTTTCATATTTTAAAGTAATAATTTAGTTTGGCTTAACCCGCTTTTATAATTTTGTATTTTGTATTAGCCGACATTTTTTGAATATATAATACTTTAGCTGTGTTCATAAAACTTATTTTAGAATTTAGGATAGGATAGGATATTCATCTTTATCCCCGTGAATGGGAAAACCAAGGGGGTTAACACACGGGCAATCGCCAGATCACCTAGCGCCCACCGTCGGGTTACCAGAGCTATTGCAGTATGTTGTATATGATAAATACGTTCTTTCAATTTGGTAGAACCCATTAATCCGCTGGGTTGAGGCAATGTCCGTAAAGTGCCTTGCCCAAGTACACAACCGACTAGCTAGCGACCAGTTTCGTACCTTCAACCTTTCGATTGAAAGGCGACTCACTTAACCGTTAGACCGACGGGCCGGACTGGCTTTGTTTATTGTTGACGTGTTTCGAGAATTGCCAAGCACAGAACCAATTGTTAACGCGACAGTTAAGTAATTGACGACAAAAGAATAAGGCAAACTATTAAGTTAATTCGGAATTCTAAAAGTTTTAATAGGATAGCCAGTTCTTACCAATAACCAACGTACATGCCTGTTACGAGCGTGACACAGAAAAAAAAACGAAAATATGAAAAACAAAAAAATAAAAATTCTTTCGTTCGGTTTTGAAGGCAAGCCATGCGATGATACTGCAACGACCGAGCTGCAACGCTTCTCCACTCACTATGTGACGTCATTTGATTGACACCTGCGATACGTAGACGCCACTTCTTTCATTTCAAATATTCGATTTAAAAATCGATTCGTCGAAGTGGCGCCTACAGATTTAAAAGCTAGGGTAATCTAAATTTACGCATTATTTAATGTCGTAATTTTAGATTTTATATTTGTTAGACAATCTGGTCTAGATAAGCAGAAACAAAAATTTTGGAATATGAATTCAGGGGTATTCCCCAGGGACGTTAAAAACAAAAACAGATTATTTAAGCGCTTAAACGGCTAATACCACTTCAATAACATAAGAAGAATAAAGATTTATTCTTAAGTCATGATTGTAACAGGCAAGCATTGTCGCCCCGTCATCCATAAATCGAAATGAAACATCACGAATTGTTAGATAATGTGACCCAGATATGTAAAAACAGAAATTTATGTACTAAACTCAGGGGAATACCCCGAAGCCACAAAAAACAAATTCGGACAGTTTTAACAAGAAACGTATGAAATGTTCGTAAAACCACCCGATCCGCCAATTTTTCATCGCTTGTGGCGGCATTAAAATGAGACAGAGTGTCGGTTGTAGTAAAATCTGACAGGAACTAGAAAGTGTCAACCACGTGTTTAACCACCACTATTTGTAAAACACATGATGTATGCCATATATTATTCATGCTACAGGGTCCCTAACCACAATTTGTTTTTTTATACACCAAGAATGTAATTTGTTTATGCAAGCATAAAAGCATGGGTCCCATAGTTAACCAACTTATTTTCCATGTGCTGTTAAATAAAAGATAAACGTTCTAAATTTACGAACATTTCACCACTAATGTTTTAAATTAAAGCTTCTTTTCAAGCGCTGTAGTGAAATTAAGCTAAATTCCCAAAACAGCCCGAGTTATTTTTTCATGGTTTCTGAAAATTCCCCTGGGTTAAGTAGATAAGTTTCTGGTTTTATAAGTGACTCATGTTATGTAACAATTTTTAAAATATAATTGCGATTTGTAAACTGCTTATTGGAGATGTCAATGCGATACGACATGCCTGCCACAATAGTAATTCAGGAACATATCTTCGTTTTAAGGAAATTACCCTAAGTAAATGTTTTTTTTATTTAGCACAGAGTGTCTAATGGTCTAACATTTTACCGAATCTGATCAAAATTAGAGCAGCCGTTCAAGCGCTGTGCCCCCAAAAGCTAATTTATTCGAAAAAAAAAACGTTTTGGTTTTTAACGTCTTAGGGGAATCCCCTGGATTTATTACCCAACGTTCTCAGGGGAATCCCCCTGGATTCATTACACACTTCCTTCGCACACTTTTTTCCTGGTTTTAATAAATAAAAACAACAACTTTAAAATGTTTGGGGTTGCCCGATCTATAATCAGGGGCAAACTTTGTGAACATACGACACAGATGTTACAGCAATGAAGCTAGCTGGAATATGAAGGCTTACAGGGCTAATATTCTTTAACCTGTTAATGTGTAGATTGGAGTAGCAACTGTAAGAAGAAACAAAAGTTTGATTCACTTGGATAGCATTCATCATTAAAACCTTCAATACACCACCCGTATAATGACAGACAGTTATGAAGTACTTGTCTATTGTATGGTTGTTGTTCATGATATGGACATCTCCGTTGATAATTCACATGCTTTGAAAACCGAACAACCCTTGTCAGACTGTCAACGATTCGGTGATTGCCATCTTCATTGCCTTCACGCAGCACCTCTTGGAGTTGGAAGATGTCATTACGAAATCTTCGGAGGACGAGGTTCTATTAGGCAGCACACGCGTGATGCCAATTTCTGCAGGAACCATTAGATTAGGTAGTTTATTTTAAAACTAATCCCTGTTATGAGGAATGCCCTGGGACTCGTTAAGAACGAAGCAGTTTCCTGACCATATCGCTCCAATAAGGGAATCCTTTCTCTAAATCGCGGAAAGAAAATCTCCTTCGCGAACAATGATGTTTAGGGAAGGACCTGGTTCTTTTTCGGACCTAGCTTCAAGAGAATTTCTTGCTCACTTTTAAAAGCAAGCATGTGTATGAAAAAGCTTACCTATCTGTAGGATTCAACAGGGGCAATGATGACCTACTCGTTTTCAACCTTGTGTTGGCAAATTGAGTTGCTAAGCGTAACTTGAACAGTGGAATATTCTCTTAGCACCAAAACACCCTGTGTGTCTGTCGTGTAATTCCTATAGCCAACATCAATGATATAGAAATTTAAAATTTACCGAAACAATTTCTGGGTTTTTGTACAAGACTTGATTAGCTCAATAAATACATAAAATGGTTGTCTTTTCACCTTAACGTTTATAAACTCATTCCAGGTAGTGGAGCACAGAAACGAATGAATTTCAACTACCTTCTAAATTGGTGGCGACCTCATTACGGTTCAATGAGCACAAAAAATGAATGCGATTTATATATATTTTAGGTTTGGTAAATGACCGTAACACTATTTATTTATCAATAATGCTTTTTCCATTTTTCTATACAGATAATAAATTTTAAAGGACCAATTCGATCAAATTAAATAACTGCTGCAAACAGTACGGATGACGACCCGACCTATTAGTTGGTCGGCTCATAAGTCTGGATTGTTAGTACGTCGCCTTTAAACCAAAGAAAGTGTTAAAAGTTCGAAACTGTTCACTAGCTAGTTGGCTGTATCCTTGGACAAAGGCACTTATTGGATATTACAGTGGGATTTTGGGTTTTACTAAATTGTTGGAACATTAGTCATAGTCATTTAGATAACAAACATTAATTATTGCTTTTAATATAACGATTTACCGTGTGTTACCGCCGAGTTTTTCGGACAACCTCATTTTTTTTCATTTTCGCATTTGTTAAATTTGAGAATATACAGCCAAGATCTCGTTGCGCATTTCGGATTCCCGCGCAATAACCGTCAAATTAATGCAGTTAAAAAGTGTCATCCCACATTCAAAGCTATGAAATAAATATGCGACACAGAGCTACCAAACAGCAACCACGAAACCTTCCATATAAAAGCTCACTAGACGCTCCACCCACTGTGACGTCATTGATTGACAGCTGCGGTGTGTAGGCGGCACATCTTAATTTTTAAATGTTCGTAAATTATAAATTACTTGGTCGAAGAGGCGACTACAGGTTTATCGAGTTAAAAGATTAAAACAAAGAATATTTCAAATACTTCGACTGTTCATTTTTGTAAATAACAAATAGAATTGCTTTTTTTATAAATTACGATTCACGGGGGAAAACCATTTACGTCAGGGTCGCTATTGTGTTGAATACGATAGGGAAATTGGTTTTAGCTTTGTTCAACTTAGCAATAATAGCCAAACAATGAAGGTTGAAAAGCACGCGCGTAACATGCGCGGTAAATATTTTTGTAACTTAACCCTGCTGGGTCACGAGAAACTTTAATAAAATTTTCCATTTTGGCTGGGTGGTTTTAAAAAGAAATATTTGGAGGAGTCGACTGTAGCCAAACACGTTAAAGGATAAGGTTATCACTTGAGAAATTTAACTTGTTTCAAAATTAAAGACGTAAAAATGGATGAAATCATCAAGATTATAGTTGTGTTCACCAGTCTTATGTCCGTGGGTGAAATTACTTGGTAAGTTTTAGTCGACAGTACAATTTAAACAAATGCGTTGTGTCTTTTATTACGCATTATGAGTGTAAACAGATATCTAGAATAACCTGCTAATTAAATCAATGACAGCTCTGCCACAAATGTTTCCATGACCGTCTCAACTCCAATTTCGGACCCATCAACGACGCCATACCCTACAACCATAGAGGTACGTACAACCCTCACGATATGCTGTGAAGTAAATGCAAATTACATTATTTATTTTTGATTCGCGAGAATAGAAAAATGCAAGGAGCGTTATAACATGAGCAAACGTCAGTTTACGTCATGTCCAACATTAGGTTACCGAAGCTATTGTATTGTGACGTGTCACTCAGCTACGGTATATTTGTTTCCTTCGCTAAGGATATCGGAGACTTTCTTGCAATCAGGTTTGAACCTTTAAACCGATTGGTTGAAATTTACAAATATTACAACGGTAAATTTTGTAAAAACAAACAATGCTTATTTATCTATGTTCAGGTTACCAACTTAACCCGAGTTGAAACCACTGGAACTTCTCTGGTAAACAACACCGTTTCTATTTTTTCGATGGATACCACTCAGTCTAGTATTGGAATCACAGGTATGTTATCCATACTGCATGGAATATTTAAATATAGAAGGTTAAATAACATGCAACGGTTTGGTCCAATATTACTAAGAAATTAACCTATTTAGCCAATTTACTAAAGTGGCACAAACAAATGGTACTTTACCACTAGACTATTTTTTGGGTTTAACACCACATAGCTTGATTTTAATCATTAGCGATAAATTTATTTTACTTCCGAAGAGATCTTATTTACGGTGTCCACACAAGATTTAAGGTAAAATGATAACTAGTTTCGGTTTATTTCTGTTTTTGTTCGATTTACAATTCTCTATTATTTTATGATTGGCTTGTGTTTAGCATTATAGCCGAAAATGTCAGTGGAACTTTTATATTGGCTTGTGTTTAGCATTATAGCCGAAAATGTCAGTGGGGGTAGCCGAAATGTCAGTGGAACAACAGCAATTATAGATAATCGTATTGCTTCCACTCAATATACATTTCATGTCGTTGCATTAAATGCTGATGGTTCTGCGGTAATTTTTGACCCTTTACAGCTTAGCACGTGTAAGTTTAATCATATTTAATATAATTGTAATGCTGATACCACAGTATTTTCCCAGTACCCAATGCTCCTGCTGCACCAAGTTTATCACCGGGAAGTGATGCAACAAACACGATTGTTGTGTCATGGACAGCACCAACTGGTGGGAACGATATAGTTGATTATGTTGTTGAATGGACGGCGAATTCTGTTTCTGCCACGAAAGTTGCAACAGGGACTTCCACCACCCTTACCTCACTTACCCCAGGAGAGTTGTACAGCGTGAATGTAAAAGCTCGCAACAGTGCTGGGGCTGGAGCTAAATCAAACCACACGTTGTATAGAACAAGTAAGGTGGCATGTAATTTTGTTCATTTTGTTGTTGGAGACAATACTTTATATTTAGTTTATTGGTATTTTAATGTTTTGTTTATTGGCTGTATACTATATTGAATGAAGTAAATGTGCAACAACCTAAAATTGCAACGATGCTTGTAAACAAAGTATCCATAATCCCGATTATCTTTACTAAATAAATTTTGCCAGAGATATGTTCTTCCGATTATTACATCATAATAACTTATTAGCTCTAATAATTAATCATTTCAATGTAGGACTGACCATATTCATTTGTGATTATTACATCACAATAGCTACTGTTCTTAAGTTAGTTAAACATAACAATGCGTTTGTGATTGCATAAACGCTATTGTTTTGCGACAAACCCGATAATTATATGGTTATGCACAAAATTTCAAAGTTTCTCTAATAGAAGAATGCGTAGCGGTTACGTATAATGATAGTTGTTCAGGAAATTCACTACACCCATGTATTAGCATCGTATCCGAGTGTTCACGCTATTATCGATATATAACTGCGGCCCCAAACCTGTTCGTAACTCTCTAATATTTATGTTGCATATTTGTTTTGTTAAATAAAATATTTTCCAGATCCAAACCCAACAGCGAGTTTTTCGGTGAACACAATTGCCGCAAACAACGAAATTACGTTCAGTATCGCAACACCATTAACGAATGTTTTTTCCAACTACACGCTTACCACCAATACAAATGGTGCAGCAAGTACCATCAATATTGATTCGTCAGAAACAACATATACATTTACTGGCGCACAACCCTCTATACACACTGTATTTCACCTAAAGGGCGATTCTGGAACTTTCGTTCTTCAAACTGAATCCACTGTAATCTCCGTCATAGTTAAACCATGTAAGTCGTATTTATTATATTTTTTATTGTGGTATGGCTTTTAATTACTAGATCAAAAACCACACACTTATTTTTGCTCTATTTAAATACACTCGTATTAAATTTTCAGTTTTTGTGGGCGTTTATGTTAATATTTTAAAGTAATGGATATTCCTGAGTTTCAGAACTAAAAACCTTAATTTTCCTGAAAATCTTGGTTAAAGTTTATTGAAAAAATCTAGTGAGTTGTGTCCATGGACAAGGCAAATTAGTCAATCTTGTCTGAATCTAGTAGATTAATTATATTAAAAAACTAAAAGACTTAAAATTAAACTGAAGGAAAATCTCAATCATATACATCACACTGCAATAGCTCGGGTAATATGACCAGGGCCGGTTTTAGGCCGATTTGACCGATTAGATCAAATTGGGCCCCGCACCTTGAAGGGGCCCCGCGCTAGCGGGGTCTTTCTGTATTACGAGGTTTAAAATACTACTGAAACGTAAAATAAAAAGTGAAATAATATTCTTTCTCATAATATCAATTTGTTATGCATCGTAACTACGTCGAATTCATATTTCTGTGTCCGCCTGTTACGTCATAATAAATATGGTTGCTAAACAATATATATATATATATATATATGTTTGAAAGTAAACCAATGTATCGTAAATAAGCATCCACATTACCTTTAATTTGTTTTATAGCAAGTATTAAATGTATATTTTTGTAGTTTGTATGTACTGGTATGTATGATATATAAACACCCATAAATTTTGCTATGAAGAGTAGGGGCCCCGCCATTACATTTCTAATTGGGCCCCGCGGTTCCTAGCACCGGGCCTGAATATGACTGTGCACGGTAATCTAAACCCACGTTCCTATTTTACAAATGAACGTCTTAATTGTAAATGTTTGTGTAACCTGACCACCAAAATGAAGCTGCCTGGGATAACACTGTTTAATTGAATATATATAGAAAGTACCAACACAATGAGTTTTACTTAATTCGGTAATTTGTCGGTATTGTTTTATTTGTTCTTTTTATCATATTATGTTGACTAACTAACCTATAGTACCTTTTCAGTCAATAATACTTATTGAAGAATAAAGAAGAACTTTATCAAGCGCATAAAATTTAGATTTTCGGAAAGTTAAAACGAAATTAATTATTTTTTTGTTTGTATTAGCTACTCCGATTACTTGCCCATCAGAATGTGAAGGATGTATCGGTCCATGTTCTTTAAGCTCAACTGGAAGTTGTGACTGTTCCTGCATCGATGGCTACTTTCCCACTCAATTAGATTGTCAACCAGGTGCCACAAAACCATACAACCCCCATCTATATTATTAATCACATGTTCTCATTCAAAGTTGTTTGCAAAGAGGAAACATTGGTTCACCCAACTTTGCTGATAAACGTCACGTTCCCATCCTTACAAGCTGGATTCCAAAGCTCAAGTATAGAGAAATGTCGGAGCGAAACTGTGAACAGTAAGCATGAATGGTTGGCTAGCCTAAATGATATAGCTTTGTTCGGTTACTCATGCTTAGTCTTAGGCACACTAGAGATTTTTACTGTTTTTGTACTTATAGTTTGATTGCCTTAAATCTGTTAATTGTCTCCACTTATTCATGACTGATAAAAAGTTGGTTGTACCTTTCACGTAAGGGTTCGATTTCAACTCTTGAAATATTACGCTTCACAGGTGGCAAACCATATGGAACTCGAAGTTGTTTATTGAACGGATCTTCCACTACTCCAATTTGGTTGACATCGTGTTACAGAGGAATACAGGTGTGTAGAACCATCATCTATTCAAGCCTCTATAATCTTAATGTATTTAATCCAACCAGAATATTGCCAATGTCACCATAACTTCAACCGAGGAAAGAGTAGCGGTCGCAAACGATCTTGAAGTTCTAACATCAAACCCAGAATCACTAAGTTCTGATGATGTTAATAATACTGTACAAGCTCTGGATAATCTCCTGAATGTACCAAGCATAACACCAGAGGTTCGTCATATTACTTTCATATTTCCCACAGTCTTGTTGTTTTGGAGACATACACCCGACTATAAACTAGTAACACCTTTAAGAATGTTAAACATAAATATTCCATAAAAGTTGTTTGTTTTGCAATTGACCATCATAACATGAACAGGTATCACTTTCAGCCGTGACAGTGGTAAGTAACATGTTGAATGTGCCTGATGATGTATTCGTTGCCAGCACTGGAACTGAAAGGTATTGTCTCTGTCTAGATAGAATTCAAAATGATTAAAGTTTCTATCAGGCTGTTGACGGCCATTGAATCTGTTGGAATGAAGGTTGAACTTGATGGGAATGGAGTTTATGAAGCTGTGACTTCTAATGTCGGTATAGCTGCAATTCAACCTGCTGTTGGCACCGGTGAGTAATAACAAGTGGTGTCAAATATTGGAACAAACATTTGATTCCTGTAATAGATATCATGCGAAGTGCATTTGGGGTCGATAACCTCCCAACCAACTCCGACCTGGGCTTTCGTTCAGACCAAGTTCATTTCTTCGGCAGTGGAGCACCAGACAACGTCACTGGTTCTATCTCGGTACCAAACAGTGCAGGTTGTCAGTCTAAAATACTTTTTAACCGGCTTCACTGAACAAAGCTTTGATTACAAATTGTTTTTGTCGCACGATTCGTGTGTTTTAAAAGAAGACAAGCCAATCGTGAAAATTTATCATTCAAATTAGCCAAAAGCATTACACTTTCCTCTTAATTGTTATTCATTAATCTGTCTTCCGTTTATGTTTAACTTGATGTAAACTAAAAACCGATTTTGTTTTAGCATTAAACAATCTGGGAACGTCAAAACGCATCAGTTTTCTTGCATTTTCAAACGACAAGCTGTTCATATCTTCAAATGGTACATACGATGATATCAGTTCTGTAGTAGTCTTGTCAGCTACAATTGGACAAACCTCCGTCACGAATTTGGTTAATCCAGTCATAGTTCAACTTAGGACTAATATGGTGGGTTAATTTCTTTCGTTGTTAAAATATGTAATTGTAATGAGTTTTTTTCATTGACGTTGATTTCAAGACATTAGAGACTGAAGTTTTACCCGTAATAAAATCAACCGAAACAACACACAGATTAATCACTTGGGTTGTATATAAACATGTATGATTTCAACCTCATGATTTTGGACTGCATATTTGGTTAACGTAGAGATTAAACTTTTATCTTGCAACAGACCTTAAACAATGGAAGTGATGATAGATTATCATCATCTTGTGTGTTTTGGGACGAAGGTAATCAAAGTTGGGCTAATGGTGATGTCGACTCTAAAGTTGAAGAAACTTCCGACTCCGTTGTTTGTCATTTCAACCATCTCACCAACTTCGCAACTTTACTGGTTTAAAAGCTCTTATTTCCAATTAGATAGCTTAGTGGTAACTGAAGAAAAGTCTTAATCACTGGAATAGCTCCAATAACCCCACAGTGGGCGCGAGATGATCTGACAATCGTCCGTGTGATAACGTCCTTGGTTTTTTCCATTCACCAGAATAGAACATGAAGATCCTACCGTATTTGAACCATTATTTGTTTGGCAATATGTTGTTCTTTGTTATAAACTGAACACAATAAATCAAATGATTTCCAGGGTCGAGATGATACTGGTAATACCAAGTGGTTAGAGACGTTATCAATTGTTGGAAGTTCAATTTCAAGTTTTTTTCTCGTTCTCACACTACTAAGCTTGGTATGCTTTTGGTAAGTTTGTCTAAATAGATAGTATCTACTTTAAATAACCACATTTACTTTAAATGTGTGTTTAAGTATAATATACTTCCATATAATCACTTAAAACCGCTAAACCTATATATTTACGAGACCCTTATGTCCAAAATACAAGTAGAACAACTACTCACGTAACAAATATAAAACCCATAAATTCCAACATTTATTTGCAGCAAACGCATGAATGGCAAGAAGCCAAGAGGAACGGTCCTCCTTATTAACCTCTCGTTATCGCTATTGCCGCTTAATCTGCTCCTCATCATCGATCCAAGTTTTGTTTCTTCGTCATCTAAGTCGTGTTTAGTAGTCGGTATTTTACTTCATCACTCTCTTCTGGCTGCGTTAATCTGGATCGCTCTTCTGGTTACTTCGGTCCCTAATAAAGGAGTCCACAACGTTAGTGCAAGAAGTGGCTATTGCAACTATTTTATTTAATTTATGACGAATATGTTTTACAGTCACTAAGTAAATTAAAATCACGAGTATGGCAAGCAAGCCTGTGTGAGATTCTCGTTATGTTGGTTATATTGTCCCTTTTCTTCAATTCTGCTGTGGTATATGGATACAGCTTTACTGTTCTCAACTCTCTGCAAGGTATGTCTATCGTCTAGTAGCTTTAATCCTTACCCTGGTTTCTTGTTATATGTGATACAATAGTCGGGTTGTGAACGCAATCCTCATGTTTGTGATACCGTGTTGGCACATATAAATGTCGAGAAACCCTCTTTTATGAATAAGCATTACCTGTATTCAAAGCAACAAATGGAACGCAACAACAAATACATGATCTTGTAATATTGACATTAAAGGTTTTTTCGTCTTCTCTGTGGTCATTATCTGCATCAAAACGGCAAGAAGGGAAAGTCACATTACAACTCGATCGTCGGGGACTCAACAATCAACTGGAAATACCAAGTCAGTTTGGGATTTACCTCACTATCTTGGGTTTAATAGGATTACTTATATAGTTAAGCCATCATGCTCCATGATGTAACCCGACTATAAAGGGTATTATGAGTTAGCATTCCCATGTATAAATTGTTAGGCAAGTGTATTTCAAAACCTCCCCTGTCACTGCTATAGGAGCTTTAACCTCACACCTTTTAATAAATACTCCCAAATATTTCAGATTACGACGTCCAATTAAAAAGACTTTCCAAGGCAAAAAGGGAAGTTACAAACCAAATCACACTGACGCAACCATATTAACGCAAGTGTTTCAAATTAATTCATTATTTCTTTTAAACTTTTTATTTTTAAAGGTGTCAACTGACCTTAGTAGAATTTAATTTATTTTTTTCTATATGGTTCACCTTTTAAAGGCCACATAACTCTCCTTGAGCCAGTTCCGTCCTAGACAGTCCTACTCGGCGCAATAGTTAACAGACTATTCGTTTTTCCGTCTTTTTATCCTATGCGGCGATTTGTTTAATTTGCTGCTAATAAATCGGATTACATGAAAACTAACCTTATAGTTTGTTAAGTTTAAAATGTAAGAATTGATAAAACACGCCTATGTGTTTGAAGATGCCAAAATAGCCTTTTTTATGTTGCTTTGATTTGCAATCACCTTTATTTCGTATTAAATCAATTAATTTATGTAATTCTATGTTTAAACCTCCAAAATCAATCATGCGTTACTTTTGTTGCGTTCACAAGGTCACTTTGAGTTTATCGTTTTGCCATGTTTTACTTTAAAGTTATTCAAAGGAAATTAGAGACTGGCTGCACCACACAGTCAGTAAGTATACTTGTTTTTTCTATTTTTTACCTAAATATTGTGTTCAATTTAGTAAAACTAAATGCCGTTTTTTCCTGTGTTTTTCTACTGTGATTTATGTTTATTGCTCAACCTGTGTTACCTTATTTTTAGAAAACCATTAAAAGCTGGAAACAAATGAAATGCGTTGGTGACAGTGGTGCTCCCAAAGAAAAATTAATAGTTGACAGATTTGGCAACTATAATAAGTTTTTGACTACAGCCAATCTCTACATACAAACATCTGAAACCATCTAAGAATGCCGGGATCAACATCAACCATAGCAAGGCCTCAAACTAGATCACAAGGAAAACCAACAAAGGCAAGTTCTGTTACCCAAAAAGACCAACCTGGGACATCATCGGATGTGACAAATAATAGGCCTCTTGTGTCATCCCCAACCCAACCAACCAATGGAGGATGCCACAGTGTAGGAGGTATAATACCAAATGACCAACCAAACTTACCAGTGATCAATCCAGAGGACAGCATCTCACAAATATCTCGGGTCTCAATGTCAGCAAGCAAAAGAGCAACATTGGAAAATATCAGGCTTCTAGCAAAAGTAAAATTGAACCAACAACAAAATCTTCTCGAGGAAAAACTAATTCAAAAGAAACGAGAATACGAAGATGAAGAGCGGCAATATCGACTAGCAAAAAAACAACTTGAACTGGATAGTGAACTTCAAATACTCAAAGCTGAAGAAGATTACTGCTCCACCATTTCAAGATCCAAGGTAAAGCTAAATAGTTGTCTCGAGAAAAATAAAAGGGATCAAAATACATATGAGGTACCCCTAATTGAAGCACTGAATGCACTAAAGCTACCCCACACAACAACTGGAAATATTTAGTGGAAATCCAATACATTATTGTGACTTTGTCCGTGCTTTTAAAAGCCTCATCGAAGATAAGGTGTCTGATGACACTCAGAGGCTTTACTACCTTGTACAGCATACTGCCGGACTGGCCAAGCAGCTTGTGTCTAGTTGTCAACACATGCATCCTAGTACAGGATATGCAACTGCCAGAAAACTTCTGCATGATAATTTTGGTAACCCATGCCAAATAGCTACAGCCTACTTAAACAAAGTAGCTAATGCACCTGCAATTGGGCCTTCAGACACTGTCAGTTTACAAGAATATTCAATCTTGCTAACGTTATGTAAAAACACTTTGGAAAGCATTGGTTACCTACATTATGCAAACAGTCCCGAAATGCTGCTAAAGATAATAAATCGACTTCCCTCTAGCATGCAAAACAGTTGGCGAACCAAAGCCGATGAAATTATGTTTGAACGTCATCAAACTGTTGGTATTCAGGACATTGCAGACTTGGTAGTAAAGAAAACCCGAGAAGTAACCAATCCCATTTTCGGTATTGCAGCTAATCATTCCACTAGGCCATACATGGACAACTCAAAACCAAGAAAAGCTGGTCGCTCCTCCTTTGCAACAAATGTACAGGTAACAAATCCATATGAAAATTCCTTTCAAAATTACAATTGTTACCTGTGCCGTGGAAACCATTACCTTAACCAATGTAGAGGATTTAGAGCTTTGTGCCACCTAAAAAGACTTGAATTTGTTAATGCACACTATCTATGTCACTCATGCCTGCAACCAGGTCACTGTGCGTCCCAATGTTTCCGCAAGGACCCATGCTTAAATCGACTGATTGTACTGCACGACATACAACCTTGCTGCACCCCCCAGATCCTATGAACGCTGCTACCATGTCACCAACTGCTACTGTTAGATGCGGATTTGCTAGTACCGGTACGGACAACACATTGAACACTCTTCTACCTGTTATTCCAGTGAAGGTACGTGCCAAAAATAGTCAAGTGTGTACCATCACAAACGCATTCCTGGATCCCGGAAGTACCTCCTCGTTCTGCTGTGATTTTCTGATACACGAGTTGGGCGTTACTGGACCAACAGTAAAAATAGACACAACCACTGTCAGCAGAAGAACAGAAATAAGACAAGCTCAACTTATTAATGACCTTGAAATTAGTGGTTTGAATGAAAATGATTTTGTCCTATTGGCACCACTATTTTCTCACGACAAGTTACCAGTGTCAAAATCTGAGATTCCTTCCTCAGAAGATGTAGGTCGATGGCCTCATTTATATTCTGTTAATCTATCTTTTCATGATGGCCCAGTTGGTCTCCTAATAGGTAGTGACCATCCTCAAATCTTACAACCCAAAGAACTTGTTCACAGTCAAGATGGCGGGCCGTACGCACGTAGAACTATACTCGGCTGGGTAGTAAATGGCCCCAACAAGAAATCCGTAAGTTCTAACAGTTTTAAATCTATTTCTACTCATAGCTACGGTGTTAAAACTGACCCACAAATTCTGCGTGAATTATGTGTCGACAATATTCAATCGAATAAACTGGATAGAAAAGAATTGTCTGTCCAAGAACTGAATTATAGGAACTCTGTGGAAACATCAGTCACTCAATTAAAAGAGGGTCATTATAAAATGATAAAAAAGAACCAACCTGGTAAAAAAGGCCACGCCGAGAATATTGCTGATACTCAATTAAAAGTCAACAATGAACTTCAAGCTTTTAAGACTGGGTTACCTGCGGATACAGCTTTTGGGCTGCAATGGTGTATTGAGAAATCAGGCCTGTACTGCCGACGCAGATGGCGACGAATTCAATATATGGCAGATATATTCTGGCGGCGCTGGATATGCAAAGTACCACAATTGCAAGCTGGGCAAAAATGGACGAAACCAAGTAAAAACTTTGCAGTCAACGATGTGGTGCTGTGGTGGATGATAGTTTGCCTCGTAATACCTGGCTCATCGGACGTATAATCCAAACATTTCCAAACAAAGATGGTCTTGTTCGAGTTGTGTGTGTTCGAACCAAACATTCAATTTTAAAACGCCCAATAACCAAGTTATGCTTGCTCAGTGCGGCTGAGTTTTTGTTATATGTGTATTGTACCACATTCAAATTGTGGTCAATGATATGCTGCTCATATTTAATCGACTGATGTTTCCTATTTCGTAACTTTTGTTATTTGATGAAATTGTTGTACACATGTGCTATCTGTTATGCATCTTCTCTTACTTGCGTATATTATTAAGCATCACGCAAAACTAAATGCTTAAAGGGGCGGGAATGAAGATGCCAAAATAGCCTTTTTATGTTGCTTTGATTTGCAATCACCTTTATTTCGTATTAAATCAATTAATTTATGTAATTCTATGTTTAAACCTCCAAAATCAATCATGCGTTACTTTTGTTGCGTTCACAAGGTCACTTTGAGTTTATCGTTTTGCCATGTTTTACTTTAAAGTTATTCAAAGGAAATTAGAGACTGGCTGCACCACACAGTCAGTAAGTATACTTGTTTTTTCTATTTTTTACCTAAATATTGTGTTCAATTTAGTAAAACTAAATGCCGTTTTTTCCTGTGTTTTTCTACTGTGATTTATGTTTATTGCTCAACCTGTGTTACCTTATTTTTAGAAAACCATTAAAAGCTGGAAACAAATGAAATGCGTTGGTGACAGTGGTGCTCCCAAAGAAAAATTAATAGTTGACAGATTTGGCAACTATAGTGTTATTAGAATATCAGGAAAAAAACTTGTAGCCTATTAAATTTCAGCTGGGAAGAATAACCCGACGACAAGCACAAGCGATGCAACGATTTCTTCTCCAGTGTTTCTGATATTTGAAATGTTTCTTTTATGTTAATAATGTACATTTGTATTTACATCAGTCGTTGTAGTTTTTTAGTTTAAAAATAGCCTCTAACTAAACTGCCATGCAGTAAGCAGGAAGTAAACTTAGCTCCAGTGACCGAATGATGGCTTCTGCGGTTTCCAACCATCGGGAATAAACCTGGATCACTTTTGTACTAATGAAATGTTCTGTATTATTCTTTGGATATTTTAAAGTAATAATTCAGTTTGGCTTAACCCGCTTTTATAATTTTGTATTTTATATTAGCCGACATTTTTGTATATATACTACTTTAACTGTGTTCATAAAGCTTTACCACTTCAATAACATAAGAATAAATAAAGATTTGTTCCTAAATCATGATTGTAACAGGCAAGCATTGTCGCTCCGTCATCCATAAATCGAAATGAAACATCACGAATTGTTAGACAACATGACCCAGATATGTAAAAACAAAAAATTATGTATTAAACTCAGGGGAATACCCCGAAGCCATGAAAAACTAATTCGGACAGTTTTGACAAGAAACGTATAAAATGTTCGTAAATCCACCCGATCCGCCAATTTTCCATCACTTGTAGCTGGACTGACCTTAACTCAGCCGATCAATATAATTTACGAGTCTTCCCCTATATTCTACAACCGGCAAAGAACGCAATTCCAAGCAGATACAGCAAGCATAGGATCTGCCGCTTTAATTGGGGTTTGCCATCTGCCTGCAGATAAATCGCATATGACAGTCCCGCTACAAGCGACGATCTGTCCTATTTTTACGCCGCTACAAGCGATAAAAAATTGGCCGATCGGATGAAATCTGACACGAATAACTACACATGGAAAATACGTTTGGTTTGGTAGCCATGGAAACCTCGCGTTTATACTTGCAGAAACAAAACTATGACAGCCGGGGTTTAAACTCTCTGAAAATTTGGATAGCATGGACCTAATGTGCACAAATCTGACAATAACATATATTGTGTAATGAACATGGATAACACAAACTACATACACGGTGTATAAAATACACCAAATGTGGTTAACGACCCTGCTCGCATAAATATATAGAATGCAAATTGTGTTTTACGAATAGTGGTGGTGGTTGACACTTTCTAGTTTTAATTGCATTTGTGCTTGTAGGATTCGTGTGCGTGATGTAATTTGATTACGCTCCACCGACTATGTGACGTCATTGATTGACAGCTGCTTCAGATGCCAAACGCATCATTCAAACAAACAATTTAAACTGTTGAGACAACGAGAATGTGGTCACCTTGGTAAATTTCCATAAATATTTACGGAAATGACTTCAAATTTAATTCTGTGTCACCGTTTGTTCAAACGCCTTACTATAAATATATCGATGGTCAAATTTTAAATAAAAACTCGGAAAAAACAGTTTCAATATTTGCTCCTCAATGCGCTCCTTAAATCACTTTTAAGTCTTAACCCTAAAATAACTAGATTCCAGATTGGATAATAACCCGTCCTGAATAAAAATATAAAAAAACATAAAAGTTATTATTAAATTTTTTATTATTATTGCGCAAGAAACCATCGAAACATAGGATTCTCAGATCATCATCGACTTACTAACTTGTTCCAAACTCCACTTATTCTTCGCGATCGCGTCTTGTTTCGACGCGTATTCTCGAACCACCGCTTCGAACTCACCCCCTAGCTTCCGGTATGCCCCCAACTGGTGGGTGATGCTGTCCAGCTCTTGTTGCCGGGATTTCAATTCATTCTCCTGTTCTGTACTGGGGGGGAGGGTTAAATGCACAAATAATAAAGTGTAAAGATTAATTTTTTAAAATATTTAGGTATGTGAATGCGGGTGGAAGATCTGAAACTAGACGCTAGCTAGTTGGTTGTCTCTTTGGGCAGGATACTTTTTAGACATTACCTGAAACAAGTAATTTATTTGGTTGTACTACAAAACTCGTTCCGTACTGGGGGGAGGTGGTTGTCATGGGGGGAGGTATAGAAATATTTATTGCCATATAGTTTAGTGGGTTAGTGCCGGTGGAAGGACCGAAACTAAGTTGGTCGTATTCTTCAAGCCAATTAGTAGAGATTGCCCGAACCGAGTGGATTAAGGAGTTTTACTAAATTAAACCCAATTATACTCAACACAATGCTAACCACCTGACTTCTATGAAACTAGCATAAAATATTTGTCAGATTACGAAATGACTTATAGTTTGACTCGCAAACAACAAGCCACCCAGTGGTACAAATGACAACTCCCCACTTACAATATATTCCTGAGGGCTGCCACACGGTGGGGTGTGTACGTCTCACTGAGCAACGCGACTCGGATGGATCTGTGGGAAGTGGAGGAGTTTAATCGGTGCTGACATCAAATGAAAACATGGAACAACAGCTTGAGGTGGTGAAGTATAAACTCCAAAATTTGAAGGGTTATAATAGGGTATTTATGTTTATCCTTGTGAATGGAAAAACCAAGGGGTGTTAACACACGGGCAATCGTCAGATTACAAATTAAAATTTGGCCTTCAACATCGATTAAGCTTTTCATTTTTTAAGAAAGTTTTTTAACTTTCGCTGTTGTTTTCCAGCAGCTACCCTTATATGGATGCCATCTCCAATTCAATTACTTGGTAGGTTAGCATGTCACCTTTTAAGAAACCTATATACGCGGCAGGATGTGACGAGTGGTAGCCTTGCCTAGTCATTGTTTTTAAACGAGTGTTTTGCTGAGTAACAATGGTGGTGATTTCCCAATGTTTGTTTGGTTGAAAGCAGCATGTGCTAGACTGCGCGCCGGTGTTCTCGTTTGGTGTAACGTTTTTTAATCGTGGAGCAGTGCTTTGTTAAATAAAGGTGTTGATTGTGCATCTGCTAGCTATTTTGTTGGGAAAAGTTGCCGATGTACGAACGGGTTTGAGTTTAGGTTGCAGATCCAAGCTTCAATTTTAAATTGTGAAAACATCGAAGACTTTCTATGTCAGGATTTTTAATGACAGCCGTTTTTGTGAGGTCAGTTTGCATTGGAGTGATAGAGAGAATAATTAGTTTTCTTGAACCCAGTGGATTAATGGGTTCTACTCAACTAAAAAAACGTCTCAATCATACACAACATACTGCAATAGCTCCGGTAACCCGACGAATGCCAGTGTAATAACACCCCCCTTTACACGAAACCTAAACAAAGTGAAACCAACCTTAGTTTGGCTGCCAGCGTCTCAAACGATTGAACCGAGTCGTTTATTAAAATCTTTGTCTTTTCACATTGCAGTGTGAAGGTATACTTGTTGATTATCTTGCTCAGGATATCAACACAACCATGTAGTTCCTGTGGGGGGGGTAAGTTTGATTGGGAGGGGTGTTGAAGGGAAACCCTCTGAATTAAGTCTAGATGCATATTCATGTATCGTGACTATCTAACAAACTATGGCAGCCAAGTAATTTTTTTTGACCTGCCAAATACTATCGACAGGTTGCAAAACTTAATAACGATGTCACACCCAAATTATTATGTCACAGACTCAGTTATATTTGTGTGTCAAATGGCGCCAAAGTGCTTCATGATTTTAAACAGTAATGTAATGTATTTCCTTATTAAATGTCTTTTATCAACAGCGACTATGTGAGTGGCGAATCGATAACATGGCCCGCCATATAAGAATGAAATATTTTTTGCCCCTGATTCAAAAATTGTAGCCACTATGTTCTAGAGATATAGTCACCTATGGGTATGGCCTACAACCCGTGTTCGACTCGACTATGGACACAAGATGAGACTCACATGATGCAGATGAAGATACGCTTCCTCCTGCGTCCCCCTCAACTCCCCCATCCGCTTCCCCAACTTGAGGGATTCAAGTTTCTCTTCCCTCACCAGCCCTCCAAGCTGAATCGCTCGAGCGTATAACACCTTCGGACTTTCTGTGGGACAATCAGTTCAATGAGGCGTGACCATGGGTGGGACACCACATGGGGGGGCCAATGCAAAGTTGAAGGAATATTGTAAAATTGTGCGGATCAATTGTTTACGCAACCGACACATATGCCTATATCATATGATAGATATATCATATGATACATATATTATGAGATACAAATATCATGAGATACATATACCATAAGATACATATATCAAGAGGTTCGAAACCTAGTAAAACATAATAACTTCATTAATGCAAACAGAATAATCAACCTGCTTACTAACCAGGAGGATTAGGTAAGTCATGGAGTCTCATCAAATGCATGCAAACATCGCAAAGATGATTCTCAACGTTTGAAGCCAAAAGTTCTTTCTCTTCTTTAAGTTTCATCTTTAAAATAAATCCACATTAATTGAGGAACTATTGCAATGGATCTGGACTGGTCTAAATTTGATGCAAAAGTTCAAACTACCGAAAATAAAATATCAAGAGTAGTTTTGACTGCATGTGAAATAAAATTGCATTGTGTGCGTGTGCATAAGCATAACAATTATCGCCTGAAGACATAATAGTAATCAGACAAAATATAAAAAAATGTTCACCATCATAGCGAATCATATAATTAATATGTAGCAGACACGAAATAGGATTTTACACCGCTCATGTACATAATAAAATTGCTTTATAGTAAACACTTATGTTTATGGCAAACAAGAGGCCGGATTTAACACATGGTTTATTGAATACAACAATTTCAAGTCGTTACATTCCACCACCTGATCCAGGACGACATGTGATGTCACATCAGCAGGTTTGAGGTCGAATGGATTATCGATGTGAAGGCAATCCAGGCATTCACTCAGTTGGAACTGAGTTTGGACTGTGGACAACTGGAATAGAAATGTTGGAATGTTGATTATTGTGCTTGGCATGCTGGTTTGGTGTTTCAAACATTTAGTAAGTGATGTATTTGTGATTGAGTGGCTCAGTTGGTTATTGCGTCGCCTTTCAGCCGAAAGGTTGCAGGTACGAAACTGTTCGCTAGCTAGTCGGTTGTGTCCTTGGGCAAGGCAATTTAGGGATATTGCCTTAACTCAGCGGAATAATGGGTTCTACCAAATTGAAGGAACGTGCTAATCATGCACATCACACTGCAACAGCTCCAATAACCGACAGTGGGCGCGAGGTGATCTGACGATTGCTAATGTGTTAACCGACTTGGTTTTCCCATTCACGGGAAAAAAAGGAATATCCTATCGGATAGGATAGGACCTATCCTATCTTATAGAAAACACGGTCGGTATAAACGATGTTTTAACCCCAGTGTTTAAGCATGGATATTCTATCCTCCAATCTTATGTAATGTGGCATTATGTCATACACCCACCTCAGAATTGGTATTATCTTTCATCAATAGATGTTGAACAGATTCATACAAAATCTTATGCTTCAAATACTCTGTTTTTGCAAGAAGTAATTCTGCATCCTACAAAATGGTTATGAGTCAGGTTAATAGCATATCCAGGGTAATAGCCGTTACACTTGTGGCAATTTCATGGTTTTGTCATTATTTAATATGTACCGCATGTTGTCTTTATCAGTTATTACTTGTTGGTTGTTCCATATTATTCCCCCTTTACTTGGTTGTAAAACCCCTTTAACATGACCGTGGGTTTAAACGTTTCCAGAACTTTCTTTTTTTCCACATACTACCATGCTGTCTTTGTTTTCGAGCATGAATTAATGACAACAGTTTAGAACCGTAGCTTCTACAGCAAACAGCTAAGAAAAGCCGAGTTTAGTGTTTATTAAGTCGTGCCCACATATATTGAATTAATCGTCATATGCGTGTTTCATTGTATCTGCATTTGGTCAAGAATAAAATAACCTTCCCTGGCACAGTTTTGGATCGCAAGAGTCATAAATGATTACAGGTAGCAGCAGAAGAACCAAATAATAAATAAAAACTCCACACACTAAACTGTGGACATGAGGTGTCTTACGATACCCATTGATAAAGCTTGGCTTCCCACCCACGAGGATATAAATGAACCAACCATCCACACACTGTAATAGCTCCAGCAACTCGACTGTGGGCATGATGTGTCTTACGATACCCATGGATAAAGCCTGGCTTCCCACCCACGAGGATATAAATAAACCAACCATTCACACACTGTAATAGCTCCAGCAACTCGACTGTGGGCATGATGTGTCTTACGATACCCGTAGATAAAGCCTGGCTTCCCGCCCACGAGGATATAAATAAACCAACCATTCACACACTGTAATAGCTCCAGCAACTCGACTGTGGGCATGAGGTGTATTACGATACTCGTGGATAAAGCCTGGCTTCCCGCCCACGAGGTTATAAATGAACCAACCATTCACACACTGTAATAGCTCCAGCAACTCGACTGTGGGCATGATGTGTCTTACGATACCCGTAGATAAAGCCTGGCTTTCCACCCACGAGGATATAAATGAACCAACCATCCACACACTGTTATAGCTCCAGTAACTCGACTGTGTCCATGTGGTGTCTTACGATACCCATTGATAAAGCCTGGCTTCCCACCCATGAGGATATAAATAAATCAACCATCCACACACTGTAATAACTCCAACAACTCGACTGTGTGCAAAGGGTGTTACTGGCCAACTAAACTGCATATTTTTACTACTGTTTGACCATGCAACTTTCGGCTAAACACTTTTATCAAGGTAGGTGCGAACTCATAATAATTTAAAATACAAAATATAAAATTGAATAATTAAGAAAAGCAGCATGAATTTGTTACTCAAAAAGTTACATAGACCGAGGTAGGTAAAGTAATAATAACAACGCGCTGTGTTTGACTTCTATTTAGCACTGAATTTTAAATCACCGATGATTAATTACATAAAGTGAAACATTTGACAACTTTGAATGAAGTTTCACTATTGTTTGGGGAAAGCTTTATTTCAATTCAATTATATTTTTTGTTTCTTTCGCTGCAGCGTTTAACATTCGAAAACAATTCCAACAATTCGAAAACACAAATCATGTCATATATTGATATATAATATATATATACCAAAACATATATGGCGTTAACTGAAAGCTGTTAAATATCAGGTCTAGGGATGCACAATATAGAATTTCGAATCTTTGAGATTCGAATCTCTAGGGATTCGAATCTTTACAAGCAATTTAATAAGAATAGTTAGGATTCGAAATAAAAATGTAAAATATTGGCTGCGATCCAACGCGCAACAACACACGTGATGCCGATTATGCAGACGTCAGCGTATCGTTTCAGCAAGCGTGCGACAGTGGATAACTATGATAAAAACTTTTGGTGAATCGTCATTGAAGTAAATTCGTAATCTTAAAATTGTAAAATGGCTTCTTCATTCGTATGTAATACCCGTAATGCAATTCTCCATACCGAAAGTGCATCTATCGTGCGAAAGCGTCCGAACATTTCTAAAGCGGTAGCTCGGAAATACAACTTGCATCAAAGCACAACAACATTATCTTATCAGTTGTCCCATACACGTGCATCGTGGACGGACGCGCTTAAAACGAACGCACGCACAAAGAAAGTAGGTCACGTTCGCCAGGCTGTAATCAAAAGTGGTTTATCGCTCCTTTAAATATGACGCAATTATTCCAAAGGCGGAAGAGTTATTTACAGACTAAACACGTTAGTATTTGCAATATATATTTCACTTAAACTACTATGTTTTCAATTAACACAATGAATGATATCCTATGTGTTATTTAGTTAGGTGATTTTGCAGTGATTAATTTATTATACTTTTACCAATGTATAACTGTGTTAAATAGTAAATTAATGTTTAATTGTGCAAGGGCATTAATAGCTAGTCTTGATACCAAACTGGTGAAATAAAAATTGTCTGGTGTTTGGGAGCATTTTTCTCAGCCATTCATTTCAACAACAACCTACTAGACTATTATCCTCTCTCATGGCAGATAGTGATGTTACATATGATTAAAAAAAATATGTAATGGTAAAATATTGTTGGACCACGTAAATTGCTCTCATCACAGTTTAAAAGCATATGGCTAATTCACTATAAATGAGAAATGATATGCACAGCATAGCAAATTTAAATACATGGTAAAACATTCTAGAATAGGATTCGAAATTCTAGATTCGAAATATATTATTCTAGAATATTCTAGAATACCTAACTATCCTATATTGTGCATCCCTAATCAGGTCACAAAATTGCTTTAGGGAAACACTAAAGGGAGAAAATAAGGGAAACTCCTTAATAAAACCATGAAAACTAATTATAAACCTGTCCAGAATATTAACCTTGACCCCCGAAAAAAACACTCACTATAACACCAAACCTTACATTAATTAACCTATGAATTATCATGATATTCAAATAACGCGGTACCTCTAAATACTACAGGACCGCTTGGATAGCTTGGATCGTCTGCTATACTTCGTAATTACAAAAGCCATGATATTAATGTTAGGGTTGGGGTTAAAGTTAGTTCGGGGGTTGAGATTAGTGTTTGGGACAGGGTTAGAATTACTTTCCATAACAATCTAAGTGATCCAAGCGCTCCTGTAGTATTTAGAGGCACCCAAATAACATGATAGGTTTAGCAAATTTTGGTTTAATGCGACAAATCTTCGAAAACAAATCAAGTTTACCTCTTTATTGGTGTCTGGTGTCGTCCTGCTGCGCAACATTTTTAACAAATTGGCGAATTTTGGATTTTTTCTTTCAATGTCACTCGTTATAGTCGAATCCATTTTAAATTCTTGAACAGTAAAAAATATAAACAAAACAAATTTAATTTTCGCGGGATATTTGGGTAATTCCCTGTTAGAAACTATTAAACATAGACATCATATAAAAAAGTAGAAAAAATTAAAAGGTCATTTAATGTATTTGTCTTGCACGTATATTTTGTTTAAACTAAATATTATCTTTTTTTTAATGAGTTAAGAGTAACCAAACTTGCCAAATGGTCAACTCGCATAAACCTTAAAAAATACATATATAGGCCTAAACATAAAAATTGGTTTGGCCGAATACTTTGGCTGAGATTTTTTTTTGTGCCTAGATTTAGGTTTATTACTGTAAATGGGAAAACCTTTTTTTTTTTTTTGTATAGAAGTCGGTATATGTATCGGTCGCGTTAACCATTTGGCCACACGACCGTACACAAACCAAGGGGTTAACACACGGGCAATCGTCAGACTACCCTCGCGCCCACCGCCGGCTTACCTGAGCTATTGCAGTGTGTTAAGTATGATAGGATAGGATAGGATAGGATAGGATAGGATAGGATAGGATAGGATAGGATAGGATAGGATAGGATAGGATAGGATAGGATAGGATAGGATATACATGTTTATGCCCGTGAATGGGAAAACCAAGGGGGGTTAACACACGGGGAATCGTCAGATCACCTCGCGCCCGCCGTCGGGTTACCGGAGCTATTGCAGTGTGTGTATGACTCACACATTCCTCCATTTTAGTAGAACCCAATAATCCGCTCGGTTCCGGCAATGTCCATAAAGTGCCTTGCCCAAGGACACAGCTGACTAGCTAGCAGTTGGTTCAGAACCCTCAACCTTTCGGTTAAAAGTCTTCGCACTAAACCGACAGACCAGCCAGTCGGACATGTTACAGGATATTCATGTTCATTCCGTGAACTGACAATTATCAGATTACCTTCTGCCCACAGTCGGGTTACTAGTGAATTTGCAGTGAGTTACATACTGCCGTAGTAATTTAATCTGATAAGTCCATCGGATCATGCGCATAACTACACGTCGGTATGGTGGTTATTGATCACCTGCAACGTTTGACGTTTTTGGCGGTAGGTTAACTGCAACGTTCGACGTTAGTCGGGGGGTTTTAACCCTCGGTAAGCGCAGCTTGGCGTTATGGATAGACGCTCTGTGCTGCTGCGTGTGGCTCGAATATATGCTGACTCCGATATCCGACTTCCAAAGATCGAGTCCACGCTGGTTGAACGTTGGTTAGTTTATTGTCAAACGTTGTTAATATGAACACTCGAATAAATCAGTGCACTTTACTCGGGAATCGATTCGCGGGACCGACTGGCGTCGGAATAACTGCGCGATGCGTTTAATAGACAGTTCGTTTTCCTTTGCAGCTTGTCAACTCGTTCTTTGTTTATTCCGGCAGAAGCGACTTTTTGTCTTGTTCCTTCTGTCAACTATGCCACAAAGTCTCAATAACCTAGCGCTTAACGCGCCAGGTGGCAGTCACCTCGGTCTCAGCCTCGTTCCCTCTCTCTCTGTCAGTCAGTCCCTCTCTGACGTTCAAACATCCGTATTTATCTGGTGCTCCAATCCCTAAGAGAAAACTGCATGATGTCCGTTTTTGGTCTTATTCATGTAATCTTTTCTCTCCAAAACCACTTATAGATTCTCTGCTTCTCACTCTTGCGACAACATCTCGTGTGATTGTTCGCCCAAAATAAACCCATTAGCTGGTCTGTCTCACGGGAATCCCATCAAAATCCTTCGTAGTTCCGAGCAATAACTGACGTCATAATGATTTCCAGAGATCAAACAACACTGACCCTTAATTGACGTCATAATGTTTTTCAGGTCAGCCTTTGCACGCGATCAATGACCAATAACTGACGCCATAATGCAGTTTTAAGTGGATGACGTCCATCTTATCGCGGATGTTTGAATTGAAGTGAAAACAAGGCGAACCGCTGCATGCCTTCCACCGTTAAAAGGAAAAATCAAAATTAAGTCCATTCTTCCACATAATGTATGTGTTTCATATTAAAAGTTTGTTAGTAAAGAATATACAAAACATTTTTAGTAAGACGAGTGTGTTAATAATGAGAATATATGTGTCAAAGGTTGATTCTGGCTTAATGCAATTGTTAAAAATCCCGATGCAGCAACACATTTTGCTCAAAAGGCCATTATAGGGCTGTTGTTTTTATATTTTTGCTTGATACAAATAAGCCGTTTGGCTGTTTTCGCATATAGCAGCGATTTGCTTAAGTAACCTGGGCGGTAATATTAAGCAATAAAGAGACATAATAGATTTGCGGTTGCGCAGTGATCTCTTCGGGTTGATTTTCCCGGAAAATAGACATTTGTAAATCAAGCAATATAACATAACATATCAAGTCGATAGCAAAAACAACAGAATTATTGAGTTCTCATAAACTCTAGCAAATATATATGTGCCTTCTCGGGATTTAAATCAAATGCAATATTATATAGCCCACACTCAAACCTTTTCCACCGTGATATAGAAATGTGATGTGTAATGGTGTCGATTTCTACATCAGTCTTCGCTCAGTTTCATAACTTCTGAAAAACTGAGAGCATCGCTGATTCAAAATCTTTAAACTCGAACATTTGCTTGCTTTTATACGGCAAACAGAGCCTTCCAGTTTGGTGTCGAGTGACCAACTGGTTAAAACAACATGGCTGAACGACGATTTGCGGCTTTTTGCTTGCTTGATATCGTCGCTGAATTTTCCCTCATCATGCTCGAAGGAAATGTTGAATAAACATAAGCGGTGAGCTTCATTCAAAAGCAATTCTTCTAGCTCACTTGATTACTGCAGAAAGTTAAACAGACTTCTGCTTTGATCAGACTTCTGTTTTCTCGTGAACAGTAGGGTCTGCTCGGTTGAAATCTTCGTATCCACTCTTCAGACTTCGGTAGGTTGCGTTTAAGTTCAAAATCACGTCGGAAGGTCGCCACTGCAACGTTTGACGTTTTTGGCGGTAGGTTAACTGCAACGTTCGACGTTAGTCGGGGGGTTTTAACCCTCGGTAAGCGCAGCTTGGCGTTATGGATAGACGCTCTGTGCTGCTGCGTGTGGCTCGAATATATGCTGACTCCGATATCCGACTTCCAAAGATCGAGTCCACGCTGGTTGAACGTTGGTTAGTTTATTGTCAAACGTTGTTAATATGAACACTCGAATAAATCAGTGCACTTTACTCGGGAATCGATTCGCGGGACCGACTGGCGTCGGAATAACTGCGCGATGCGTTTAATAGACAGTTCGTTTTCCTTTGCAGCTTGTCAACTCGTTCTTTGTTTATTCCGGCAGAAGCGACTTTTGTCTTGTTCCTTCTGTCAACTATGCCACAAAGTCTCAATAACCTAGCGCTTAACGCGCCAGGTGGCAGTCACCTCGGTCTCAGCCTCGTTCCCTCTCTCTCTGTCAGTCAGTCCCTCTCTGACGTTCAAACATCCGTATTTATCTGGTGCTCCAATCCCTAAGAGAAAACTGCATGATGTCCGTTTTTGGTCTTATTCATGTAATCTTTTCTCTCCAAAACCACTTATAGATTCTCTGCTTCTCACTCTTGCGACAACATCTCGTGTGATTGTTCGCCCAAAATAAACCCATTAGCTGGTCTGTCTCACGGGAACCCCATCAAAATCCTTCGTAGTTCCGAGCAATAACTGACGTCATAATGATTTCCAGAGATCAAACAACACTGACCCTTAATTGACGTCATAATGTTTTTCAGGTCAGCCTTTGCACGCGATCAATGACCAATAACTGACGCCATAATGCAGTTTTAAGTGGATGACGTCCATCTTATCGCGGATGTTTGAATTGAAGTGAAAACAAGGCGAACCGCTGCATCACCTACCCTTCTATACTTGAGCCTTTTACATATTTATATTGACAATGGGCGATGATTACTTGTATTCTGATATTCTATTGTTACGAAACAAAGCAAATTACCGCCTCCTTTTATTGGAAAGGTATTCCCGAATTGAAATAATGGAATGATTATTCGGGCGTTCCAGAAAGTATCCGATGACAAGTTTCGCGTCCACGTAACAATACTTCATTATGGTCGATATTATTTACGCAACAATTTATGTGTCACGTCACAATTGACATAACAATTGAGACACGAGAGGGCCGCTGTAGGTTGTGGGCTTTAAATTTTATAGCTAAATGATTAATTTCGATGCATGTTTATTCAGTAGTCCACCGCACTAGAATATTTTTAAGCAAATACAGCAAGCTTATATCTAGAAGTCTGCCAGCATAGTTTTTGTACAGTGCATCTAATAATTATGTTTTAAGTTTTTTTACTACGATTTTGTCATAAGTATGAGGTAAATACATATATACTTTAAAGTAGCATGGACTTATAATTATATAAATCCTTCTCGTTATTTAGAAACTAATGTTGCAATTTTTAGCAATATTCGGTTTAAATAAATTAACTTTTTTTGTGCAAAACATTTATAAAAATAAACTCGAAATGGCTTCGAAAGCCGGGCCGGTTGGTGGCGCTGCCACTTTAAGTTCATTCCGAGTACAAAAGGCTTTCAGCATCAATTTTCGCGAGAACAAGCGTCTTTTGACGGAGATAAAACTCATCGAGAACGACCATATAAGGAGCATACGTCAGGTGAAGCAAGATATCAAGGTGACGAGAATTTGGTTGGATCACATTAGAGAATCCACCGGTTATAGCCAACACGGTTTGAGGCCAGATTCCGGGACCGAGAATCAAGGGAATAGCGCCCGGAAACGAGGAAAGAAAACCCCGCAACAAAGAAGCAAAACAACCGATCCTACCAAGGTTTGATAATGGCTTTGTTTGAAATGTTTTTTCAGGATTTTTTGCTTTTTTTCCTTAATAATTTGCACTTGTTGAATTGCCACATAGAATGTACAGCATAACGGCAGAGGTGAAAGCGTATGAAAACTGTAAATATTTCACTAAGTTTCGAACCTATGACTAGGAACGTTTTTGTACAAAGTCGGTATGTAACGTTAACTATATTCGGTCCAATCCTGATAATATGAGATATAATAGATTTGGTTGGACAGCGCATGCTGCGACCATATTCGAAGATGTTTCTTCAAATTTACATATTTTTCCTAATTTTATGGTAAAGTGATTGATTTTGTACCAGATTCACAATGACGTCATAATCCGACACGAGATTAGCGAAGACGAAGATGATGACGTCACAAAGCATTCGGAAAAAGATCAAATCGCGCATGTTCATTTCTCGTCGACAGACCAACCCAATGAGAAGTAAGGAGAAAATATCTTTAACAAGACTAAAATATGAAATAAAGGGTTATCGGTTCAAAACTTAGCGTCGTGGTATATACCTATGTGCTCAATATAAAATAAACTTATGGGGTAGTAAGGTAGGCAGGTGCTTGTTTAATAACCCATGTAAAAAATGTTAGTATTCTTGGGTATCATTATAACACTGCATGCCTTTAGTCGAGTGATAAACATACTTCGTGTTACTATGACAAATCTATTCTTCTGGTCGGAAATAAATAACTCAGTACTTGGTCTTCATCACCTTTTTTACCAGTCCAAGTTTCGAACCCATATTGGGCTCGTCGTTGAGACCGTTTTTGTATAGAAATAAGTTTGTGTATCGGTCACGTTAACTATTCGACCACATTTTCTTCCAGAGCAATGCGCCCTTCAACCATTGCGACGACTGGTGCCAAAATAGCCACCAGTGGCGCTAGAAGTCAGATAAAGAGCCAGCCAGCCGAGGTACCAAGCAACGTCATGTAAGTCCCCCTATGACGACGTTATGAGTTATAATCAAGATTGACGTCATGATAAAAGTGTGTTTATCTGTGTGGTTTCATTGTAAAAGTTGTACTATATAGCGACATTTTAAAAGACTTTTAATAACATTCTTACATAGGATAGAATATTCTTTTTTATCCCCGTGATGGGAAAACGCAAGGGGCGTTAACACACGGGCAATCGTCAGATTAAATCGCGTTCACCGTTTGATTACAAAGCTATATCGTAGGGTATCGTAGGGTTTGGAGAAAATATATTTCTACTCGCCACAGGAACCAGTATGTTATAAATAATATGTTAACGTTCCAGCCAGGAAAGAGAAACCGAGAATAAAGATGCAGACGTTGAAGACAACGACACAGGTAGGATTTCCCGCCATTTAATTCCTGCTTGGTGTATTCCGCCATGCGATTTAAATGACAGTTTAGGATATTTATGTTTATCCCCCGTGAATGGGAAAACCAAGGGGGTTAACACATGGGCAATCGTCAGATCCCCTCGCGCCCACCATTGGGTTACCGTAGCTATTGCAGTGTGTTGTATTTGATAGACACGTTCCTTCAATTCGGTAGAACCCATTAATCCTCTGGGTCCAGTCAATGTCTGTAAAGTGCCTTGCCCAAGGACACAAACGACTAGCTAGCGATCAGTTTCGTACCTGCAACCTTTCGACTGAAAGGTGACGCACTTAACCACTAGACTAACGGGCCGGACTAACTCGCCTAAGTGTCATAAAGGCGATAAGCTTGTTATAATTTTCGTTTTATTTTGGGAAATTTGTGTCGCACTACTATAGACTACTTCAAATTATCACTGAGCCATTTTACCCCGCCAGGCAATAGAAAACAACGGGGTCATAGCGCCACCAGCCGGGGAAGCCAAGCGTCATTGACGACCTACCAGAGGAGGCGTCGTTTGCATGACATGATGGTGCGAAAGCGGAACCCACTTGAAATTAAGAAGGAAATGAATTGTAAGGAAGGCGAACGCGTTGAAACGAAAGTTCGAGGATATTTATCGGGTTTGGCGGAGCGAATGAAGATCGACCTCCCGCCACTGATAGCATGGGGAGACGATATCGAAGCATAGCGGAATTAAAGTTTAAATTTATATTTTGATATTCATTTTTTTACCTTGTTGTGCCAATATTACAAAGTAAATAGGCTATATTAGGCAAATTACGGGAGAGTTTCAAGCAATGGCGAATGATTAATTACTTTTCATGGACTTAAGATACTGTGATCAAACATTTTACACATTTTATACGTAAAATTCCTACAATAAATTCTGGAAAAAAAACTGTACAACCAAAGCTGTCTTACTTGTAGTAAAAACTTTGAACAAACACGGAAAACAAGGCAAAAGACATTTTATTTAGTTCATTGGCCGTGTTATATGTCATATGGATAGGATAGGATAGGATATTCATCTTTATCCCCGTGAATGCAAAAACCAAGGGGGTTAACACACGGGCAATCGTCAGATCACCTCGCGCCAATCGTCCGGTTACCGGAGCTATTGCAGTGTGTTGCATATGATAGACACGTTCCTTCAATTTGGTAGAACCCATTAATTTGCTGGGTTCAAATATGAGAGTTTAAATATCGTTGTTTTCTATGAAAAATTAAAAAGGGGCGGGAAAATCGTCACAATACAATAAATACGACGACAAATAATAAAAGCAAAATGGCCGAAACAGGCGTGCTGGTAAATTTGTAGTTTTTAAAAAACTGTACTGTTTATTTGACCAACACAAATGGATTGTAATTACATCATCATCTTGGCAGAAAATAAATCAAGGTAATTAGGTATCCATAGTAATATCGTTGACTAACATATACATCACTTGTAGAAAAGCCTTAAATTAATACAGTGTTAGAAATGTATGAATCAATACAGTGTTAGAAATGTATAAAGTGTTAAGATTATTTTTGACTGTTTTTTTCAATTAAAATTTGTTTGGTTAATCATTTTTTTAAATATTGTGTTTAAATGAAATTGTATAAATATTGTTTTTTTTTATTTGTCAGTTGTGTTTAATTATACAAAATAAGTTTACTTTCGTGTACACTGAAGCGTTTTCTGCAGGATTGACCAATTGCTTAAACCCAGTGGCTTTGGGAGTTCCACAAAGTTATTAAAATCCTCATTGTGTTAAAATAACTAACTATAGGCACAAGGTAATCTAATTTACAAAATGTGGCAGCTGTTTTCCATATCTGGAATATAGCTTATATATTATGCATGGATATCTATTCCACACTTATATCCTTATATTTCTATCTTACTGTTTGTTTACAGTCTTTTTTTATTTTTGCTACTGTTCTGTATTTAGTTGGTTTCTTCCTAAATTATTTTGTTGTGTTGATAGTTGATAATACAATAGAAAAATGATCCATATGAAAAAATGATAGTCATAAAGCAAGTGACGAATGATTTTATTTGAGCAAGTTAAAACTATGATGTCATAACTGTGGTTAAGTGCCACTTTGTATATACAGAATTGCATATGTTCATTATTTCCGCAATTTTAATCTGCAGAAACAATCGTATAATCTCTATACATTACGGAGATTAAAATTAGTGGAATGCAAAAATTGAAGCAAGTTTCAGTAACAATTCATATTCTTAAATAACAATTGGAAAATTATGAAGTACAAGGATTGAAAAATCACGGATTTCATTTTTTGGTGTAATACAAGAAAATTAAGTTTAGGAGAAAAATACTTAAAAAGGCTGAATTAATAAATTTACAAAACAAGCAACTTGAGTACAGGCTGCATTACATTGGGAAATCATTGAATCACTAGTTGTTATTGCGCAGTGAACACATGGGACAGAAAATATAGATGTTGGACTTCCTTATCTGCGATGCAAAACTACATTCAGATTTCTACAACTATTTGCATTTAATATCACAGATTATACATCATTTTCCGGCACCATTTTCAGCCCCATGTGCAAACTGCGTTGATATGAATGTTGACTTTGGACAGTTATGTTGGTTAATAAGTATATGCTAATGTTAGTTAACAAGACATAACATAAACAGCACTACAGCCCCTAAAATCTCCAGGACCACAATAAACCTGTCTAAAGTAGGAAAAATTCAGTCAAACCACGAAAACTATTCAGTGGTCGAAGCTCGTGTAAAATTGGAATGCAGTTAAAAAAGGAATGGAGATGGTTCCTACAGGTTTAGACAGGTTCCACATAAAGTTTAAGCTTTAGGGATATCATCATCATCATCATCATCAAATTCACTATCTGAAGAATCCTCTGAAAGTTATAAAACATAATTAGAAAGGAATGGAAAAATAGGCAAAAAAATCTTAAAACACAAGAAGTTTAGTGCTTATTTCCCATCCTTGATGGAGTAATAACTTTTAATTGCTGTGATAAATAATTTTGTGTTAGTTTTAACGAAGTAGTGTCAGCAAATAAACCTGCAAAAACAGATGCAAATTCAAATTAAACATAAGTAGCGTGAAACAAAACATTTTGTGTGAATCTTCAATTTCAGATGTGATAACGAAAATTAGTGTATGTAAATAAAAGTTTTTGCACTTCTGAAGAAATAAAAATCCGTGACAAAATAAAGAGGGCAATCCCCTAACTGAGGAAACTAAGAAGACACCCGGTTTTACCTCGAGTGGGTGAAGATGATTGATTGATGAGGTTTAATAGGTGTGGAGTGGGTAATGTGGAAGGTACTGAAAATTTTAGGGGTGGCGCATAGTATGACATATAGAAATAAAATGACAAATCAAAAATGGGTTGGGGAACTGGTTTCAAAAGACGCAAGTTTAGCTTCATTATGGGTTCTAGGGTTGAACGGGGGAAGTGGTGGTGGGGAGGTGGGTTTTCTGGGGTGATGGAGGGGTGAAGGCACTTTTGCTGGGCTTTGTGTGAGGGACCTGGGTTTTTGGGAATAATCCGGGCCTTGAGGCTGTGGACTTCCATGATAAGTGTTGTGTCGTGAGGGTTCATGTGTATTTTGTGCATAACTAGGGTTTTGCTGAGAAATCTCCAATTTTGGGGGACTTTGTGGAGGTGTTTCTAGTGAGTAAAGTGGATTTATGGCAGAATTACAACGGGAAGGGGTAATAACGGGGTCCACACGTCGTGTACGGGTGGTATGGGATCTCATCATATTTGGGGTGGAATCAGCGGAATGAATCATGCAGGGCACATGAGGTGGGGCTGTGAAATAAAATGTGAAGCTTACTTTCAAACCATATACGGCCGGCGTCTACCTAAAAATAAGGATTACAAAGAATGTCATGTATTTCTTTGCAATTCCAGTTTTCTGGAACGCTTTGGAAGTTTGGTTAAAAATTTAAACATTTTTGAACAAATAAGGAAAATTTCTTTAATATTTGATCTTGTGAAGAAAAACAATTAAACAAATAAAGAAATATTCACATTGAAGAAGGTAGGTTAAATACAAAAGTAATATGATCACGATGTTACACATTTGATTGGTGGCACTTTACACAGAGAGAAAAGTGAAAAAAGGGAACAATAGAATTTTCGCATTCAATAACTTTTGTTTATTCATTGAAGTTGACATTAATTAGAAGAAGTTCCATGCATGTTCTGTAGGTGGACCACCAACAGAGGATCATTTTGATTTAAACCTTTATCATCTGTATTGCCGGAAACTATTTTGACTTGGACTCCATCGGAATTTGTTTGCGAGTTTTCATCAGAGCATTCTTCTTCCTCTTCAACTTCCTCTTCCTCCTCTTCATCATCATCACAGTCATAATCGTGTTGCTCGGTATTATTTTTATCTGGGGGTTCTTGGGGCTTAGGGTTGATCGGCAAAACAGATGCGGAAAATCGAGAGGAAACATTGTGAACTCAAAACTTTTTGGTCGGATATGGATTGGGAAAAAAGTAGTTGCTTTGTGTAAAAGTTTGCAGAAGAAAATTTAAAAACTAGGAGAAACAACAAAATACTATCTGGACATACAATAAAAAGCCTTGTATAGAATTCATCGATATGGTATGAAACTGTAAATATTTTTGAAGCTAAACTGACAATAGTCTGGTAAACTGTATTGGAATATTAAACCCACATACAAAATTGCCTTGAAACAGGACTGCTACCATTTAAACGATTTTGAGAGAGAAATAAATTAGGATAAAATCTTATCAATCCGAACTAAATAACAAGCCAGATAATAAAAGCAGTCATTCACAGCAAAATATAAATAAAAACAGCCAAAAATGCTCAATTTAAATATACGGACCACTTTTTCCTTTGACGACGCAACTTTTTGTGGAACAATTTCCTATGTAAGT
Source organism: Ciona savignyi (assembly GCA_000149265.1). Classification (NCBI taxonomy): domain Eukaryota; kingdom Metazoa; phylum Chordata; class Ascidiacea; order Phlebobranchia; family Cionidae; genus Ciona; species Ciona savignyi. Next base: position 228,427 of record CH002258.1, on the reverse strand, counting down.
CCAACAAAATTATATATAATATGACAGAAGTATTTTATAAAACGAGCATTTTTGATCAAAAATATTGTCAGACAAATGCTGTAAACAGTAGTTTAAGAAGAAAACTAATATCAAACAGTTTGCAAAAAACATAAACAAGACATTCATACTTCATACTAAAAAGTAAAAAACAGTATGTGATCATCAAGATAATGAATATGTTTCAAAAGCACCTACCATCTTCTGAGGGGCTGATCAGGGCCGGGTTAACCACACCTCCATTGGTATGTTTAACCGAGGTATTCTCATATATGGGGTCATCTTGAGTGGCGTTTTCATAGACTGGTTCCTCTGTTGTATCATCCTCATCATACTTTCGATTGATGAAGTCCTGCACCATCTGGTGCACCAGTATGTATTGGCTCTGTGGGTTGGAACCGTTTAATTAAAAGTCAGTAAAATATAACATTATATTTGACACTCTAGCTAAACCTCGTAAATATTTGTCCAAAACCTAAAAGATGAAGCCAGTTTTATAACATTTGTCCTCTGTGTGGCAGTCATTATTAAATTAAAGTCAGGCAAAATTTAACCGTATACGACACAGCGAAATCTAATCAAAACTCTTTAAAGTATTTACCCTTTAATCATTAAATTAAAAAGTCACCAAAAATTGAATTGCCTAATGTATATACAACACAGAAAACTGCAGTCAAAACTTGTAAATATTAAGTTAAAACTCCAAAGCACGGCATATATTCGCAAACAATTACCTTGAGAAGTAAACAAAATTTGCAGTGTAAAACTTTCTTTTAAAAGATTTTAAAATTTATCACTAAAAATAAAAATTTCTTCAAAAAACTAAAATTTATCACTAAAAATAAAAATTTCTTCAAAAAACTAAAATGTATCACTAAAAATAAATATTTCTTCTAAAACTAAAATTTTATTACTAAAACTAAAATATTTTGTTCGTTCTAAACCACTTCTACCACAAAACCCATTCCCACCTCGGTCTGCACCATGAATATCCTGTGCATCCTCATCTGGTGCACGATGCCGAATATATCCACATAGTTGTTATCGACGAGGTGCTGTAGTAAGCGATCCATCGCGATAAACGTCCCTGTTCTTCCAACACCAGCACTGAGCATTGGACATACTTTGGTTAAGATCTTTTTTTAAATTTAAGTGTATGTTTCTAAATGATCAAAGCCTTTTTTTAACTTGGTAGGGCAAAATCGATTCTTAGAAAACCTTCTCATTTAAATTTGATGTGCATGGAGTTAAAAGAAGCTTCTGTACAAATTAGTATCAATTTTTAATAATGCTTTTCAAGTTAAAATACAAATTAGCTATTTCAAAAACTTCCACATACCTGCAGTGCACAACTGTGGGTCCAGTGTGCTTGGCTTCCCTGTCAATAGTTCGTCGAACATATCGGATAAATTTCACCAAAGTTTCCGCTGTGTCAGGCACCCCATGATCAGGCCATACTGTGTAGTGGAATTGTCGGATCCTTCTGGTATCTGCTCCCTGTTGGTAAAAGGGTTCAGTATCTGACCTTGTCAAGAGCTGTTTAACTCCTAGCTGTATGGTGGTTTGTATAAAGGGGTTAGTAATTTAATGATGAACGTTGCCATATGTTGTTATAGTTAACATCGACAGATAAAAAGTTTTGAGGTTGTGTTAACTTTAACAAGATGATGCATTTTGTTAAAACTGAAAAAATCCACAGTTAAACGATGGAAATCTAATTAATCTACATTATTATCTACCACACCATAATGATATGAACCACAAACCCAAATCTAGCTAATCGAATCTACAAGTTAAACCAAAATTTTCCAAAAGTAATAATTTAAACCAATCCATCTATTGCCATATTCAAACCACAACCCAACCAATTCTACCTTAAAAATTCTCTTAAGAAGATTTTTCTGTTGGATGAAGAAAGGTTATTTGCGTATAGTTATAATTGCTAAACTAGCTCAGATGGGGATCTAAATACGCAGTTTAATAACAACTATTGGTATTATGTCGTTTAATGTACAATTATGTCAGATCAACAAAACCATTACTTTTACAGAGTCACAGTAGACACAGTCTTAACAATATTACATACTCAAAAAACTAAATGATTTTCACTTAAACTAGTCCAACAAACCATGCAAAATACTTACATGGGTGATTTTAAACTCCCTAATGGTCCATTCTGGAAGGATCGATTCTGATGTCATTTGTAACGTGTAATCTGCTACCGTGATCGGTTCATTGTCAAACGGCCAGTAGTGGTCGCACTTTATCTTGCCTGGGTAGTTGAAGAAGCCGAATTAATTCCATACATCTCACACATAGAATACAAGTTACATCACACACATATTACATCTCACACATATATTACATCGCAAACATATAATAAAATATATGATACAAATCTTGTATTACAAAACCACGCACCCCTTTCCACAGTCTGGGTAACCATGATGATATTCCTGCTATCCTGCTCCCATACCATCCTCCAGAAATCTTCCTTTGTTCCAGGGAGTGGTCCCTGGGTGGCGATATACTCTCGCTGTCTGTTGTTGTTACCCTGGTAATAAAAGGTGAAGGGGTTAATATTTCAATTAAATTCAGTGCATTAAATAATTGAATTTCGGTTATATTATTGCATTTAATGCTTCACATTTTTATAACTGTCTAGAAAAAGGTTTGTCAAAACCAATGAATGAAATAAGACCCAAGAACCCACAGGTTGGTGAAATATACGAGAACTACTTAATTTTTCCCTGTAACTCACTGCATGCTGATTAGACTTGCTATAAAACTGTTACCCACAACACACAAGGCATAACAACATTCATTTTACTTGTGTGAATTATTTATAGTTAAGTCTACAATAGGTACTTGATAAACATGCTATTGGCCACAACATTAGATTTCAACAAACACAAATAATTACCGGAATAAAGTTGGCATTGATGTAATCTGTCCCCGGCTCATCATCAATGGCTGACAACTTCACCCGGCTTGCGTCATCTGAATAAAAAGTTTACAATTGTTGTTGCTGAATAAAAATTTGATGATTTTTGTTGAATTTAAATATTAAATAATTAATTTCGAAACAACTTAAGAAGTTTTAGAAAAAATAACCTTGCGGCGATAATTATCATATTGCACAAACCATCTGATAATGTGCTATTGCCATACTTACAAGGAAGTATGTTGGTATACCGGTTCTTTCCCGGTTCTCTGGGAGCAATGCAACTGTTGTGGGCTGGTCTCGTCCAACAGTCTTAAATTCCTACAATTCGGTTCAATATTGAAGGAAATCAAATATATCAAAATATGGCATTGCTTGGGCACATACACTTTTTTGGAACTTTCCAAAAAATAAATAAATAAAATTAAAAACACTTATAAATTTAAATAAAAACAACAATATCACGGGGCCCACTATGATAATAACTAGTAGGTCTGAAAAAAAGATTTTGAAACTATTTTATTATTGCATCGTGTTTTGTAAATAAAACTTGAACTAAAATTGCTACACCCAAATGAGCGGCTAGCTATACAATGTGCCAGGTTAATATTTAAGCAAATATTACTTTCACTTTGGTCCGTCAGAAACTAAGGTGGATGCGATTACACAAACATTAAGTTTTGAAGATATAATAGTTGCTTTTGGATAATTCCCAAAAATCTTAACAAATTTTAATATATCTGTTCACAATTTTTCTATTTCTTTCCCCTTATAATGCCCAAAACTTATTCTAATAAACACAACAGCTAATAGACACAATCTATCTTGTCACCAAATTTCCTTTATAGTATCTGAATTAGATTCGGATAAAGTATTTAAAAACATAAAAACTTGTTTCGCTACTTAGTGAATTCTTAATAAAATCGAACTAAAAAATAAAAATATTATGAAAAACACAAAAATAACTAAAAAGCATGATTTAATCATTTTTTTAAATAAAAAAGCCATTACTTATAAAAAATATGAGTATTTAAGTATGTCACACAAAACAAGTAATAAATGAAAACCTCATATTCTTCGGAGAACTTAAAATCAGAATCAGCTTTCATAACTTTGAGTACATCAAGGAACTCACTCAATTGGACTACCCTGGTAAATCAATGCATGCAAATAATCAAGTTGTTATCATGGTGGGCAATACATAGCGGCCAATAATGAGGGACATAAAATTGATGAGAATTGTCTGATAATGATCGTTTATGGAAGTAGAAGCAGAAATAGTAAAATGAATGTCCAAGAAACCTGTGTGTTATTGGAGGATAATATGTAAATATTGTTATTGTTCAAATGGGAAAGAATATGTGAAGAGGGTACTTTCTACTCCCCAAAATATATGGGCCACTAAATCGCTCTACATTTTAAATTGAATTCTGGACTGACAAATGTTTTCTGTTCTATTTTTATAATATTTAATGTGATTGTGAATAAAGGTATGAGGTTGGGAAATTCACTAGATTATGAATATAGTGTAAGACAACTCTTGTTCATGTACTTCATGATTAGTTTGCAAAATAAAACAATTGGCGCAACTGAACTTGGATTGTTTAAAAATAAACTTTGAATTTAGTAAAATTTTTGAATAAAAATAAAAAAACAAAAATTGGGCCCAAAAATAAATGGTCCCCAACCAAATATTCTTCTTCAATCCTCTGGGCTACTTCTTCATCTTCCAGATTGTGGAAAATTTTAATAAACTCACTGAGTTTAATCTCCAATCTTTGGGTGGGAAATACTTGTTATTTGGGTTCCCAATAACTTATAGCTTCATATCATGTTGCAGCAATTTCATAATGGGGCCCACAAACTCATATTGGGTACCTTACATACCAAGTACCCATAAAGGATATGCGAGCACAGTCGAGGGTACTGGTACCATTAACCCATTATCACTATCTCCCAATATTTAAAAAAAACAAGTTTTGCAGTAAATTTCACAACGTTTAGGTAAATATCATTCACAGATACAGATTATATGTGGACTTGAAATTTAAACTGGATACTATAGAAATATATGCATACAACTTTTCTAACTTTATTGTGTTTTGAAATATTTCCCGTAATTGAGTGTTTTGTCGTTTTAACCATTTTAACCCTGTTATGCCACACAATATACACCTCACATCGTGGGTAGCAAATTAAAACAACTTACTTTGTTTTCTTCCGTTGTCTGCAACATAAGGAAGTATTAAAACTGAACTATTGTTGTGGCACATTTCTTGTCGAAACAACACAAAATATAACAATTTGGGACCTTAATATTAAAAAATAAATGCTGTGAAACAGAAGATTTTGCAAAACACGAGTTGGTATTTGAGATACAGAACAATATATTAATGTAAGAAATCTTAACTTTTTTATTTTGTGTAGTACAGCAATTTACATAACATATTTAACATAACATTTTTCACGGGTAGCTCTTTTTGCATACAAAGGGCACCATCATCAAGTAATCTTGGATTTTATGACATTAATATCTTGAAAACTAAACATGTTTCAGGCTTTATTTTTGTATTTATTATTTTATCTTTATAACGAAATTTTAATCATGTTGATTTATGTGAAATTACCCAGTTTAAAACAAAATGGAATTTAAAACAAAATTAAACAAAACTTATAATATAATAACTTACAAGACAAATTCATAAACACATTTTATTATAAAAAAGTATAAACAAAAAATGTCATGCAAAATGAAATACCTCCTCTCCATATCAATTGCGTGTGGATTGCTTAGAGTGGTTGCAGAATCACTAGAAGTTAGTGCATGCCGAATTAGTATAACGAAAGTGTGAAAATAATAAAAAACAGAAATAATATAATTACAATGGTATGGCGTGGTCAACTCTTCTGTAAGAAAGTTTATCGATAATAGTTTTGGAAATAATGGAATATATGTTATACATTGAATAAGATTGGATTTCGGACTTAATAAAGCTTTTTATAAAGTTTAAAAGAAGAATATTCAAAGTGTAATAAACACCATTGGACTACTTTGATTTAGAATTATAATAAAAACTTAAGTCAAATGAATCTGGGGATTCATGTGTCTTGTAATGTGGTATTGCACATTTAAACACTACCTCTGTTTAAATGCTCACAGAATTTCTTGATTTAGATATTTCAGTATTTTTGTAACAGCATCATAATAACTTATTCCATAAATATATCACACAATATAAGAAATCCAAGCTTACTCTTTCTTCCGGTCCTTTCTTCTCTTCAAGTAGAGATAGACCAGCCCAATGATAAGTATCACAATGACAATGCATGCCACTGTTAAACCAGCTATCAAGCCAACGTTCGGTGCTGATAAAGGTGTAAGAATGTTAAAATATCTCCATATTAATGATGGTCTAATGATTTATACAACAAACTTACACAGTAATAATTGTTTCACTGCAAACTTACACAGTAACAAGTGTTTCACTGCAAACTCACACAGTAACAAGTGTTCCACAGTAGATAAATACAGAACTATGCACAACCACAATAAGGTTGTCATTGCAGATTGTAATTTAAAACCGCAAATGGTGTTCATATACTACTATACAGACAAGACATGCTATACCAACCCTCTACCATAACCCATGCAAAGAACTAAAGCATTCAACAGTATTTGAACATTCAGACATATTAAGTAGTAAAACAAAAAAAAGTCAAAGAAATGTACAAAAAAATGGGTTAAAATAGCAAGTATTTTTTTAGTGTTTTGTAAAGGATTTTATAGTTGTTACAAAACAGCAACAATTTATTTATTTTCTTAAGCATAGGATTAGAAGTGCCAAGAGGAAATTGTACCCTTGGTCCTTGCCTTTCACATTTTAAAAATTCTGTATTTCTGGTGGGATTACACCTAACAACATAAATATTGTAATAATATGTTTTAATTTTACACCCTGGCAAAACAAAAAGTTTTAGGTTTGTTAGTAGTTATGTTCAATTAAACCATAGAATTAAACTTTATTAATCAGTTAATATCACACGGCAATTAATCAGCAAAAAAACAATTGATCCACAAACCTGGTGGAGCGGCTGGAACTGATGGTGGGGACGTCACATAGAAATCGAAATTAAAACAGAGAAATAAGATAAATTAATGCATATTTTTTAAATTAATGTGCTGGTTTGTTAGTATTGAAGTAATTAAGCGCCTAAAATTGTTGCCATTGTCAGAAAGAATAAAAAAATAACAATAAATACATCAGCAACAAAAATTACTTAAAACTGTTAAATTAAACTGTATTAATGCAACGTTTTGCACAATTAGCTCACTTGAATCATAAGACGAAAATATGATAGGATTGGGGAAATATTTATAATAAAGTCACAGTTTTAAGTCATAAATTAAATATGTTAAAAGAATGGTATGGTTTTCATTCAGATTGCTCCATTATTTGTTCTAATACACCATAGTTTTAAAATAAATACCATTGTTATGCTAATATGTAATTTTCTGGACTTTATATTAGTACAAACTACTCGTATACCAAGCACCGTTATCATGCAAGCCATGCTTTACCGCAAACCCCAAGAGGAGCTAACATTGGCACAAAGAAACTCAAAAATTGTTTTAAATGAAATTAAGTCCAACACTAATTTGAACACTTGAAAAAGCATTGAAATATCTAAGTAGTGCATTAGCGCAAAATGTAGAAAGGGATGTAATGTTTCTATGATTTATTGCGGCTTATCCATTACTTATTCAATTATTCGAAAAATATTATCAGATAAGTCGACACATCACAACAAACATACCTGTCCGAATCGGTGTCGACCAATTAGTCGAAACAAGTTGGTCGTTTCCGGTTTTAGCGGCAATTGCCACGACATATTCCGTGTCGGCGGCAAGTGGCTGGTTAGGGAAGTTCTGGTTCCATGGGGATCGCGTTATGGTCCCGTCACCCACTGTAAACTATTGAGAAGGGGGTTAGATGCTAATAAAAGGTAAACAATATTGCTGCTCTATTAAACTGGTTGAGTGTGACAGAGGCTTTAAATGAAGGCCGAAATAACAACTTATTCATGGGTTATATAAACTTTGTTTTTTTCATAACAAAAATGGATAGAGGATATTGTTCTTTTCTCCGTTTCAGCATTCACTACCAGGGAAACCATTCCAAATGTTGATGGATTACTTCAACTTTCCACTAAATCTGTGATAAGTTTGCTTGAGCAACATGGAAGTAACACTCCAACATGGAAAACTACATCATCCTGGGAAAACCCCACAGGATCCTATAAAAAAAAAACCATCACAAGCCGAACAAACAAACCGTCAACTCAGGATTCGGGACAGGATTATCGTAACTTCGTTTCTTCCTTGTTGATGGTACATTGGCCACCCCCTGTTCATTGTACCATGCTGCCACACATTCATCCATACTGGGGGTGCACGAGACGTTGCGGGTGAGGTCGGGTTGGGTGTCCGTGCCCTGTCATATTAATGTGTCATACACTCTTGGGGTAATATGGCAAATAACAGTCTGCGTAGCCGATGGTACTGGATAGGTAAAGAAAACAACTTAAGTGAAAACCTCATGATAAGGTATAGAAAATTAAGTATGGCTGATACCAAGGTTAATCTCATGGTTCACATCAAAAAACCATGATAATCTAATTAACCGAGCAACAACTTACTTTTTTGTGCAACTTTCACCACATAGACGGCATAAAACTGTATGGGTCCATTCTTATCATTGAAAGTGTTGGCTGGTAGTATTATGGTGATGCCAGTCATTGTGGTGGCGGACCCAACACTGATGCTTTGAGTGATGTTAGGCTCCGTTGGCGCTGTATGCAAATGAGGCTGTGAACCATAATCATGCAAGGTGTCAGGCATTGTTTGAATTATATGGAAAAATTTAATCTCCGGCACAAAGATACAGTCAATGTAGTCTCGCACTTGGACCGACCATAATGAAATAAAACAAGATGCTCACGGGCAGGCAGGGTGGTGTATGTGTTGGTCACCTCTGCAGATTCCGTTGCTCCCATTACATTGGTTATCTGGGAGCTTATTTTAAAATTAAAGATGGTGGAAGGCTTAACCAGGTCGAATGTTTGTGTTGTTGTTGTTCCTGGCAATGGTCTTGTCTGAAATGATTGAAGATGTGTTATCGCTGGGTAGGTCCAGCTGCTGTAATTATGTGTGGATTGTTAATTCAACCAACAGATTCTTGGGCACATTGTATCTGTACTTGGGGAGTCATTTACGTCACTTTATGTTCTTAACAAAATCTGAACTTGTTGTTGGTTTTAATTGAATAGGGTGGGTGTTCTGCCTGATACATCATGGAACAGTTTCAGAGATGATTTGTAATCAATGCTCAACTATTGGAACCTCAATAGTGGGGAACCTCAATAGTGGGGGAGATAAGGTTACAACAATGCTGAAAAAGGTTTGAACAAATGATATTGATGTCTCCACAGATATCAATATCAGGTTCTCTTCACACAAATTGGCTCAATAAAATTTGAATGAAAAGTTAAAATCCTATTTGAAATTAAACAGCTGCGAAGCAGAAACAATCTTAATGTTACGGATTGATGCACGCACAACAACTTATTTCCATGATATTAGTGGTTGGGTAACACAGTAGGCACAGGTGCAGAGAGGGTTTTGGTGCATTACAATGATCAACTTACCTTAACTGCAGCACCTTGTTGACCCCACTCAATGATAATATTCTCTGAGTTTCCATTGATGGTCCAAGTAAGTACGAGCTTGGTAGTGGAGATTAAAGCTTGGGAGATTACTGGTGCAGCAGGGTCTGGAAGGTGTGGGATTATTGTAGAGAATATTCATCAGTGGCCAACGCTGAACATATTATTGCTAATAACACTATGTAAGCAATATACATTATTTTCTTTAGGAGATTAACAGAGATATTTCTGGCTTTATTAACAAGGCCAACAACCATACCACGATATTCTTGCTTCTACCAGAGTTTTATGGAAGCTGTGTGCATGTTAGTGAAAGATATCGTTTTACCAGTTGGTTTGAACCGATGGTTGGGAAAATATCCAAATATAATATCAATCAAAATGATAAAATACTTCCAGCAACCCAACAGATGAAATTATCACCAAGCATACAAGTTCATTATTACACCAACTATTCTCTATTTTGCCTATTACAAATACTAAATAAAGTCAAGACTTATGGATAACCCTGCTGCCAATGTGCTTAATTTGGATTCTTTCAATTAGCGAAATTCCTTTTTAATTCACTTACTTGTGTTCATAACTTGGGTTTCAGTAACACTTGAAAGATGAAATTGGTTAACTGTTAACGCCACAGTGTAGTTATAACCAGGTTCCACTGTTAGTTGTTTGGTAGTATCAGTGAAACTTGCGATTTTGTTTGTGACCAGCCCACCAGGGTTTTGAGTGTACATGATCTGTGGGAGAATTTGTTTAAGAATCTACTGATCTCTACAATTATGCTTTGAACCTATATGCTGTATGTACACTGCAGAAATTCTAAATTTCGTTGTTTACTACTCCAGGGAGCAGTCCAATGATAAACACAATATAAATGAGTCTTACACTTGATACTCCCGAAAGTGATACTATAAACAAAAACTTTTCTTAAATTTTTACCACCCCCCCCCCCCTCCACCGTGATACATCCACCATCATGATACATTCACCCACCGTGATACATTCACCCACCGTGATACATTCACCATCATGATACATTCACCATCATAATACATTCACCCACCGTGATACATTCACCATCATGATACATTCACCATCATAATACATTCACCCACCGTGATACATTCACCATCATAATACATTCACCCACCGTGATACATTCACCATCATGATACATTCACCCACCGTGATATTTTCACCATCTCCAGCTGGCTGATCCCAGGTCAAATCCAGCTCGGTTGTAGGTTTTGTTGAGCTTTTCAAAACTTTCAGGTTTTTTACTGAATCTGGGTCTGCAATGCATTTAATGTGAAGAGAAGCTTTCAAGAATTAAATTTCAAAAAAAAATTTGCTTCACACAACCAAATTATTGCATCTTTCAGCATAACGCAAGGCATAACGAAAATCATTTAAAGCATCTTTACTTGAGTTCTTGAAGTAGATAAGAAAGGAATTGACTTTGCCTGAACTAAGTGACAAAGCAGTTATAAACCAACACAAACTTCAAATAAAAGTGTAAATCATGCAAGAACTATAAAAGTGAAGGTGCAACAATGTGTTCAATGAGCCACTAGGTCCTTCATTGCAGAAGAAACCATAATGCTAGAGCTCATTGGGATTAAAGTGAAACAAGTGAGCAAACCAATGTGAGGTGTATGGTGCTATGTACAAGATTTTTATCATCTAATGGAAACAATCCTGGTCCAATTTTGTTGTGTAATTATTAAGTTACTCTAACCAGAATAGATTACAACCACAATTGCTGACCATTAAAGACTTGGTACAAAATGACAAATACATGAGCTTAAGATGAAGTGGAAGTTAGGGGTAACACAAGATTTGCTTGAAAGTAAGATTTCATTCATTGAAGTTGTGATTTCAATATAACAATGGAACTCCTATAATGTCATATGATTTTTACTGTGATGTCACACAAGGATTTCCGTGAAACAATGGAGTTATTGCACCCCAAACACAAAGCTTTGTGCATCTTTCAGCACAACGCAAAACATAAAGCTTCCAAAGTATATTTACATAAAGTAGACTGCCCAGTGATCCCAACACTTATGAGCCCACTAAACACAGATTGAAGAACCACAGTATACTGTCTTCCCTGGAGCAACTCAGTTGTATAACGAAGCCCGGATACATTTGCAAGGGTGGTATTGGAAAGATGAGTGATGCTGACAACATAAGAATCAGCCGATCCCTGGTTAGGTGGGGACCACGTGAGTATGAGGGTGGTGTTCTTAACTTCGGTTGGTATGTCGTGGGAGGATACCTCATCTGGATCTGTTGGTGCCACCCATTATACACACAGTTGGGTTGATATTACCCCTGTTTACTTACATGTGGGGACAGATTGCTTTTGCAAAGGCGAGCTTTTCAAACTTGCAAACAACACACGGACGGAAATATTATAAAAAGTGCCGGGCACCAGTCCATTAAGAGTGGTGGAGAGAGTGGAGTTGCCGAGTATTGTTTTGTTCGAACGAACGATCCCGGAAAGGGAAGCTTGCACCTCGTAGCCCTCCACACCTCCAGTGTTGTTGAGCCATTCCACAAATATGTCGTTCATGTTGGATGGCGTGGCCATCATGGAAAGCACAGGGTTGGGTTCTGATAAATGTGGATTCAAATAAATAAAATGAAAACTTTATTTCATGCATTCCACACACACCTAACCTATAGTAATGACTTGTGGTATCTGTGAATACAAGCTCACAAACACCAGATGAAACATTCTTACCATTTTTCAGTTTAAAATATAAATATTACTATTCTGCAGTAAGCATAAGTGTAGGTGAAGTAGGTTAATGAGAGAAAAGTTGTGTGTATGGTTGGTTGTGGGTTTGTAGGTATCCTTCAATAAATAGTGCAAAAGTGACAAACAAAAATAAACAATGGGTTAAGGGGGTGAAGATAAAACACAAAACGTTGTTAAGTGAGACACTCCTGGTCTGTTGCCAAACTGGAAGGAGCTGTGTTGGTCAAGTTGACAGGTTGTGTTCTAAGGTAAATGTTCTTCAAAAACATTCCTGTGACACTTATGTGAAAACTCCACTTAAAATACATTTTATGACAATGTTTCATGGTGTTAGTGATAAGGTAATATTCCAACAACTTGTTGTCTGTAGTGAAACAATGCACATGAATACCACAGTGTGTGAAAGCATCCACTGGAGGGCAATATAGCACCACACCATACAAGTAATGACAAAGCAACAAAAAAACATCAACAATTGAAACTTTTGTAGAAAATCTGGAAGCTAAATTAAAATGGTTAAAAAATTAAGTTAATATACCTGTAGAAATAGATATTAATGTAAAACCTGTAATGAAAATTTGGGATTTAAAGGTTAATATTACAGCGTTGCATTGGTTACACTGCTGTAAACTCTATGAATTGAAATATGAGGTTAGTATTGCGAGGTGGTGTGATGTAACAATGGTGATCTTGGTAGTTGGTGATGTCATAATGAAATCCACACACCATGCAGTCGAAAGTCAACATGGCGGTTAATCAACTTCATCTAAGGATTATATGGAATGTCAGTTGGTGCAGAAATTCGTGAAATAACTTCAAAATAACATGATTCTAACAAAAATAACTATTTCACACGTTTTTAAGCATAAAAACAAAATGCTTTAAAAATTAAAATTATATAAATCGTATGCATTGGTGTGACGAATCTTGGCACACCTTGCAACATTTTACCTCCTTGTTCATAATTTCAAACAACCATCTTCCAGTTTCAGAGCATTATGATATAAATACTCTGTTTTAAAAAATAGAATGTGGGAAATGACCTTACATCACTAGCTCCATTTAGCAGGAAGTAAAGCATCGTGATGTCACTTTCCACCATTATTACTCATAACAGTCATTGTGTGTCATAGTTTCTATGTGATAGAATGTACAAGTGAATGCATGAGATATCGGTGATTAGTTATCTGTATATAAACATATGTGTGCGAGTTAAATTAATTAGAATACATTTCCACTTTTAAAACAAATTGACGTTTAACATTTCCAAATTGTTTAATGATTCAACTATAAATATGATAAAAAAAGTATTATTTGCATAAATATGTAAATCATTTGCTGCAACAAAAAATATAATTGGGAAATTTGTGCATATTTTGTAGATGTATATTTGATATGCTTTGCAGGGGTAATTTCCAAAGTTCTGGGATTCAGAAATACAGGTTTTAAACTGCCAGATTTGTTATGTGTATTAATTGGAACAAAGTGTGTTGGTGGATCACTTGGTTTATAACATAAATGTGATTTCCATGGGTAGGCTTGGTAGTTACTTCCTTATAATTTGCTGATTCATCATAAAGCCCATTGTGATTAGTTTCATAACTCGGTCGTTTGAAAGTTCAGATTACAACTTTCAATAGCATTTCATCCATTGACATGTATGACACACACATTTGAAAACAAATAACCTACCAATATGCTAACGTGATTATAAAAAACATAATTTAATTTGTCTGTATCTTTAGAAACAATTTCCGTTTGTAATAAAAACAAATATGCTTAATACGCAACTATGACAATGCTTTATTATTATGTAAACAAACATATCTTATATATGCAATAAAGTCACCTGTGTAGGTAACAATGCTTTTTGATTGGGAGGATAGATTTCCTGCTTGTGACATCACACTTATGAAGTATCCAGTGCCAGCATGTAGGTTGTTTATGCAATACATTGAAGTAGGTTGGTATGGTATCGTCTTACTTCCGCTAATCCATGATATTATGAAGGTTTCAACACTTCCCTTGGTTGTGTGTGAGATGTGCACGCAGATGGAAGTGGTGTTGGATGTTGTGGTGATGTTGCTAACAACCTCAGGGACTGTGGGGATGAAGGAGGCTTCATATTGCTTAAACACACAAACTACATATCATGTGCAACAACAATACATGTTAAGCACCCGCGTAATTTGTATTCAAAGGCAAACAGCGAAAACATTGGGGCAACTAAGGAAAATGCAATAACAGCATGTAACATACCGTGTAGCTTTAATCCCCACCTACATTATGTAACTACTTATATTATGTAAAGAATTGACAGGTAGTAAGGTAACAAACGCATAGTATTTTGAATTTTATAACAACATACATGTTAATGTTACAAAACATTATATTGCCACCAAATCACAACCTTTAAATGTCTAAACTCAACAATACAAATTTTAAAGTGATAAGTGTTATCTGCGGTAAAAACATTTGTAAACATTAATATTGAGTAAAGTTTCTTAAAATGACAATATTGTACAAAAAATAGTAATGTATGTTAAAGCTAGGCATAGAGCTGTTTAACATATTATTTAGTTTGTTAAAACGCTCCATTACAACCCCACCTCCTACACATTATTACAAGTTTGATCTATTTTAAGCTCATTGTGTGCTACATGCCGTGATAACGTATGGTTGAGGTTAACATCTAAATATTCATGGATTTTGAAACCCACAATGCGTTGTTGTGCTGTGTTTATATCAATGGGAATTATTTTTAGTTGAATAAAGTCACAATAAAAGTAAATAAAATGTCTTGGACATCTTGGATATATTAACAATGTCTAGTATTATTCCATTATCTTAACATCTAACTCAGGGGTGGGCAACATACGGCCCGCGGGCCGGGTCCGGCCCGTGAAGGGATTTTGACCGGCCCCCAGACTGTATCTAACAATAACCTGTAATGTGGCCCAGGGCCGGCCCGCTGTCTGTATCCAACCACACTCTGTAATGTGGTCCGACGAATCATTCCTGAAAGATGCCTATCACTCTACTGTTACGGCACTGTTAATGCAAGCTGATGAAATAACAATTGCCTTAGTCAACAAACAATTGTATTAACACACTTTTTAAAGAAACATTAGGTCAAAGTAAACGGCGTTGTTACACATCACCCACTACTGGGTACTGTGTAACAACGTGACTGCTTGGGTTAGTTTTTTTTTACATGTTATCAGTTATATTTAAATTCTAATTCTAAATGTATTTTATAAATTATTAAGGATTATTAACCATGGAATATCCTAAGACACGTACAATTGAAAGAGAGTGTCTAGCATTTAACAGAGATTGGATGCCGAAGTATTTTTAGAAACGTCGGCAACAAAGCAATATGTCTACTGTATGGTCAGAGTGTTGCGGTATTAAAATAGTACAACATTAGTCGTCATTATTCGACGAAACTTGGAAACCATTTAGGTTAGTGAATATTATTTCATCTAATAATCCGGCCCACCAACGACTTCATTTTTCCACATCTGGCCCACCGACCAGAGAAGTTGCCCACCCCCTGATCTAACTAGACATTTGGGTGTTGTAACCAGACTTCTAAAATGTCATTCATAGATATTCGAAAAATGGTTTTGAGCTATTTTTACATGCACAGCATTTTCGGGAGAAACAGAAATCTAAACGGTAATATTTTTTCAGCCCATTGTGTCTATCTTGTTTCAGTTTCATTATAAACAATCGTGCCAGCGTCACTTTTGCTAAGGCACTTCTAAAATGGTGTTTTAATTAAATTGCTTAATGAGCAAAAACCCAGGTTTAATACTTGGCTAAATATCTGAATATTCTAATTTAAACCAATAGGTTCAATGTTTAATAGCTTAAAACTGGTCGTGGAATACATGACATAAATAGTCCTTCAAGACTTTCGTTTTAATATCTGTTTGATTTGCAATGAAGACAAATATTTGATTGTGATGTCACAACTCTTTGTTCATTAACAATGTATTATAAAAGAAATGCAATAATTAAAATTCTAGAAAATTCGGATTTTGCTTTATGAGGTTGATCCATAGTGAAATTTATGATCAGTAAAAATAATAATAAGTCATATAAGACACATAAAACAAATTAAATATTAAATTTCCTCTCAGAGTGAAAGTAGTAACATTATAATTGTCGCTTAATATTTAACAATGAGTTTATGATTTGAAAGCTTTATGAGCACAAGTCCTCATTATTCACCTGTAGTTAAACTGGGGTTCTCCATTGTATAAAAATACACACCATACAATATACATTATATTGTCTGCATATTGGTATTATTGAATACCTTAGTGTGTAATGTTTAGCTTCAACTAAGATAAATTCACCAATCGTAACTTATTTGGACACGGTGTTGAATTGTATGGTTATTTCAAGTTCAACTGTTTGATTCTTGGTTTAGATTACTATAGCAGTGTGATTCTTAAGTAAATAAAAATAATTCCATGGTTCAATTTGTAGCTCTGGTACCTTTAACTTTGGTCCTATATTCACATAAACAAGGAAATGCAAAATAATTTCATGACAAAAAGTCCCCAGTTACAAAACAGAGTATCAGGAAATACAGTTAATATTTAACAGTCAAACATGGTAGTTATACCATGCTCTAATATTACTTATGTTTACCTAATACAAATATAGAAGAATTATTATGTGGGGAAGTACAACAATCAGCACATACACACGGAATACAAATCATATAATAATGTATTTTATAATGTTTACAAAGATTCGTTATCGAATTTAAATTGTGTACATTCATAGCTATCAGCGGTACAAAAGGACTTATAGATGTTACTATTTAAATCGGATCAAAACAAGCTGAAGAACCTTTATACATTCCAGGAGTTGTTAAAATTTAACAAATCGTTTTGCTAAAAATTAATTTGCAAGCTAACAACCACAGCACTTGTTTAAAACTACGTCAGACAGCAAGTCAAATAATGTCTTGTCGATTCTTAGATAACAGGATTGACTTTTCTTTGATTTTTCAGACGTTTAAAGTTAAATATTACAATTGAAATATTACTGATTGATAAAAAACACAACTGCTTTAAATTAAGAAACAATTTAGGGATAATATCCGTTGATTACAGATTTATTCTATCATATTATGTTAGGAAAGTTTCTTACTTGTTCTTGCAGAGATTTGTAGAATTTCACTTGATGTGTTGTAAGCAACCGACGATATATTGAAGAAGTGAATTGTTCCCGGTAGTAGGTGTGTGAGCCGTAGTTGGGTGGTGGTGTTGGGGGCTTGAATGGTGTAGGGATGGGTCGAGTTGTAGTATGTGAGCACATAGTACCACCATGCACCAGATATAGGTGGAGACCATGATACAATGATACTGCTGGTGGAGTTGGCTGCAGCTTGTAGCTTGGTTGGAGGGTATGGTACTGTAAGGGGGTGTTGGGTACTTAGAATTGAATAATGTGACCATGGTACTTTCATGAAATGCATCATTTGTGTCTGACACATCAGAACATAGAAAGGTTACCAAACATAGCATTTCAGCATAATATGGGTTAGACGGCAAATGCATTAATTCCCATATAATTCTTTACTAAAATAAAAGAAATAAACATATTTGTTCATCAATCATAAACGAGAAACAGAAAAAATCCTTTATCTAATATTTAAATTACCTAATAAATAAAGATCAAAGCACAATCAATGGATTTATTATTCAAAATAAAATGAACCCATTATGTGAAAGGAACCTTTGTTGAGGTGTTTATCGACCAGTTTTAAAATAGAAAACATACATAATAAATGCTGCTGTGACGTCATAAGGGGCTGTTAATGAACAACTTTCATTTTAAGTGAATCAACAAGAAAGCGAAAGTAATTTCCTATGGTTGTGGTGAGTACATTGAGCTTGATACTGAACTGCTGGGTGATATCCATTGTAATTGGATAACCCATGTCAAAATGGACAGAAGCATAAAAATAACACAACATACAGTAAATTGTTATTCTATATTAATATCCTCAAACAATCTATATTAATATCCTTATGTTCCATGGATTGGGCTAAAACTGTTGTTGAAAACCTATATTTACATGGTTTTAATTATACTTAAAGGATGAATTTAAAAGAATAACTTTTTGGATAAATTTTATTAAAAATTAAATTGAATATTCCAAATTTATAGTTAAAGTTAAAGAAAATAACAATTTAATGACCATGCTAAGTATAAGAAGCTCAAAAACTCACTTGTTGTAACTTTCCTTGTGGTTGGTTGAGATGTCAAGTTGTGGAAGAATCTCCTCATTTCGATGGTGTATTGGTGGCCGGGAGTGAGATGGGTGATGGTGTGGGTGTGGTTGGTGAACATCACCCCGATATGGGTGAGCAGGTGGGGGCCGGGGGTGGGGGTGTAGACGTCGATGGATTCGTGGTGGGGGGTTGCGATGAAGGTCGGCGCGCTGGGCACTGTGGGTTGCCGTTGTAGGGTGGCAGTTGCCACCAATACATGGAGATGGTGGCAGGACAAAGTGACAATCGTCACAAATACTAACAGAGCCACAATCCAATTGCCACAATAAAGACAACTTTAACAACAAAAAGCCATACTGGTTACCACAGATCGTGCCAAAATGCAATTCTTGAGAGAGAAATCGAAAAACAATGTAGACAATACAAGTTATCAACAAATATTACAAAAAGTAAAGATTTTCTAATCCAACAAGAACCACGAATTTATAATGCGAACAAAGATTATTGGAACAGGAACTGCCTGTTCCACCAACAAGAATAACAATAGACCAACAATCAACACAAACCAACAGCCAAGAAAGCTTCATCCATTGTAAGTTTCAAGGAAACAGGAAAATAAGACACAGGAGGTTAAAACTCGTCTTTCACACACAAAATCAAACTATATATACTTGGTAGAAACTGGCAAACATTAATATTCTCACATTTGTTAAAATAATCTAATTATAATCTTAATATGTAAACATGGTTGGCTTGAGGAGACGGTATGACAGACACAAACCATACCTGTTGCAAAATACTCTGATACAGATTGTCCCTTTACACCCCCGTTGATGGTGAAGACTTCCACCTGATACATCTTCCCAGGGGTTAACCCAGTGATATTCGTGAATTCCGACTTCTTCTCGGCAGTTCTGGGGAGGTACGGGTTGCATGGGGGTTTAGTATGTAGCTGATAAGCACATTGTTGGAAAACTTAAAAAAAAGGTCACGCAAGGTAGTTTGCCCTTACAAGACACTATGCTTTTTTCTTTTCATGGGGATAAAAACATCCTTTCCTGATGACAATGGAAAGGAAACACAGCTTGTGTCTTTGAACAGAATATTAAAACTTCGCTTAAAGGCATATTATTTCTTTACATTTACAAGATCTTAAATTCATTAAAATATGATTCGAAACATTCTAGTATTTTCCCAATTATTTAAAGAATTGTTCACTGTAAACAATAAGTATGCCTAACATTAATCAATTAACATAACTATAAAACTACTAATTGAAGTGAACAAATATGAATTTTAAAACGAATCAGTTTGTACGAACGAAAATGGAGTGAATCGATGTAAAACACTGTTGTTGTGTGCTCTTGATGTGCATTGTTTAAAAAGATTATAAACAAAGCAAACTAAATCTTGCATTCCACTTATACATACATCTATGCTATCATGAAACTACTTCCCATGCCCCACTAAATACAACACAAAGCAATGTTTGATCTCAAATGCATGTTTCAATCAAATCAATATATTCATACAAAGTACTGTAACAAATACAAGTGCGATGCTAAAAATGAACAAACTTTAATATCAACAAAATATTCCCAAGCCATTTATATTTGGCTGGTTCTAAGCCAAACCCAATAATTCTAAGCCAAACCCAATAAAACCCAAGAATACTAAGCTGAATCTACTGGTTGACAATAACAATCAAATTGCGGCAACAACATCAAAGCAATCTTCATAGCAACTTACAAATTTATGGTGTTCTCCATCCCGAACATTCCAACAACTGAATACTCCACGAGGTAGGAATTAAACTCAACACTAGCAGGAGGGGCATCCCATAATACAAATATATTAACCGTAGATTGGTTTGCAACCCTCAAGTTGGATACTCCAAGTGTAACTGGGGAGACGGGGTATTAGTATCAGTTGTTTTTGTCTGGGTTTTCTGGATTGCATTATCTGAACAAGTTAACTGATATATCAATAATATTTAAACAATAAACTAAGAATTTCAAAAATAACTCAAATAATAACACAAAATTTAATAAAGATCATATACCTGTCATGAACACGACGTTCATTTTGTCCGACTGCACACCACTGCTGACAGTAATCACAGAAATATTATATGATGCCCCAGATGTAAGTCCAGTGATATTAAAAGTAGTTGTTGAGTTATCATTGATTTCAGTCACATTTGTATCCGGTGTGTTCACTTTGTTCACTTCTACGATCTGAGTGGTGGAATTATAACATGAAGTTACAAACTATTTAATCGCAAGATGCTATTATTTTGGTGTTAGATGTTCTAAAAAAAACTTTCCAACAAAAGGACATAATTAAGATGTACAAAATTTTCTGGGAACAAATCTAACCTGTTTGTCAAACAACCCAGCTGTTGGTAGCGTCCATATAATGCTGATGCTTTCAGTGGTGGAGCTGCCTTTTATTAACCCAGTAACTGCTTCTGGTTCTGTGTTTGGAATGGATTGTTAGACATAATTTGAAGATCCCTAATAACAGGCTGTTTGGAAGGTATTACTAAAACATAAAATTCTAAAAAGGTGGCTTGTATGCTAAGTATCATTGTTAACATCCATTTAGAATTCTAAACGTAATCATAAAATGGTAAATGTGGGGTAAATTTTCCACTATGAAGTTTTTATGGGTAAAATAACAGCAAAGAGCTTTAATTAAAACTGAACTACAAAGCACTTTGGAAGGACACAATAAAGTGGTAAAAAGAAATAATCTTTTGGTAGAATAGGTGAAAGATAAATTACAGCCTGGCATACTCACTCATTGTATGGGTTTGCTCGGTGGAAGGTAATCCATCTCCAATCATCATGTTTCTTGCGATGACCACTACTTTATAGGTCTCCCCTGGATTGAGACCAGTCACATTGATAGGGGACCCTGAATCTTGCTGATATATTGTTCCCCCGGAAGTATCGGTAAGATTGGCTTGGTACATGGTTGCGCCGTTTTGCGGTGGTGTGAAACTTACACTAGCCTGTATGGGGTATGCTTAAAGGAAGGAAAAACTAAGTCTACGCTTTATATAAAATACATAGGATGTAGTTATGTTATTCAGGAATGGTTAAACAAAAAGGAACGACAACAATTGTTTACACTTTCATTATTAATTTTTCATTTTTAACTTATAATTATAATAGTATCAAATTTAGTAAGTTTGCCAGTTCATTGAGAAAACTTTTATTGGTATTTTTATTTCTTAATACTAATTTATTCTCCTCCTTTATACACTTTATCCAATCAATAAACAAAAGAAATATTTGTAGAACTATTTGAGGTGAAAATCGCACAACAATAAAACTAAACAATGAATTTGTCGCACACAATACCTCAGTCGTTGATATTGAAACCACATTCACATTGGTTGGCGTACCAGGGTCTGAAGGGAAATTAGAAATGTTACATAACTAACATACGTCAGGAACTACGGGTAAATACATTAAACACTTTAGATCTTCTAATCATGACGGTTAGTAGAATTCTATTACTTGGAGATGTGAATACACAAACAGTGTTGGTTTTATTTGAATATATGGAAACAATAATATTCTTTTCTTTTTATTGTATTATTAATAATTAGACAACACCATTTTTGAAAATTGTGTAAACCTACTGATAATATTTATAAAATGTGAAAGTAATCATTTCATACAGTATAATCATCTGATCATCACACAGGACAGAACAACACCCACATTTTTAACTTAATGGATGAGAACACAATAAATATAATTTTCTATAACAATAAAGATTGCTTAACTTCTATTCTGGCCAAATCAACTAATCTTAAATTAATCATTAAAAACTAATTAATTAAATAAGCAACCATTTTTAATAAAATGTTCGCTTAATTCATACACAAGGTGTGCGTATTCTCGCAAATTATTTTTTCATTAAAAGTGCTTTGTATAAGATGTTTTTATGATTCCATAATTATCATCCACAATAAACTGAGAACTAATGCTTTAGCAATGCTTATACCAAAGCGGTGATTTCTACATCATTTTAAAACTATACATCAATAGTTAGTAGGCTACATAATTTAACATAGGCCCCTACATATTTAAACCAACCAGACATCTTAAACAACATTATATCCATCTAATATTAGGTACACTAAGCATATTTGAAAGAGTACAACTCATGATACCAGAGTTGATAAGAGTTGTAACGAGAATGAAATAAAACGATTTGAAATGGAGTTGATCAATCAAAATTATTAACTATACATTCTTTATTATATCCATCTAATATATTCAATATAATTCAAATTCAAAACTCACATGTTCTAGCGGTAGCGCTTAGTGTGGTTGATTCGGTTTGAGAAGGGGAATTCCCAGATACAGCGCTGAGGTAGAACGTATGTTCTAAATTCGGTTGTGCGCCAGTGAATGTGTAAGTTGTTTCGGAGGCAGAAATAATGGTCGTATTTGTTGTACCCGTTGCATTGGTGGTAAGTTTAAAGTTTGAAAAAACATTTGGAGTTATTGGAGCTGTGAAACTGAACGTAATTTCGTTGTTTGCATCAACTGGATTGGCAGTAAAACTCGCTGGTGGGTTTGGATCTGTGATGCAAAAATTAAGTTTGTTAAAACATCGTTCATAAACTCTTTATTATCTAGGATATATTTTTTAACTAGTAAAACATTACTTTATATTTTAATTTCCCAAATGTTTATCACATTTATAAAAATGATAATTAATTTCATCAGATTGGATATATCAATCAATTATAACTAGGCAATCCTCATTGTTATCTTACAATAGAAAATTTGTAATAATTATCAACAAAATTAGATGTTATAATTAAATTAATTTTCCCTATTATGTCAATAACCATTACCTCTCATACACAATGAAAGTTAATATGGGAAGTTTTTAATGAAGATTCGATTAATATGAACTGCACTTGGTGAATTAAATGACATGAAACATATTTCTCAATGTTTCAAGTTCTTGCATTTGAAAATGTAAATATTTTATTACACAAACAACAATTAATGCACAAGGTGGGATTAAATGCGCATGAAGCGAAATAATGACACGTTTAATGTGGAAAATAAAATTAAGCAAAAATATGATGTTTCAGCACAAATATAAACAACACGGAAATGTTGAGGTATATTGTTATTCTGATTAACCACAGAGACTCGTTCCAGAGTAACTTGGCGATGGTTGGTTGAATAATGCAAAGTATGTAGTTGAAGCTTGTATAATATGAAACAAATATGAAGCAAAACATGTGATGCAAATACGACATCTGCCATTCCATCTGTGGTTGCATCGGATACCAACAAACCTGTCCGCTGAGCTGCAGACGACGCTGAAATTTCACTTCTGCTCTCAGGTGTTGGATTATTGCTAACAGCTTGCACAGTAGCCGTGTAGCTTTCACCAGGAGTTAGACCACCAACGAGTGTATTAGTTGGGTCGGTAGAAGTTGCCGTGTATGTGACAATTTGTGCATTACTCCCACTATTTGCAGGGGTGAGGTTGATTATGTACGATGATACAATGTATTCGGTTGTAATCATTGACCAAGTGACTTTCAAACTTGTAGTTTTAACAGAAGTAGGTTGGGACAATGTAACAGCAGTAGGCTTGGGAGGATCTGTAAAATATCGTTGAAAGAGTTTTTCGAAGTTTGTCAAATTTAACCAATAAACAACCAACCAGTTCGCTGAGCTGCAGACGACACTGAAATTTCACTTTTGATCTCAGGTGTTGGATCATTGCTAACAGCTTGCACAGTAGCCGTGTAGCTTTCACCAGGAGTGAGACCACCAACAACGGTATTAGTTGGGCTGGTAGAAGTTGCCGTGTATGTGACAATTTGTGCATTACTCCCACTATTTGCAGGGGTGAGGTTGATTATGTATGATGATACAATGTATTCGGTTCCAATCATTGACCAAGTGACTTCCAAACTTGTAGTTTTATCAGAAGTAGGTTGAGACAATGTAACAGCAGTAGGCTTGGGAGGATCTGTAAAATATGTTAAAACGGTTTTCGAAGTTTGTCAAATTTAACCAAAAACTTACTGGTTCGTATTTTATCCGAAGCATCAGACATCAATCCAGCCAGTCCTCCACTGTAAGCAACCACTGTGGCTGTGTACAACTTCCCAGGGATAAGATTGCCGTAAGTTGCCGTTAAACCGGTCTCATTTTTCGGGAAACCAGTAACTGGATTGTTTAGACTTCCCTCATTGTATAAGGTAACCCCGTATGTATCAACCAACCCAGCAGGTTTTACCCAGGTGACTACCAAACTGGTTGTTGGGTCTGTCACGCCAATCAACGTAGTGGTTGGCTTGTTGGGCTGGGCAGGATCTGAGCAAGATAAACTTCTTGTACAAACATATTGTTGAAACTTGGATTATTTTAGCTGCTTTAACTACTCAAAACTTGCACATTACGTGATTTTTAAAAGATAATAACACAAATGGATATTTTGAGTGACAAAATATATATTAAAGTAACTCCCAAGTTATATGACCATCTTAAGAATCAGATATTGTTGGGTAAACACACAAAGATACAACAGACCAAACCTAATTACTTATTACACAGGAAAGATGGCAACTAAAATCATGTTTACGTTTCATAATATTAATTGAACTGCTTCTACCTGTTCTTTGGCTTGGAGATGCATCTGATATGGAACCACTCATACCATTGCTAACAGCTTGCACAGTAGCCGTGTAGCTTTCACCAGGAGTTAGACCACCAACGATTGTATTAGTTGGGCTGGTAGAAGTTGCGGTGTATGTGACAGTTACATTACTTCCACCATTTTCAGGGATGAGGTTGATTATGTATGACGATACAATGTATTCGGTTGTAATCATTGACCAAGTGACTTTCAAACTTGTAGTTTTATCAGAAGTAGGTTGGGATAATGTAACAGCAGTAGGCTTGGAAGGATCTGTAAAAAATGGTTAACAGATTTTTTTAAAGTTTGTCAAATTTAACCAATAAACAACCAACCAGTTCGCTGAGCTGCAGACGCCGCTGAAATTTCACTTTTGCTCTCAGGTGTTGGATCATTGCTAACAGCTTGCACAGTAGCCGTGTAGCTTTCACCAGGAGTTAGACCACCAACGATTTTATTAGTTGGGCTGGTAGAAGTTGCCGTGTATGTGACACTTGGTGCATTACTTCCACTATTTGCAGGGGTGAGGTTGATTATGTATGATGATACAATGAATTGGGTTCCAATCATTGACCAAGTGACTTCCAAACTTGTAGTTTTATTAGAAGTAGGCTGAGACAATGTAACAGCAGTAGGCTTGGGAGGATCTGTAAAATATGTTAAAACGGTTTTCGAAGTTTGTCAAATTTACCCAAAAACTCACTGGTTCGTATTTTATCCGAAGCATCCGACATCAATCCAGCGAGTCCTCCACTGTAAGCAACCACTGTGGCTGTGTACAACTTCCCAGGGATAAGATTGCCGTAAGTTGCCGTTAAACCGGTCTCATTTTTCGGAAAACCAGTCACTGGATTGGTTGAACTTCCCCCATTGTATAAGGTAACCCCGTATGTATCAACCACCCCAGCAGGTTTCACCCAGGTGACTACCAAACTGGTTGTTGGGTCGGTCATAACACTCAAGGAAACAGTTGGCTTGGGGGTTGGGCAGGATCTGGGCAAGAATAATGTATAATGACTGTCTTAAAAAACTGCCTTGAAAGTCATTGACAAAGGCATCTTTACTCAAAGATCTTACATCTTCACCAAGGTGCTTATTTTCTTTGATCACTAAGACTAATGGGTGCTATTTCATATTGAACAATTCGGACACTAAATTCTTACTACTGAACTTAAATGCCACAAGAGGCATTTTGGCTAACCTGATTGGTGCAATCGACTCGCAAAAGTAGTGATAAACGACATCAACACAACCAAACTGGGTCATAAAACCACATTGATTTGTTGATTAACCTTAAACCTAAAATAACTTAGTTTTACATGAAAAAAGCTGCACACTTTGATTTACTCCTAAAACATAGAAGATTAAGATACCAGTAGTGTTAGCAAATAGCAATGCAATAAGGAATGTGGTCTATGGCGGCACGAGACCAGGCATGTAGACCATAGAATGACAGTTATTCCATCAAGCAGTGTTGGGAAAATCTTCTTCTGGGAATGACTGAGACCACAACTTTGGAATTATATTTGTCAGTTTCACCGTTTGTATGAGGCTAAAATTATTTTCTTCATCAAAATCAGCAATCTGCTGCATTGCCATGTAAACAAGCTAGCAATATAGCAGACTTTTGCTAATTCTTAGAGTCCGTTTGCAGTTTATATTTCTTGGGTTACCACTAGAACGAACATGGATTTTGTAATATAGTAAACTTAACTAATCCACGATCCAATACCAATAATTGCATTCATAAAACTATTTTAAAGCAATATGGTTGAAAATTAGCTAAAAATAAAGATAATGAAAAAAGTTTTCTTATGAATAAGAGATTGTTTAATTAAATGGACTGGCATTTTCCCATCAAGTAAGACCATTCGGTGCTTTATTAAAAAGATAAAGGTTAAAATTAAAAGTAAATACATATCGGTTTAAAATGATTTTACGAACGACTAAGTTAATGCCTATCAGTAAAATTGAAGACATTTCCACGACGTACAATCACAGATGGGTGTACAGCCCATGTGTCAACCATACTTTTAAGCGGAATTAAAATAAATATGATGATGGTTATTGCCCACTAATCTAATATATGTATTATTATTTCAATGTTCAACTACAAAAGGTCTTCCCACCTTCTCACCCCACCAAGACACAGGATATTATACCGCATAAGCATAATGGATTTTAATAAATTGTTATCGAAAAATACCACAATAATTCGGTTTTGAACAGTAATTTTCTGAAACTGTCTTACCGCAGAACTTTGTGGGGTTGTGCCGTTGTGCTTCACCTTTAAGCCTAAGGGGTTGTAGATTCGAAACTGGCCTCTAGCTAGTCAGTTGTGTCCCTGGCCAAGCACTTAGTCATTGGCTGATCTGACGATTACCCGGGTGATTACAACCCCTAGGATTTATATTAATCCTTATAAAAAAGAAACAATTATAAAATTAAATTTAATGAGCAAAAACGAAACGAGCACATGTTTATATTGAACAAGGCAGGAAAGATGTGCAATGAGCACTTTACACATTATAATACGAGTCAAATATAAACTGACTTACTTGTTCTATCTGAAGCACTTGGTGATTTAGCTCCAGCCCCAGCACTGTTGCGAGCTTTTACATTCACGCTGTACAACTCCCCTGCAGTAAGTAGGGTAAGGGTGGTGGAAGTCCCTGTTGTAACTGTTGTATTTTCCGTGGCAGTAGTAGAATGCGCCATCCATTCAACCACATAATCAACTATTACGTTCCCACCAGTTGGTGCTGTCCATGACACATCAATCATGTTTGTTGCATTACTTCCCGGTAATAAAGATGGTGCAGCAGGAGCATCAGGTACTGGGACACAATATCATTGTAACACGCAAGGTGCAGCACATTTTAAACTAAGTGTTTTCTACCATAATATCTTGTGACTGAGAATGTCCTTATCCACATTAAACTTGGTTTCTAGAATTATTCAAGACTTTACAATTTCGACTGAACGAACTGCATGATTTAAGAGCAAGCAAAATCATCTTTCAAACCAATTTAATTAAAAAAATTAGAATTGCATTTACGTTTGATAAAATAAATTTAATTTTTACTTATATAATCATTATCACTAATAAACAAAAATCAAACTTTACCAATTTTTGTTCCACTATGAACACTTCATTTAAAATTTTTAGAATTAAAAAAAATCGAATTATTCCCTTTTTGAATAGATTTCGAATATTAATTCTGGAATTGACTCTGCATTTAACATGTTTTTACAAGAAGCAAGATTAGACCAAAACTGGTTGTGGGGTTAGTTAAAATTGGCAAACCACTGAGAATAACAAATGCTTTGTAGTACGATTGATATTCTAATAATGTAATTAATAAAAAGGATTTAAAACTTCAATTTATAACTTGTCATAAGGCAATACCTAATAATAATTTTGTAACATCTAATGACAAAACTTTAAATGGTTGACCGACAAAGAATCGGTTATCAATTAACTGAGGTACAGGTGTTCCAAATAGCAATTTAAATACAAATTTATAACTAAAACGTGCATAGATCCAATAAAGCATTACAGACTAAAGAGTTGAATAATACTAATGATATATAAGAGTTTCCAAGCTCCTACTACATATTTTTTTAAATACATTTGAGCTATCTTTATAAACACAGCAATCTTTTTAAAGAAAACAGGAATGCTTACATGTAGTGCCAGGTTGTGCAGTGGATGAATCGCCAGTCCCTGTCGATGAAATGACTGCGATAGTGAAGCTGTACGCTGTGTTTGAATCAAGTGGGGTTATAGTGGCAGAAGTGGCAGATGGATCTGTAACATCCTGTGTCCCCCCACCACCTCCAGTATATGAGATTGTGTAGCCTGTCACAGTCACTGCCCCACCCCCGTTACCAGGTGCGGTCCATGATAGATCGATGGTAGAGGATGTCGGGTTGGTTGGTGGGTTTAATGTTGGTGCGGCAAACACTGGGGAATAAGAGGAAACAATTGTATCTTGTACACTCATAAAAATATTTGTTTCTAGGGATGCACAATATAGAATTTCGAATCTTTAAGATTTGAATCTCTAGGGATTTTAATCTTTACAAGCAATGGTATAAGAATAGTTAGGATTCGAAATTATAAGCGTAAAATCACGGCTGCGATCCATCGCGCAACAACACGCGTTATGCCAATTATACAAACGTCAGCAAATCGTCTTGCCAAGCGTGCGATAATAGATAACCATGATAAAAAAATTTTGGTGAATCGTCATTGAAGTAAATTCGAATCTTAAAATTGTAAAATGGCTTCTTCATTAATATGTAATTCCCGTAATGTGTTTCTCCATACCGAAAGCGCATCTATAGTGCGAAAGCGTCCAAACATTTTTCTAAAGCTGGAGCTCGGAAATACAACTTGCATCAAAGCACAACAACATTATCTTATCAGTAGCTCTATACACCTGCATCGTGAACAGCCGCGCTTAAAACGCACACACACATCAAGAAAGGTAGTAACTTTCACCAGGCTGTAATCACGTGGTTTATTGCACATCTTTAAATATGACTCAATTATTCCAAAGGCAGAATAGTTATTTACAGAATAAACAAATTTAATATTGGCAATATTTATTTAAACTTAAACAATTATGTTTTTAATTAGCACAAAGAATGATATATTATGTGTTCAATTATTCAGTTAGGTGATTTTGTAGTGATAAATTTATTATACTTTTACCTAGGTATAACTGTTTAAAATAGTAAATTAATATTTAATTCCGCAAAGGCTAGTCTTAATACCAAACTGGGAAAGCGAAAATTGTCTGGTGTTTGGGAGAATTATTCTCAACCATCCATTACAATAAAAACCTCCTCGATTATCATCCACCCTCCTAACAGATAGTGTTTAGAGAAGTTACATACGATTAAAAAAATATGTAATGGAAAAACATTGTTTGACTATGTAAATTGCTCTTGTTTAAAAGCATTTTGCTAGTTAACTATATTTAACAATCATTTACCGCCTGGTATCTATTTTTTAAATGAGAAAATATATGCACAGCATTGCAAATTTAAATATTTGGTAAAACATTCTAGAATAGGATTTAAAATTCTAGATTCGAAATACATTATTCTAGAATATTCTAGAATACCTAATTATCCTATATTGTGCGTCCCTATTTGTTTCCAGTTACCATACAGACTTAACTAGCGTTGAAACATAGAATGACAAAATGACAGAATGGTTCACCGACAACGAACAGGGTATCAGTTAACTGATGTACAGGCGTTCCAAATAGAAATTTAAATAGAAATTTATAACTAAGACGCGCATAGATCTAATAAAGCATTACAGACTACAGAGTTGATTATTATTTACTAATGATATATAAGAGTTTCCAAGCTCCTACTACATATTTTTTTAAATACATTTGAGCTATATTTATAAACACAGCAATCTTCTTACAAGAAAACAGGAATGCTTACATGTATTGCCAGGTTGTGCAGTGGATGAATCGCCAGTCCCTGCCGATGATTTGGCTGCGATAGTGAAGCTGTACGCTGTGTTAGAACCAAGCATGTTTATAGTGGCAGAAGTGACAGATGAACCTGTAACATCCTGTGTCCCCCCACCACCTCCAGTATATGTGATGGTGTAGCCTGTCACAGTCACTGCCCCACCCCCGTTACCAGGTGCGGTCCATGATAGATCGATGGAAGAGGATGTCGGGTTGGTTGGTGGGTTTAATGTTGGTGCGACAAAAACTGGAAAATAGGAGGCAACAATAGCATCTTGTACGCTTATACATATATTTTTATGTAATATGTTTAAGTTGAACAATGCTTAAAACCGTTCATGAATCTTTCTAGAATTATTATTTTCATTTCCACACTTTCAAATCCTGTTCCAGAACAATGATTTCATTGTCTAAGCACCCTAATGATGACACAAAAAGACACCAAAAAATGATTTTAAACCCTTGAACATCTGCGGAAGGTGGTACGGAAAACAAATTAGTTTTTGTATGGCTAGGACTCTGTTGTGGTTTGGGAGCGTCACTGATTAAGTGAAAACAAATGAGGTCGCAAGAAGTTTCTTAATTTCAATAAAACAGTTTTCGGAAATAAAGATATTGGTTACTAATACCCATGATGTGAAATTCTACTTTGACATCCTCGTTTTATGCTATGTTACCTGTTGTTCCAGGTTGAGTTGAAGCAGCGCTAACTAAAGTAGTGTTGGTTGCATCCACAGCATACACAGCCACGTTGTATTCAGTGTTGTCTACAAGAGACATGGGAGAACCACCGGTTGTGCTGGTGGCGATGAACTGGAAAGATAGAATAATTACGTATGTAATATACGTGGAAGTGCCAGGATCTTACTGATCAAGTTTTAAGTTTTGTTTAGCCAAAGTATGCTTACAGAGTTAACTGTTTTATCAACAGCATCTGCTACATTAGCAGGTCCTGTTCCAACATAGACTTTATAAGTTGTGCCCGAAGTATCAGTCCAGGATATTGTGAGTTGGTTGGATTTGGAGCTGGTTACACTTAGTCCAGTAGGAGCAGCTGGTTGTGCATTCTGTGGAGAAAATAAGCACATAAACCAATCTAATAAGGATACTTTAACATATGGAAGAGAATAAATAGTTTACTATCCATAAAATTATTTCAAATTAAAACTTTTTAATCCTGTTGTGAATTAGTTTTCCTTTCATTTGTTTTGGCCAGTATTTAATATATATATATATATAGTCAAACAATAAACAAATAACGAGCAGTTACAAAATATACATCCAACCTCACAATCACAATTTACTTTGTATTAAATTAAAGATTGTAAGAAAAAAGTAGAAAATTTTTGTTTTCAAATCTCAGTCCTTTCTTTATGTAAAGACATTTCTAAATAAATTTGTTATTTAAAAAAAAAATTATGATTTGTTTTAATAAACAGTAAGTAACAGCTGATTACCACCCATAGAACATATGGTCAGCAGATAAACATCAACAAACATAAATATTACTTACACAAGGTGCACATGTCAGACCAAGGATGAACACAAGAGTCCAAATTGATCCGATCATCTCTAACTCTTCTAACCTCAGAATAAAACAGAAAGATTATGATTACAATTGCGACGTAATGTATATGCAATTTAGTCTGGTTATCTCATTAAAATGATTCTTTTGTGGCTTTTCTCAATACAATGCAAAGATTAGGGTTACCTCAGTGGCCTAAGGAGTTCTTCAAATACTTGGAACTGAACTGAATTGAAAACAATTTACATAACCTGGTACTAATTTATTTAATGTACAAAAATAACATTGTAGTAAACTGTCACCCTAAAAAGGTTTTAAATTCCACTATATTCCACTATAATGATATTAGTCTAAACTGGAAGTCTAAATCTAGTTATTGCCTTACTACATTCCTGGCTTTTTCACAAAAAAACTGTTTTACCGATTTTTTACTAATTCGACTCAATACAAGCATTAAAAATGAAATGATAAATATTTTGTTAAAACAAATATCCAAACCATCATCAGATCTCACCTCTTTTGATATCCACAGATTCTTATGATATTCCAAATATTCTTGTAAATCCTTCAATAGCCGGTTTTATTTAAAAAACATTTTACTAAACTGACTAAAAAGAAATTAAACCATTTAAAAATTTGACTTCAAACGTAGAATATAAAATGCATGCATTTTTAAGACATTATACCAAGAATATTAGCTTGGGGCACCAAAAAGAAAACTACCATAAAGCAAATTGCTCATTATAAGTGGGAAATTTAACCAAATTGACAACCAAAATAGTAATAGCTTCACAATCAACCCTACCCTATTTCTAACTCCAACGTAATAACCTAACTTTTATTAAACTGAGGGGCAAAAATAAACGAGGGAAGAAGGCAAACTGCTTAACAAAACTTTATAAACTATTCCGTACCCTGGTATAAACACTAATCTCAACCTTACAACTCACTATAACTCCAACCCCATGTTTAAAACCAACTCTGATGCGCCAAACTAGATAACTTTTAGTTTTTTTGGTGACTTCCTGTTTTTGCTATAGTATTTTTTATTTCTTTGGTTAATTATTGGAATTTCAGTTAACGCCATATTTGTTTTGATATATATATATTTATATATATGACATGTATTTTTAAATTGTTGGTTATAAACGCTGCAGCAAAAAAACAACAAATAAAAAATTGTATTTATTGTCTGATGCCCTAATCTTAATTTTAGTGTGCAGTTTCCTACGTCCCTCTTTCTCTCTATTTAGTTTCCTCCATTGATATTAATATAGGTAACTGGGTTACCAAGTCTATACTACAAAGCCTATACATCTCCCGCTTTTATTATTACTATACAGTATGACCGCATTTACAACAAATCATCAAAATATTGATGTTGTTACGCCCCAAATATAATCCTGAGACTTATCGTCCTTTCAACGCAACCAATCTACCTACAATACGACGCAACTAATAATAAACCCGACCGCTTTGCGGAATATATAGAGTTGGATATTTTAATTTATTCAACTCTATCGCCGCAAGCGATAGAGGAACTGGCCAGCTGATTGCGTATTAAGATTTATTTAGGGGACCAATTTTACTTTTCATTCGGTTTAGCGCTTATTCAGGAAATACTACAATAAAAATATTTGCCATGTGTTCAGATAAGCAATAAAATCTAAATTATGTAAGTGAACTTAGTTAAAGACTGATAATATCTCCATACTTTGAAATACATTCGCGGTCGGTAATTAGTGCTGGCGGTTAAGTGCCGTCACCTTTCAATCGAAAGGTTGCAGATGCGAAACTGGTTCGCTAGCCTAGGTTGGTTGTGTACCTTGGGCAAAGGCACTTTACAGGACATTGCCTGGAACCCAGCTGGATTAATGGGTTCTACCAAATTGAAGGAACATGTGAATCATACACAACAGACTGCAAAACTGCAATAGCTCCGGTGGGTAACCCGACAGTTGGCCCGAGGTGATCTGACGATTGCCCGTGTGTTAACCCCCTTGGTTTTCCCATTCACAGTGATAAACATGATAATCCTATATACAGTAATTTGTTATTATTTACAATTATTTACATCAAAAACTTCGCGTTAACACTGTAACGAGGTAAAGTTGAACTTCCAATTATGTCGTGGGGAATTATTAACACTAAGAAGAGATAAAAAGTTATTTTATACGGAAAATAAAAACTTGCGAATAGGAATGCGACATGTGTTACATTTTGTGCACAAGACCTATATTTACAAATGAACCAACGTTGGGTCAACGTTGTTAAATGGTTGGCGACATTTCTAAGATCACCCGAACATTTTATCCTTCATACCATAGCTATTCACTGACTTAACCACTGTAGTTTGCCGTTTTATCCTGCCTCATTAACTTAATTGTGCTTTTTCTTCTTCTTCTTTATAATTGTGCTTTTCTTCTTCTTCTTTCTTTTTTAATTGAGCTTTCTTTTTTTTTCTTAAAAAATAAAGTGATTCTTAAACCACCAAAACATAAACTAAGTTACACCTGGTGATGTGAATACTCGACCATTTTAATTATGCTGGCTTCTATTCTTAGCGCTATTTACGTAAAAACTCTTTCACCTGCGCTTCCTATTGATTTTTTAGACTTGATGTTGTTTTCGACCAAGTTTCTAAGATGAACTGCCGCAAGACACCAGGCTAATTGGGTCGATTTATTTCGGCGCTGTTTCTTTTATTACAAAAAGGGTAAATCTTTTTATTACACATTGGTGGTTATTATGATCAAGCGATAATGATTTTTGTTATTACATAATGTTGATTATTGGCCAAATCATTATATGGTTGAGTGACGTAAATCCAATGTGCACTGATGCGTAAAAACGACTCTGGGGGGATTGATAGCTTGCGCCCACCGTTATATATTTATATGTTGATATGCCATATACTTACACCGTTATGTTAATAGCCACTTGCGCCCATATTTTGTACTTAACTACAGCCCATTAATCTACTGGGTTTAGCCGATGTTCAAACCAAATAGGATAGGATATTTATACCGGAGCTATTGCAGTGTGTTGTATATGATAGACACTTTTCTTCAATTTAGTAGAACCCATTAATCCGCTGGGTTCAGGCAATGTCCGTTAAGTGCCTTGCCGGAGGACACAAATAACCGACTAGCTAGCGACCAGTTTCGCACCTGCAACCTTTTGATTAAAAGGCGACGCACTTAACCGCTAGACCAGTCGGTCGGACTATTCCTCACCCAAGTACACCACCAACTAGCTAGCGGTTGGTTTCGATACCACAACATTCAGGCTGCCTGGAGATAACCGGACACTAAACGATTCACCTAACTGGCCGATTGATTAAATTTATTAAACTTTCAAGTTATCTCTCGCTAACTGACAGAATGGTCGTAAAGACGTCTCCTTCCAACGGAAGGGTTGTAGCTTCGAAACTGGTCGTCAGCTTATCAGTTTTACAAGACACTTGGTGAATATTGCCTGAACCGCGTGTGTTAGAAGGTTCTACCGAACTTAAAGCAACCTCCCAATCATACACAGCACACAACAATATCTCATCTAACCCGACGGTGGACGGGGTGTAATCTGACGATTGCCCGTGTAAGAACGTGGCTTGCTTTTTTCCCATACAGTGTCTACAAAACCTTTAATTGTAAATTTTCCTGTTAACGCTTTCCTGTAAGACGCAATCGTAATAAATACAACATCTTCATGTAATACATGCATTCGTACAATAAAACACGCCAACGAAACAATATATGAAGGTAGGAGACATTAAAAGCGGCAAATTCAGCACATCTTTATAAAACTATCATAGATTTGAGGGTAATTCCCCGAACTTGCTACAATGACGTGTGTGGAGGTCACTTGGGAGGATGAACACAGTTAAGCAACTTGCGGTATTATGTCAGTGGCTTAGTCCATAACATGTGGTACTATCTTCGGCTTCGCACACCATAAAGGAAATTGTACTACATGTGCCGAAGTTAAAAACATCACACAATATTGCGGAACAAAAAAAACACATATAGCTACATTAACATCTTGCTACAGCGCATATTTGAATTAAATTAACTTTGACGTTAATTAACCAACAACCATAACCTTGCATGATAAGTTTGCCATTGTTAAATAAAAAAATTGTTTCTCTCTACTACCGAAATACATTCATTCAGTATATCAAAAGGTGAAATCCAGGTTAACACTAGTGTTTGTGGGTTGTTGCAGCTTTTTGGAGGATAGATCAGCTCTAATACCAGGGAATTGTTCAGGAATTAAGCATAAGAAAACAATTAACGACATTTAAATATTTCCACGAGAATTTTACGACAACTTCTTCCCCATTTTGTCGACATTCTTCCGTGCACACTTGGCTACGATGATGTCGAAGCTCTTGAGGTAAGCGAGCGCAACGATGCGCAGAGGACTCATGAGGAGGACTTGAAGAAGAGCGGAGACGATGGAGTTGCAGGGGGCCATGCCAACCGTCAGATTGCCTGGGGGAGTTGGGTGATGTAGATTGGATTATGATTCATAAGAAAAACGGATATGGAATTCCCGCTATTGTGTTGTTCATGATTTACACATTTCTTTAATTTAGTACAGGGGTGGGAAACTTCTTAAGTCGGCGGGACAGATGTGGGAAAATGAAGTCCTTGGTGGGCCGGATTATTACATGAATAGTATTCAATATTTTAATTACAGGGCATGGTTATATACAGTCTGCGTGCCGGTCAAAATCCCTTCACGGGCCTGCAAGCCGTATGTTTTCCATGTCTGATTTAGTAGAACACACTATTCCACTGGGTTAAGGAAATGTCCTTTTAAGTGCCATCTAGCTTACAGCCAGTTTAATCAATTTTACAACCGTTTAAAAAACTCACCCAGCTATACAAAATTAATGTTAGATAATAAAGAGAGGCTATATGTCGAAGACAATTTTAGTTTAACCATTGATCAGGTGACATCCTAGTTATTCTGCATTGCCCAGGCATAACTAAACCACTTGTTTAAATCTTTTCTGATGATATAACTAGCCAAGATTCGACTAGTTAGTCTAGCGGTTTAGTGCGAAGCCTTTCCGCCGTAAGGTTACAGGGTCTGAACTGGTCACTAGCTAGTCGGTTTTGTCCTTGGGCAAGCCGCTTAACGGAAATTGCCTGAACCCAGTGGATTAATGGGTTCTACTTAATTGAGGGAACGTGTCTATCATACACAACACACTGCAATAGCTCCGGTAACCCGACGATGGGCGCGAGGTGATCTGACGATTGCCCGTGTTATAACCCCTTGGTTTTCCCATTCATGAGGATAAACATGATAATTCTATATACAGTATTTTGTTATTGTAATTTAATAATTCACTTACTTTAAGCTTTCTTTTAACTGTTATAAAATTGGTAAAAAGTAAATAATGAACCAGGGAAAATAAGTGTTGTTATTTTAATATTCCTACCATACACAAGAGTTAATGCATCATACTTTTATAACTAAACAACTTCAAACCTCTATGTACCCACCCAATATAAACCCATCCAAGCCAACAGTGTGCAGAAACTCCCCCTTCACAATATCTCGGACAAGACTTCTGGCGACGACATCGGCGGAGAACAGCCCTGCGGTCTCCGATATCAATCTTGTTTCCTCTGGTTTCGTGTTATCTGTTTTAACAGAGGAGGTTAATACTGTGTGTGTGGGGTGGTTGGATTGGAAGGTTCTGGGTTAGATTCCCACACCACACAGTGATATAGTGCGGTGGTTGAAACCAGTTTATCGTGCCACTGACAGGTCAATTAGGCCAAACGCAGATACATGATACACCTCACTAAATGTAACAAAGGAGATTATGACGGTAACAATGATCATTATGACAAACCTTCTGAATGGAATCCAGGGGTGTCAGTGTCAGGGGGGAATGATATGGTAACAGCCATGTTGAATGGTTTGATCTGTGGAAGGAAAGGTTAACTATTGTGTGGAAGCTGATATGAAGTGTTCAAATGTTCACTAAGTATTTCCTATGAAATGCATTATATTCATTTCCATTGTTAAACACCAAGTAATATTATTAACTTAATTCTTGGGATGATTTCCAACCCCACCATGCAATACGAACCTCCATCTGCAACGTCTCCGCCAACCCTCTCAGCGCATACTTCGTCGCAGCATACCCCGTGTACCCGAACACCCCTGTCTGACCCGCTTGTGAGCTCACAAACGCTATTCGACCTGTGGTCAGAAGTGTAAACATCCGCGAATATGTTGCTCAATGAAAACATAATTTAATTATTCTAATTTAACCTTTAGTTTTCGACAAATGTGAATTATTCAAAATGAAAAAAATTAGTTAAAGTCCGACCATTCACAGGGACAAACATAAATATCCTATCCTTTCCTAATAAGTATATTCTCAATTGTTTTGCCCAATTTCTAAGCGGTAAAGCTTTGTTAAAGCAGGCCAGGCTTTCTTGGCACAAACAATTTTAACTTAGTGTCTATTGCCACAATATGAAGTCCACAATGCCCCACCTTTCTTGCGCAGCTTCATCCCACCAACCACAGCTTTGGAGCAGTAGATTGAACCGAGAAGATTGATCTTCATCAGCCATTCAAATTTCTCCGCTGGGGTGTCCTGGGGGTAATATGGGGTGATGTATAGCCGTGGTGGTTGAAATAAGTAGATGGAACCCTGATGCACAGGATACAAGTTATGTTTAAGTGACGCCAGGGTGGAAAAAAGAGTAAAAAAGTGACTATAACAGTGTGTGGATGGTTGGTTCATTTATTTCCTGGTGGGTGGAAACTGGGAAGCCAGGCTTTATCCACGGGTATCATAAGACACCTCATGTCTACAGTCGAGTTGCTGGAGTTATTACAGTGTGTGGATGGTTGGTTCATTTATATCCTCGTGGGTGGGAAGCCAGGCTTTATCTGCGGGTATCGTAAGACCTCATGCCCACAGTCGAGTTGCTGGAGCTATTACAGTGTGTGGATGGTTGGTTTTTTATCCTTGTGGGTGGGAAGCCAGGCTTTATCAACGGTATCGTAAGACACCTCATGCTCACAGTCGAGTTGATAAAGCTGTTACAGTGTGTGGATGGTTGGTTCATTTATATCCTCGTGGTTGGGAAGCCAGGCTTTATCCATGGGTGTCGTAAGACACCTCATGCCCACAGTCGAGTTACTGGAGCTAATACAGTGTGTGGATGGTTGGTTATTTATATCCTCGTGGTTGGGAAGTCAGGCTTTATCCACAGTTTTCGTAAGACACCTCATACCCACAGTCAAATTGCTGAAGGTATTACAGTGGATCCATTGCTTTTAAGTTTTGAAATATGTTAGCCACCCCCCACATACCAACGGGACTCACCTCGAACACCTGAGCATGCGAAACACCAGCACAATTGACAAGAACATCAACCGGACCCAGTTTCTCCTCCACTTTACGAATCCCCCGTTCTACCTGGTTCAACAAGTGTTGAAGATTTACTTGAAATTACAATGAAACTCACATTAGTGATTGTAACTACCCGATATCGTGCAGAAAATACCTTACATTTGTTGTGGACAGCATTTAGCTTGGTACCAGAGCAATAGTGGTTTAATTAATTTCATCATTATTAGGTTATTCATGTTTATCCCCGTTGTCGGGAAAATCAAGGGGGTTAATACACGGCATAAACCAAGGGGGTTAACACAGGTTAACACATCGGGGTACCAGAGCTATTGCAGTGTGTTGTGTATTAATCACACATTTCTTCGATTTGGTAGAACCTCTCATTGAACTGGGTTCAGACAATATCTGTTAAGTGCTTTGCTTAAGGACACAACCAACTAGCTAACATCCCGTTTTAAAATTGCAACCCTTCATTTGAAAGAAGAGGCACCAACCACCACAGTAATCAGTCGAACTTTATGATTGGTTTTAGTTAGTGTGATATACAAACAATCTGGTTAAATAGTATGTGTAAACCTTGTCATAAGATTCGGAGACATCCATGGGCAATATCATGACGCACTGGTGCTCTCCGCCGTTCTTGAGATGCGGTTCAACTTCAGCCTTCGCTTGTGCAAGTTTCTCCGCATTTCTGGCAACCAAAGTCACGAAGCCACCTTGTCTGGCGCATTCCTTCGCGATTTCAAGCCCGATCCCGGACGAACCGCCGGTTATCATAACATGCGCGCCGGCCAGTTTCAACTTCGACGGTCGCGGCGAGACGATAACAACTAATACGACGACCACCACAGGAATCAGAAGCAAGAACAACATGATAAATATTGACGCGCTATGTTATAATTCAAACCTACATAAAACAATTAAAATACGAGGTCAAATTTTAATGTTTTGACTTACTATCGTTAGTATATTGACATAATTGTTTGATACTTTGATAGGAGTTTGAAGAGTTGTAACGTTTGAAGTATAGAAATTGACACCAAAGCATGATGTAGATATCAAATTAAAGCTTTACAATTATCGTAAAAAAATGATTAATAAAAATATTATAGCACTTTTTGTATCTTTAATAAGCATTCCAGTGACAATCCGCTATGCGTAACTCAATAACAAATCCTTTAAATTTTGCCCGCTATGCGTTTAAATTTGGGTTAGCCTACATTACCAATACGCTGGTGTAAGCAACGGCAATTGCAACAGTTGTGCCATACCGAGGCAATGCACCTAGTCGTCTGGGGCAACTACATGCTCTATTTGTAATTCTAAACTAATTTATGGTTTTTCCGAAAATGCTACTTTGTCTCAAGTCTATGGTTATCCCTGGCCAGGCAGAAGTAATAATCCCGATATGTTGTTTTACATGCATCTTACATCTCTTATATACCGACTGTCAGTAATTCTAATCTAATTTGAAAAAGCTGAAAACTTTCTACTTGTTCAAGTCTGCTAGTCATCACCTAAAAAAAGGTTTGCCCTATTTACACTGTAGAATCGTCCGAATCATAAACAGCACTTTGTAAATTCCCGGCGTTGGCGCAACGTAACCTGACGATTGTCTGCGTTGTAACCTCTCCTTGCAGTTACCCACCATGGTAAAATGTAATAAGATAGGATATTCATGATAATCCCCGTGAATGGGAAAACGCAATAGACGGTAACATACGGGAAATCACCAGATTACCTCGCGCCAACGTTGGGTTACCGCGGGCATAAAATATGTTGCGTATGACTCGACGTTCCTACATTGTAGTAAGCTTTTTAGATAAAGCAGACTTGGACAACTGGACAATTTTTATGTCAACACAATACTATGGACACAAAACGAATATATATATTTGTTTCCATAGTATTGTTTTTTCGTATAGGTTTTGCGGCCGCGTTTTAACGACTGTTCGTTTCGCCGTCTATTCCTATGTGCATTTGTTTCATTTAATGTTATTCAATATTGGATAAAATAAAATAAGGAAGATCCCCACATTTCGATTACCATAGCTATATCGTAGAAACGCCGGGTGAATGTCTTGTCGGTATTCCACCCACCACCATTTGTGTAGCACACCGGTATGCCGTAATTGAAGATGACGAATCCATGACGTAATCAGTATGTTAGGAATTCGCAGCGTCAGCTATATTTACTCCTTCCCGACGGTGGGCGCTATGTGATCTGACGATTGCCTGTGATAACGGGCCCATTGTGTTTCCCCATTCTTACGGATAAACATAAATTTTCTTTTCTAGATAAAAGGTCTATTAATAAACTTTTTTACATTTACCAGAATAGTCATTATCAATTTTTACC
Organism: Ciona savignyi; assembly: GCA_000149265.1. Classification (NCBI taxonomy): domain Eukaryota; kingdom Metazoa; phylum Chordata; class Ascidiacea; order Phlebobranchia; family Cionidae; genus Ciona; species Ciona savignyi. The sequence goes on along the minus strand of CH002258.1, from coordinate 186,244 downwards.
AAATAAGTGCAAAAAAATTGTTGTATTGGCATCACCTTCAAATATTTTAATCTCAAATCAACACATACTTAAACTTAGATCAAGAATGTATTTTCCAACAACACAGTGAAGTATTGGTATTTAACATAAACTTTTTACCTTAGCTTCTTAAACTTAAGGTTATGAAGTTTTAACCATTTTGCAACATACCTTAAATATTGGCA